>CM058042.1:84280224-84700224 GCA_030169165.1 Centaurea solstitialis
TCCCCCCTTTGGGTGTTCTTACCTGAACCCTTTGCGTAGCCCATAGAGCTCCTAGCAGAACCTTGTTTGGAAAGCAATTGATGGTGAACGCAGTCTTTGGGCAACTCAAAAGGAAATTCCTTGCATCAGTGAGATGTCCTTTGTCCTTTGGAAGATCGATGATGGCGAGGTAGTTATTTGTGGTCCAGGGAGAGAGGAGAGAGAGAGAGGAGAGAGAGAGAGTAACAAGTCTTCAGCATTTTCATCATCTTAGGCATCCTCTTGCTCATCCTCTTCCTCAGAAACGAGCAGATCAAGGCTTGCTCCTTCGTCAGTAGGGATGGAGTGAAGAGATTCTTCAACCACTATGGGGGTTTCAGTGGTAATTTGGGCAGCATCAGTGGTGGTTTCGCCAGAGTTCTTGACGGTTTCAGAAGTAGATGCCATTGATTCTACCAATACATCACAAAAGTTAGAAAAGAAATATGAAGGAAGAAAGACTTTCAAACTTTCAAAGTTTAAAGAGGAATTATTGTTAACGGACAAGTTATGAGCTCTAGAAAGTAAGGGCTTGAAAGTTTAAGTCTTTTTCGATCGAAGGATTTTGAAAAGCAAAGGCTTTTCATAATCAAGAGTTTATGAAGGAGGAATGTGAAACGCAAGTTGCCAAGACGATGATTCCAAAAACATTTGTTTTCAGAATCAAGGGTTATTGCATATGAATGCATGAACATTATCAGATTTGAAGATAGAAAAGAAATTGCTTACCAGATGAGAGAAAGAACAGACGTTCTTGAGTAAGAGTTGGAGGATTTGTTCTTGCCTGAAAGCAGTTTTTGCTTTCTTGCTTGAATGCTTGAGAATTTTCGAGAGCGTAAAGAAGAGAGATGGAGGATGAGAGTGTTTATATAGTGGGGCGAAGGAGAGAGAAGAGGGAAAAGAAGAGGTGCGAACGTGTACCAAAATTTTAGGGGTAATGATGAGAGAAATTATCACGCGCCAAAAAACCGTCAATCTTTTTCTCACGCGCTTCACTCGCTGTTAAGAGCCTGGCACGAGCTCGCTCGCATTAATTAGCACTTTGTGTGTGCCAGACCATGAAGAGACAGTAGTCTGAAATTGAATCATTTCAAAAAGGAGAAAATATCCTTTTTGTTGATTATCCTTAACCAAAGGAATGTGAAAGGTTATCAGCAGGAAGAGTCCTCTTATCACATTAAATGTGTTAAGGTAGGTGACATCACTGACATATGAAATAAATGCAATGTCTCAGCAAGAAAGAGTATCAGAGACATAAAAATTTATCAGTGAAATCAATTCATTTCAGTACACTGTGAAGAGAAGTACATAAATAATTTACAAAAACTAGGATATCAGCGTGCTGAAGATCAAGCATCAGGGTTTAGTAGTCCTAGTTCGTTGATAAGCAGGTTGAACTGATTCTCATCAGCAGTGAAGAGATTGTTTGTCTCAGCGACAGATATTTTCAGAAGGCACTTTTGACATGAAGCACACATTTTCAGTGGTCATGTCCATGTTGATGACGTAGACATCATGGGATCTTTGTCCTCTGAGAATGACTTTCTTGTGCTTGTTCTTCACCTGGCAGCTTTTCTTGGAGAAAGAGACCTTGTGATCTTTATCACAAAGCTGACTGATACTCAGCAGATTGTGAGTCAGTCCTTCAACGTAACATACCTTCCGAAAGGTAGTCTTTCCGTTGGTTAAGGAACCATAACCACGAGTGATACCTCTTCCTTCACCACCGAATTTGACAAAAGGGCCAGCTTCTTCCTTGAAATCGATCAGCATATGTTTGTTTCCAGTCATGTGCTTGGAGCATCCGCTGTCGAGATACCAGATGAAGTTGATCTTGGGAACCCACATGAAGTTGGGTCCGTCAAGGTCAGCGAAGAAGGAAGAGTCATCAGAGACATAGATGACTGAATATTCAGTGGCCTCAGAGACTATAGCAGTAGTAGGACTTGAGGCAACATCTTCTGTCTTAATTGAAGTTTCAGTTTTGACAGGGTCAGGGATGATGACAGACTCAGTGATTAAAGGTTTATTTCCTTTGGCAGACTTATTTGCCTTAGGACCTTTCTTTACCTTGGCTGCTTTTTCAGCCTTGGTAGCATCAGGAAACTTGCTAGTGATATGGTCATTTTGACCACAGTGATAGCAATTTCTATAGGTCTTAGATTTAGAGAGACCCTTTGGCTTTTTAAGCTTTTGGTCAGCAGGGCCAGGTCCAATAATGCCTATATCTTTGGTCTGAGGAGGAATGAGAGTCTTCTCCTGAGGTTTGGTTATTAAGTCAACCTTGATTCTGGGAGTGGGGCTTTGAGCAGATTTCTTAGCGCCTGATCTTGTAGGACCACCACCTAAGACTTTAGAAGTCTTGTGGTTTTGAATCTTAGGTTTGGGAGGATGGATTGGAAGGTTTTTGCTAACAGAGTTCTTAGGAGGCTGAACAGGGATAGTAGCATCATCTTTGGAGATGGGAGAAGAACTCTGAGGATTAGAGTCAGAACTAACAAACATGCCAAACTTCAAATTTAATTTATCAGTTTTATCCATAGCATGTTGTTTTCCTTTCACAAAACCTAAGCAGGTTCTGCTCATAGGGTGATGCTGGATGGCGATAATTTCATCCACCTTTTCAGAATCATCAGCCCAGCTCTTAACCGTGACCTTTTCTGAAAGTAGCTCAGCAAGAGCTCTTTCTTTATCAGCGATGGCCTGTTCTTGTTCAATGCAAAGAACTTGGTTTGCATGAACTTGGTCTCTGTAACTAGCCTCATAAACAGCGAGCTCTTTGAGTTTCTCATGACACTCTTTGAGCTCAGTCCTAAGGTCAAAGTTGACCTTTTCAGCAGAGGACTTGCCATTTAAGGCATTGAACAGATCGATGGTTAGAGCGTCCATCGATGTCATAGCATCAGAAGGAGAAGGAGTAGATACCTGAGGAAGATCAGAGGTCGGGGCAGAAGTAGCAGTGACTTCTTCTTCAGGGATGTCTTCGAGCTGTGCCATGAGAGCAGGCTTGGGTTCTTCAGTGATGGCTGTTGATCCAGCTCTCCTAAGACCTGATGAAATGATAATGATCCTGTTACTTTACTTAGTGAATAGGTTTTTACTTCTGTTATAGCTTGAGGAATTTTTGTAACACCCCGTTAAAGCGGAAACACGAGGTGCGACAGCTAAGATTTCAAGGCGATAGGAGATAATAACATCAACCATTCGTTCCAAAATATCCAAAGTTTTTAAAATTTAAATTGTATTACAACCAACGGAAATTTGAAATTACAAACATAACAAAATAAAATACTAAGTCTTGATTGATGTCTACAAGTGCTCAAAACTAAGCTTTCTCATTCACCTTCTGATTTCCTGAAAAGCATGTTAAAACAAGCGTCAACTACGAGAGTTGGTGAGTTCACAGGTTTTCATATGCACAAAACAGTTTAAATGCAACAATTTCAGTGAACCTTTTTATTCACTCAACTTTTCATAAACAAGGTATAGTGAACCCGTTCATTCACTAAATTTTCATAAACAGTTATAGTGAATCCGTTCATTCACTAAATTTTTATAAACAGTTATAGTGAATCCGTTCATTCACTACCAACATGTGAGTAAATTTCCCGGGTCATGTTAATCGCATGGTATTTATTCTTTGAGCCACTACTAAACCTAAAACCAATTTGCCCTAACGATCTACCTCAGAGGTGGTTGCGAACCACATGGGTAGAGCGTTCTCGCGAACTACCTCAACGGTGGGACTAAAACCCCACATGTGTAGACGCTGCACTACCTCAGCGGTGGGACTAAATTCCACATGTGTAGTACCACATATGATTACGTGCACCCTATACTCGTCAGTAAACAAGGGTGGGTCCACTCTACCAAATAGCGCTATCCACAATAACCATTGGCTCGAAACGAGTTAATAGTAGTGTATTCAACATGGGACTTTTACTCAATATATCATGCCGCATAACATTTCAAATTTAGCTCACAATACATTTCATTTCATTTCATTTCATTTCGCAATAATTTCACAATTTTTCACATTCATTTATAAACATGCTTTTCACCCCAAAACTCGTAAAAACGGTAAAAACGGGGCTGTGAATACTCACCTCGAGCGTTTGATGCGGGTCGGTAAGTGATGATGTGCGGTAAAGTCCCGGTCCGATACTATTTCACCCTAAAAGACACAATAGGTTTATCGTAAGTTCTAAGCTTAACGGTCCCTAAGTCATAATCACATCGATATCCATATAATGCCATATATTATTTTACGATGTCTCAAATAATAAAAATTCATCTTATTGCATTTTGGTGTGTTCCCCACATTTTGGAAGGTTTAGATTTATGAATTTGGTTTCTCAACAATTTCCAGAATCTGCCATAGTTTTTAGGTTGCAAAAATTACCATTTTGAACTTAGGTCCTCCCAATATCAAGTCCTTAAATTTTTACCCTTTGTTTTAGGGAATGTTAGGAACAATTTCACCAAATTTCATTATTTTAGAGAATTTTTACTATTTTTAAACATTTTTACAAAATCAGTGGTATCATCCTACTTTCCAGAATACCTTTAGTCCTTGTTTTATTCATAAATAATTCTATACACCACTTTATCACGAATTTCCAAAGAGATTTTCTAGCTAAAACATATACCAAACTTTTGAGACAAGTTTCATGTCATAAGGATGATTTTTGAGGGAGATATGACCTTTTCAAGTGGTGCATGTGTAATCTGCCATAAGAGGACAGCCTACACCACCAACTTAAACTCATTGGTTGAAGTCTCAAAACTCCTCTAAATGACATGATCTTGGACTTTTTAGAAAGCTAACTCAAAGTACTTGAGTTTAGAATCAAGAAAATCGTGCTTTAGATAAATAATCAAGGAGTTATGCTAGTTTGAAGTTGACCAAAATTTCTGACCAAACACTGTTGCACACAAAAATGTTTTATGGTGGTTTGGGTTCAAATCTTGGTGTTTTTGCACCAATCCAGTGGGGTTTGAACCCTAACACTTTAAATATCATCCCATAAAAATTTCATGAAGAAATAAGTTCAAGAAAACCCTTTTTGGGTCGTGTAAAGTACATGCATCAATATTGACAGAATCTGTCCAAAATCTAACACCCATTGTGCTACCAAAACACCTAAAATCATACAATTTCGGGGTTTTTCTTGCTATTTCACCCACAACTCAGATTATTCAAATGTAATACAACTAATATATGCTTTCATACCATCCAAACCCATGCATGAACTATTGATGAAGTTTAGCACAAGTTTGGTGGTCAAGAACATCATCTAAACGATTTTTGATTCATTTCTTGTGTTCTTATGGGGAAATCATTGATTTTCACCTTCATAGATTGTGATACCACATTTTCTAAGGTTAAATCTCTTTCCCAAACACAAGTTTCTTTCTTGAATCAAAAAGGGGTTAAAACCCTTGAAAAAGAAGAAGAAAAACTCACAAATGAGTTGAAAATCGAAGTAGAAACATCCTAACTTTGCTTACCTTTGATGAACACTTAATCTTTATCTCAAATAGGTTGTTAAAACCTTTAAAAATCTGGATTGAAGGATGTGTTCTTGGCTGAGTTTTAGTGAGAGAGTAGAGAGAATTAGAGAGAGAGAGATGAAGATTTGAAAAAAATGATAATGAGATTTGTTGGGAAAGTGAAGATATGATGGTATTTATATGAGAGAAATAAAAAAGAAGAAAGATGATTGGAGGAGGAGGGAGGTGGCCGGCCAAGGGGGCCCACCCACCTCTTTCTTATATATATTTATTTTTTTTTTTAAAACAGTATACATTCTACACTGTTTGTTCGACGCGGTACCGGGTTTTTGACGTTTTTTAGCAAATTCCGACTTTTCGAAGGTGGTTTTAGGTTATCTAGGTTACTTTACACATATTTTAAACATTATAACTTAAATTTCCAAAAATTATCTTAATTTTGGCATTTTAGGATTATCGGGTGATTTCGGGCCGGTTCGGGCTTTTTCGGGCAGTTTTCGGAACTTTTAGGATTTTAACCTAACTTTTTCGCACAAACTAACCTAGATTATTTTAGTAACTTAAATAACTACCTTTTTACCTATGGAGACGCTACTGAGTGATTTTCAGGCCGCTAATCGGAGAGCCGAATTTTGTCGGTTGTCACATTTACCCCCTGTTGAAAGAAATTTCGTCCCGAAATTTACTATTTGCCCTAACTAGGAAGGCTCATTTGTAAACAGGTGAGGGTACTTGCTCTTTATACAAGCTTCTCGTTCCCAGGTAACTCCAGTCCATACTTTGAGTTCCACCAGACCTTGACAATTGGTATTTTTACTATGCCTTAACTGCTTGACTTCTTGGTCAAGAGTTTCAATTGGTTCCCCTGAAATGCGTAGCCGCTCATTGATTTGAACTTCCTCTAATGGTAGAACCACTGTTTCCATGGACAGTCTTTTTCTTCAGATTCGAACATGGAAGGTATCATGGATGGCACTGAGTTCCTAAGGAAATTCCAATTTGTATGCAGCTAGTTCGGCTCGCTCTTGCGTCTCAATTGGTCCAATGAATCTAGGACTCAGTTTTCCTTTCTTTCCAAACCCTAGAGATCCTTTCCCTGGTAATACTTTCAAAAGTACCTTGTCACCAACTTGCAATTCCAAAGGCTTCCTGCGATTATCAGCATAACTCTTATAACGATCCATGGCTGCTTTTCAGCCTTTGCTGCATTGATTTAAATTTTGTCCGTCGTTTCTTGAACGATATCGGGCCTAGTTAGTTGTCGTTCTCCAACCTCTAACCAACTAAGTTGTTGTAGGAGATTTCAGTCAATGATAGATGGTTGTTCCAACTTCCTCCTAATTCCATCACGCAGGCACACATAATGTCCTCCAGCGTTTGTATGGTTTCCTCTGTCTGTCCATCCTGATTGAGGACGATATAAGGTGCTTAGGTCTAATCTTGTGCCAATCACTTTGTTTAATGATTGCCAGAATCGTGAAGTAGAACTGCTGTCTCTATCGGAGATGATCAAGATTGGCATTCCATGTCGCATAGCTATCTCATCGACATACAATTTCGCGAGTCTATCAATGCTGTAAGTTTCCCTTATTGGCAAAAAGTGCGCAGATTTCGTGAGTCGATCAACGATTACCCAAATCGAATCATGCCCCTTTTTAGTCTTGGGTAACTTGGTCACGAAATCCCTTGATATCCGCTCCCATTTCCATTCTGGGATTTCCGGTTGCTGCAGGAGTCTGGATGGCTTTTTGGTGTTCTACCTTGATCCTGGCACAGGTCAAGCATTTGCTCACATGCTAAGCTATATCCTTTTTCATCCCAGGCCACCAGTAGGCTCTTATAGTCCTTTGTACATCTTGTTAGATACTGGGTGTATCGAGTATTTCGTCAAATGAGCTTCATCCATGATCGTTGACCTTAACTGATCGACCTTTGGTGACCACATCTTGTCCTTAAAATAACGTACTCCATTAGCTTTCACCTCAAACTCTATTTCTATCTGGTGAAGAGTTCCTTTCTTCAGGTTTTCTACTTTCGATGCTTCTTCTTGAGCTTCAAGCATTTGATTTTTCAAACTTACCTGCACTACCATTCCCGTGACTCGTGCTCTTGAAGGTTTCACCCTTTTCTTTCCTGCTCAGTGCATCAGCTACCACATTTTCCTTTCCTGGGTGATACTTTATCTCACAATTTAGTCATTGAGTAACTCGACCATCTTCTTTGCCTTGAGTTCAACATCTTCTGATCGAGGGTGTGCTGAAGGCTCTTGTGATCTGTGAAGATCGTGCACTTTGTACCATAAAGGAAATGCCTCCAAACCTGAAGTGCAAACACCACAGCTCCTAGCTCAAGATAGTGTGTGGTGTAATTCTTTTCACGAACCTTTAATTGTCTCGACGCATAAGCAATGACCTCCTTACTTTTCATTATCACACATTCTAAGCCTTAATGCGAAGCATCGCAGTACCCCACGATGTTATCTGTTCCTTCAGGTAACGCCAAAAGGAGTGCATTGCACAAGTTATGCTTAAGTAACTGAAACGCTTCCTCTTGTTTTTCTCCCCAAATAAACTTCTTGTCCTTCTGCGTTAAAATTTTCAAAGGTTGTGCAATTTTGGAGAAATTAGCAATGAATCGTCGGTAATAGCCTGCCAGACCGAGAAACTGTCGAATTTCTGTCGGCGTCTTCAGAGTTTCCCATTTCTTTATAGCTTCAATCTTGGCTGGATCAACATGTATTTCTTCTTTATTCACCACATGACTTAAAAGTGCATTTCACGGATCCAAAATTCACACTTAGAGAATTTTGCGTAAATCTCCTCGGTTTTGAGCAACTCCAGTATCAATCTTAGATGTTGCTCATGCTCTTCCTTACTTCGCGAGTGGATTTGGGTGTCGTCTATGAAGACAGTCACAAACTTATCCAGGTATGGTCGACATACTCTGTTCATCAAATCCATGAAAACTGCTGGAGCGTTCGTCAAACCAAAGGGCATGATCAAGAATTCGCAATGACCATAACGAGTTCTGAACGCTGTCTTGGCAATATCTTCCTCTCAAACTATCATCTGATGGTATCCGGATCTAAGATCGATCTTGGAAAGGTACGTTGCTCCTTGAACTAGATCAACATGGAACTCTATCTGTCTATGCAGGGGTAGTCCGGGTAACTCCTCCGGGAACACTTCTGGATACTCTCTTACAACTGGAAAGTCCTAAATTTGCTCCTCCTTTACCTCTTTATCTACACATGCGCCATAAACACCACGCAATCCTTTTGCAAATGGCTTCACATTTTCATGTAGGGTACTATACTGGATCTTGGTGTGCCTCTTTGGTTCCAATTGCGAATGCCCTTCCTTGAGCCTTGCATCCTTAATCTCTTTGATTTGCTTACGTTGCTTTGTTCATCCTCTTGGTGCTGCTCAAGCCTTTATTCAGCGTGAAATACCTATCTTTAGAGTGGTTTAGGGTTGCGTACCCTTAGCCCCCTTTCCGGTCCTTCTGACCTTCCTTTCCTTTCTATAGTAACGAGTAGTGTAACCGACTAGGTTGTCCTTGGTATCCCTAATACAAGCTCCTGGGTGATTGCAGTTGTAGCTATTACATTTTGGATGAGAGTCCATATACTGCCTTGACTCATAGGTCTTTACTCCAAATTTCTTTTGACTTTTATTTGACTGACTTGAGTTGTCTCCTCTGACTGGTGCCCTACTTTCCTTTATTACCATCTTTCCATTCGATGGGTACTATGACTTCCTTAATTCTCCTATTTGCGACAAGGTCGGTTAGTAATTTGAGTGACTAAGGTAGGTACGACTTCCTGGACTTGTTGGGCTATCAGTTGCGCTATGTTGATCACTTAACTCTTACGGTTCCCTTTCTAGCTACGTGTGTTTCTTCTAGGAAATACGGTTTTAAATCATTTGTAAAATGTATGTTTGAGTAAAAGTTGTCTTTTAATAAATGTTCGAAAATATTTGTATTTTATTTATGAGGATTTCTTTACAAAAAGAAAATCGGTAAGAACGTCTTGGTGATTAAATAAAGGTTAGTTTCATTGAAACTTAATATATATCTGAAAGGGGTCAAAATTTGATGTTAATACATCATTAAAATATTTTACTCACCCAAACTAAGGTTTAAATGGGATAACCAAAAGTACACTTTGAAATTCCTTCAAAATTCACGAGAGTTACAACCGAAAGGATCAGTTTTGCCAATAGTATTACCGCAACTTGTCCGCCCAAGTCAACTTTCCTAGTCGTCCTTCTTGTCTTCCTAGCATTTTCTACAACTTTGGTGGTACATTCCTCCAATAGATGCACCAATTTTGTCGACTTAATCATGGCCTGATTCTATCTTGATGCCCTGCTTCGACTATTTTGCAGTCCGCCGGCGAGTGTTTGCATAGTTCGAGTCTCTCCTTGTGCCGTACTAATATTATGAGCGATCAATATCCCCGAAAGGATATGAAATGATCTTGCATTACCCCAATGGGTTATTGCCAATCCACTCCGAAAGGTTGCCGTAACTGTCTTCTGAGTTGTCTCGTTTGAGGTGCTGGGAGGTTCAGGTTGGGCGTAGGAATAACTGGGGTAGGTTCAGGTAGGACACTTGTTGGGGTAATCGAAGGTGGATTGCTTAAATATCCTTACCTGTTACTCTAATGTCGGAATCATAATGCTTAGACGGGTCCTTCTCCGAAGTCTAAGTAGTAGTGTTCGACATAGTGGTTGTAGTGCCCGCAAGACTCATTAACACGCATTCAAAATACTAGTGACATCCTAGCGCTAACGCAGGAGTGTTCAACAGTGACGTTACCTTTCTTAACGCGTAAATGCTATAGTAAATATCAACATCATGATATGCTTATGTGAACTCACACAGTTTTCGCTTTTCAGGAAATTTTTCGAAGGTTTCAAATTTTTATTTTCTAACAATACGCTTAGTTCATAAGTCCTATCCTACTTATATCATGGCTAAGCGTAGGTGATCAGGCTCCGCTTATCTATGATATATCAGAATAGCACCTATCCTAATCGTATAAGCATTTGAATTCTCCTATACTTCGAAATCTGTGATTAAAATGTTTTAACTTACTCTTGGAAAAATGTTGGTTATAGTACTTGGTTTTATGAAAACCGATGTTCTCTATAACCTATGGCTCTGATACCAAATCTGTAACACCCCGTTAAAGCGGAAACACGAGGTGCGACAGCTAAGATTTCAAGGCGATAGGAGATAATAACATCAACCATTCGTTCCAAAATATCCAAAGTTTTTAAAATTTAAATTGTATTACAACCAACGGAAATTTGAAATTACAAACATAACAAAATAAAATACTAAGTCTTGATTGATGTCTACAAGTGCTCAAAACTAAGCTTTCTCATTCACCTTCTGATTTCCTGAAAAGCATGTTAAAACAAGCGTCAACTACGAGAGTTGGTGAGTTCACAGGTTTTCATATGCACAAAACAGTTTAAATGCAACAATTTCAGTGAACCTTTTTATTCACTCAACTTTTCATAAACAAGGTATAGTGAACCCGTTCATTCACTAAATTTTCATAAACAGTTATAGTGAATCCGTTCATTCACTAAATTTTTATAAACAGTTATACTGAATCCGTTCATTCACTACCAACATGTGAGTAAATTTCCCGGGTCATGTTAATCGCATGGTATTTATTCTTTGAGCCACTACTAAACCTAAAACCAATTTGCCCTAACGATCTACCTCAGAGGTGGTTGCGAACCACATGGGTAGAGCGTTCTCGCGAACTACCTCAACGGTGGGACTAAAACCCCACATGTGTAGACGCTGCACTACCTCAGCGGTGGGACTAAATCCCACATGTGTAGTACCACATATGATTACGTGCACCCTATACTCGTCAGTAAACAAGGGTGGGTCCACTCTACCAAATAGCGCTATCCACAATAACCATTGGCTCGAAACGAGTTAATAGTAGTGTATTCAACATGGGACTTTTACTCAATATATCATGCCGCATAACATTTCAAATTTAGCTCACAATACATTTCATTTCATTTCATTTCATTTCGCAATAATTTCACAATTTTTCACATTCATTTATAAACATGCTTTTCACCCCAAAACTCGTAAAAACGGTAAAAACGGGGGCTGTGAATACTCACCTCGAGCGTTTGATGCGGGTCGGTAAGTGATGATGTGCGGTAAAGTCCGGTCCGATACTATTCTCACCCTAAAAGACACAATAGGTTTATCGTAAGTTCTAAGCTTAACGGTCCCTAAGTCATAATCACATCGATATCCATATAATGCCAGTATATTATTTTACGATGTCTCAAATAATAAAAATTCATCTTATTGCATTTTGGTGTGTTCCCCACATTTTGGAAGGTTTAGATTTTATGAATTTGGTTTCTCAAACAATTTCCAGAATCTGCCATAGTTTTTAGGTTGCAAAAATTACCATTTTGAACTTAGGTCCTCCCAATATCAAGTCCTTAAATTTTTACCCTTTGTTTTAGGGAATGTTAGGAACAATTTCACCAAATTTCATTATTTTTAGAGAATTTTTACTATTTTTAAACATTTTTACAAAATCAGTGGTATCATCCTACTTTCCAGAATACCTTTAGTCCTTGTTTTATTCATAAATAATTCTATACACCACTTTATCACGAATTTCCAAAGAGATTTTCTAGCTAAAACATATACCAAACTTTTGAGACAAGTTTCATGTCATAAGGATGATTTTTGACGGAGATATGACCTTTTCAAGTGGTGCATGTGTAATCTGCCATAAGAGGACAGCCTACACCACCAACTTAAACTCATTGGTTGAAGTCTCAAAACTCCTCTAAATGACATGATCTTGAACTTTTTAGAAAGCTAACTCAAAGTACTTGAGTTTAGAATCAAGAAAATCGTGCTTTAGATAAATAATCAAGGAGTTATGCTAGTTTGAAGTTGACCAAAATTTCTGACCAAACACTGTTGCACACAAAAATGTTTTATGGTGGTTTGGGTTCAAATCTTGGTGTTTTTGCACCAATCCAGTGGGGTTTGAACCCTAACACTTTAAATATCATCCCATAAAAATTTCATGAAGAAATAAGTTCAAGAAAACCCTTTTTGGGTCGTGTAAAGTACATGCATCAATATTGACAGAATCTGTCCAAAATCTAACACCCATTGTGCTACCAAAACACCTAAAATCATACAATTTCGGGGTTTTTCTTGCTATTTCACCCACAACTCAGATTATTCAAATGTAATACAACTAATATATGCTTTCATACCATCCAAACCCATGCATGAACTATTGATGAAGTTTAGCACAAGTTTGGTGGTCAAGAACATCATCTAAACGATTTTTGATTCATTTCTTGTGTTCTTATGGGAAAATCATTGATTTTCACCTTCATAGATTGTGATACCACATTTTCTAAGGTTAAATCTCTTTCCCAAACACAAGTTTCTTTCTTGAATCAAAAAGGGGTTAAAACCCTTGAAAAAGAAGAAGAAAAACTCACAAATGAGTTGAAAATCGAAGTAGAAACATCCTAACTTTGCTTACCTTTGATGAACACTTAATCTTTATCTCAAATAGGTTGTTAAAACCTTTAAAAATCTGGATTGAAGATGTGTTCTTGGCTGAGTTTTAGTGAGAGAGTAGAGAGAATTAGAGAGAGAGATGAAGATTTGAAAAAAATGATAATGAGATTTGTTGGGAAAGTGAAGATATGATGGTATTTATATGAGAGAAATAAAAAAGAAGAAAGATGATTGGAGGAGGAGGGAGGTGGCCGGCCAAGGGGGCCCACCCACCTCTTTCTTTATATATATATATTTTTTTTTAAAACAGTATACATTCTACACTGTTTGTTCGACGCGGTACCGGGTTTTTGACGTTTTTTAGCAAATTCCGACTTTTCGAAGGTGGTTTTAGGTTATCTAGGTTACTTTACACATATTTTAAACATTATAACTTAAATTTCCAAAAATTATCTTAATTTTGGCATTTTAGGATTATCGGGTGATTTCGGGCCGGTTCGGGCTTTTTCGGGCAGTTTTCGGAACTTTTAGGATTTTAACCTAACTTTTTCGCACAAACTAACCTAGATTATTTTAATAACTTAAATAACTACCTTTTTACCTATGGAGACGCTACTGAGTGATTTTCAGGCCGCTAATCGGAGAGCCGAATTTTGTCGGTTGTCACAATTTTCACTGAGATTGTTCAGTGTTATTCCATGTTACTTATGTTGTAACTTATTTTTATAGTCATCAGAATCAGGATCAGGAGATGAACGAGTTAGTTCTGACGTCTACTGATCCTGACCATCAAAGTGAAGACCTCCTGAAGACATCAAGATCATACTCAAGAACCATCAGCGAAGTCGAAGAATTAGTTGATGACAGGACCAGCATGCTCGTGATCTGAAGACGGAACTCAGTGATAGCAGGCTGCTCAAATTCGTATGACATCCTGAAGACTCATCAGGATACAGTGACCTCTGATCAACCTCAGTATCAGAGCATTCCTCACTGATCAGTATCCTGATCCTGAAGGATTAGTGTAATGTCTTAATCTAATGCACAAAAGGATTATCCGCCTTTACTGTTGGGTTTCGCTGTGATCCCCGAACCGAATCTGATCCGGAGAAACACTAAGAGTTTTGCGGAAGCGTTTTATGGTTTGAAACCCAAAAACCACAATCTATCTTTTTATCAGTTTAGGAATAATAAAAACAGTCTAAAATTACCTGGATTGCTTGAGTATTAATCCACCTATGAACAACCAACGAATGTTCCTCTAGCAGAACGAGAAACCCGAATCAAAACCGAACTGATTATTGTAAATGGGGAGAGGCCGGCGCCAAAATAAGAGAGAGAGAGAGAGAGAGAGGGTTGAGAAAATAATCTGGAAACTGATTATAGGATTGATTAATTGATTGATTTTCCTTAAACCCATAAGGTTTATTTATATGGAGGAAAATACAGTTTCATTCAGATTCAGTTTCCTCTTTGTAATTATCTTTTTCTTTTCTTCCAAGAAAAGAATTACTCTAGATAATTACCTATAATTAATTAAATTATTCTATTATATATTTATTTGTCTACTAAATATATAATCTACTTAACTAATTAATAACCCTCCGACTTTGGAATTTCTGACTGAAATTACCCAACTGATTTATAATTAACTATTATAAATCACAATTCTCCATTTCTGGGTTTCTTTTAACTTATTCGATTTATAGGTCCTCACAGGTGTGACCCTCAAGTGTCTTGTAACATTGGATGTGCAATCACTTGGTTTGTCAACTCTGCACATAATTACTAACAGACTCCCACTTGTGCAAGTTGGCAATACCGCCTTGATTACACGGACCTAAGGAGGCCCCTAGACAGGCACTTAGGCTAACCAGGTTACAAGAACTCTTATACCCAGACAGGTGATATAAACTTTCCGTAAGGAAATAACATCTATGAATCTATTGTTCATAAATTGGGTATAACTTGGTTTTTCCCTTTGCGTCTCGATATTTCATCTGTGAGTATGAGCTTGGAAAGTGTCAACTCTAAATACTCAAGATTCTGTTTTTCTTGACTATCCGACTTTTACTGATAGGTAAACGACAAAGAACTAATCAGTTCGTTTGGGCATGGCCATGCATTTCATCAGTATATTCAGTCAGTCAAGAAGGGCCCAGAAATATCTCTCTTCAGAGAAGAGGTGCAAATCCCATCTTGCATATCTGCTTTCAATACCACGGCTTCCGCTGAATCTAGCTACGCTCTTTATAGCTACCCTGTTACGGCGTAGCGATTGAGTGTACAAAGTATTCAGCAGTCCTCATGACATCAAACCAGATACCTCAGGTGATAGGGACAACCATTGTGAGATTTACTTATGACTATTTCCAAGAAGTAATCTCAATCGCGGATCACGTCCGATATTTGCTATTCTATCAAATATCTGTGCAACTTTTGGTCTACAACACTTGTAGCTGTTCATTCAACAACTGATCATAACTACCCAAAAGTTCACAATGACTTTAACACCTTATCGGGTTCCCACCACAATAAGTTGTCACGGACAAGTTTCGAATGAAAACTGGAACTAGTTTTATTCCTGGATTATAAAACATGCAAAATATAAAAGTGATAAAGAAATTAATTTTGTATAGTCCACACTACACGCTGTAATAATAACAAAATCAACGACTTTTCTTAATAACTTTTTATAATATCTATTTAACGTTTGTTAAATACTGATCTAAAATGAAATATCACCTATCTTCAGTTTAAACCCTTTGATTAAAGTTTACCATTTTAGTCAAAGTGATAACCAAATAATATAAGTTTGTATTCACTGATACAATCCACTTGATTATGCTAATTATTGTTTTTGCAAGCATTTAAACAAAAAATTAGTCTTTTATTTTATCATATTCCCTGAACTTGGAGTCCTGGAATAACTCCTAGTTCTTCCCTGAATATGTAAAATTAAACTGCAACTTTCCTTAGTTGCTGTGAAGATGAATGATTTCTACCTGAAATCAGATTCCATTTACTATGCTGGCAAATTTACTGGAATTCTATCTTTATTAATTATTCCAACACTATAATTATTGATTTACAGTCATTTAAGACACTTGTTTCAAATACTTTGAAACTTTTATCTTTTGACTGTAAGGTATCTCATAAACTCTTATCCTACCTGGATTATGAATTCTGAGACAAAATGAATCAATAAAGATATCTTTTATTCTTTATCTTAAACTGGATAGAGAATAAACTGGGCTCCCACTAGCCTATATGAAAACTAAGCATTACTCAAAATTTACCATTGACTTAGTCAAAACCTTTGATTAGTCAATTCTATTTTAAGTAATGAACTTGAGAATTCTATCTTTATAAAACTTAACTGGATTGTGTTAAATCCTAATTCCAGAACTTGGAATTTTCTTAGTTTTATAAATACTGTTATTAACGCTGTCTGAGTTAATATCTTAGATTCTCCTTTAAACATCTGAATAATTAAACTTGATTACAAAGATATTTTATAATCTTTTACTCATAAATGTTTGATTCCAAAAACACACTCCTAAAGAATTTCGTGTGTTTTTGACAGTTTTCATATTACTTCAATAAATACTAGTGACTATAATAGGCAATATCTAGGATCTAATCAAGTCAAAACTTGACTTTGTCAGATTTAAAACTTCATACATAACAGATATTTATTCAAGACAATAATTTATAAAATTAAAACCATGCAATAAATTATAAAAATGTATCCATAAATCAAAAATAACTGTTTAAAATAATAAAGAATGTCTTGAAAGAAAATATCTAAAATGAACTTTTATCTTGATCCTTGCAACTTCTGGGCATTTCACTTCTGACCATCTGCAATTGTCATTTGCTCTAGGTATCAGTATACTTGTAAACTAACAAGTAAAAGGTGACAAATTAAAGCAATCATAAATGTTTGAGGTTTACATACCTGCTTCATGACGCTTTGGGCAGTTTTGCCTCTAGTGACCGACCTCATTGCATGTGAAGCACCGATTCTCGGTTCTAGCTTTATTTGGCTTGACCTTCTTGCCTTTGCCCTTGCCTTTGCCTTTCTTGGGTGCACTCTGGACGGCCTGGACTGGTCGCTTTCCTTTGCTAGTGCTAGTATGCCCATTCTTCTTTTTCACCCCTCCATCTCTTACCATTAGGACGTCCTTGATTTTGTTTTTGGTCCCCATATTCAATTCAGTTGTCTTAAGCATGGAGTGTAATTCTGCTATTGACTTCTCCATGTTATTTATGTTGTAATTGACTACAAAGGGCTTGTAGTCATCTGATAGTGAATTGAGTATAGTATCCGTTGCTAGCTGCAACGGAACCGGGTGACCAAGCCTCTCCAGATGATCCAAGTGCCGTTTCATTTTCATGACGTGGTCACTTACTGATGTCCCTTTAATCATCTTGCATTCATTAAATGCTTTTGTGGCATCGTAACGTTCTGTACGGGCCTGTGTCTGGAACATGTCCCTCAGCTGGCGGATCATGTCATAAGCATTTGTATTTATGAGCCCTGCTTGTAGATCTGGGCTCATAGTTGCAAGCATGAGACAGGCGACATCTAGCAGATCATCTGAATGCTTCTTATGAGCATTTCTAGCAGCAGCCGGAGCATTTGCTGGAGGAGCCTCCCCAAGAGACTCTTCAAGGACATACCATTTCCTTTCGTGTCTGAGCACAATCATCAGATTGCGCTCCCAGTCAAGGAAATTGGGACCGGTTAGCTTGTCCTTTTCAAGGATAGAGCGGAGGGAAAGATTGTTAGTGCTGGTAACAGTGCTTGCCATCTACACATTTAAAACTTTTGGTTTTTAGCAACTGTAAATAGATTAATTTCCAACAAATATCAATAAACCCTTAAATGATCTATTTATTGGACTAGGATCCTAATTTCATACGTCCTGATGTGCGGTGTGTTCTTACTCCATCAGGACCGTACTATTTCAGTAGGTAAGGACTTTTACCAATCATATCTAACTGATATGACTCCTAGATCTTTTCGGAACCACGGTAACTATCTGTACACGTTTCGGTCCCTCTTAGTGCATTTTGGCCCGGTACCTCCCGGTGAACTTAACAGTACCAAAATAGATCTCACCATTTTGGGAACCTGATCACTTTACTCTGGCCGGTACCACCCGGAGATTATTCGCAGAGTTATGTAACCCCTTCAGCTTCGGTTTGAACGTGGACATTCAAGGTGTGTTCACTCAAAATGCCCACGTACCTTACGCCGGAGGTGCCCCTAGATGGATTGCACTACTGATCTATGATTTTTCGGGGTTTTCTTTTATAGTCCAGTTTAAAGAAAAATTGTAATTTTTAGAAAACCTGATTGTTTAAACTGATATTTTAAACTAACTGTTTCAAATATACGCTTGTTCTAAAACTAACTGTTTTAAAAGGGTTCTTGCCTTTTAAAACTAACTGTTTTAAAAGCATTTTGTTTAATCAAGACTATCTGTTTTGATGGCATTCTAGTTGATAAAACTGACTGTTTTGTCAACTTGCCTTTAAACAATCTATTTACAATTTTACTGGTTTTAAAAATTTAATAAAAACTGGTGATTTTCAAAATTTAAAACCTATTTCCTTTTGTGATATTAACTAGTTCTAAAACTACAATTTTAAAACTACTTATCATGCAATATTTCACAAATAAGCAACCACGCAGTTAAAAATTATAACTACACAGTTTTAAAGGTAACTAATTATAGGTTTGCCAACTTTTGTTCCTAAAGACCATTTATGACCTATTTCCTAGAAAACTCTAGCACCTTGCGTAGCTCCCACTGGCTCCGACATCTTTGTTAGAACTCCGGGAAAAAGAAAAATGTTTTTCTTGCATAGCTTCGACTGGCCTCGCCTTCTTCGTTGGTAAAGCAAAAGACTATTATCCTATGGTCATTATTACAAAAAGGGGTTGTAAATGGCACGCAGGCCTCTCCGGAATTTTGTCAAGGGTCTAAGTTCGCAAATCCATAATTGACATATGCAATTTTTCAAGCAACCACGCATTTATATATTAGCAATATAATAAAGCGATAAAAGGTCCTAGATCCGTTAAATATATCTCGTTCCATTTTCCGGAAAAATCTGTTTTTCACTGATTTATAAAATAAGTCTTTCTATAAATCTAAACATAATATTTTAATCTAAAGGATTTGTATTAAAAGATTTATAAATGATAAATCTAATTCTATAAAAAACACCTTTTGTCCAAAAATCTATTAAACCGGACATTCCGATCCATCTGGTCGGGATATCAAGTCTTCGGCCCATGGACTGTATTATGCTTTAACCAACTGGTCAAAAATACGACATTGGACACGTTTGACCAAACGGGTCATCTAATTGGTTTTAAAAAACATAGAATTATCTAAAATTGTTGGATAAGATAAAACTTAAAACCAAAAAGTCATCTTGGGCCACAGGCTAAGCCCCAAAAGTTGGGCTTTGGATTAGTAAACAGAAATTGGCTCAAAACAACGAAAAAACCCTAGACCTATCTGTAGGTGTGCTCGCGCCGCGAGGCATGTACTGTGCCGTTACCACCACGCTGGTGGTGTGGCTACTGCCACCACATCCCCGTGTCATTGCCGCCGTTGATTTGAGTTGGTGACGACAGCAGCTTGAACCATGCCACTGCCGCCACTACCCTTGCCGTCAATCACCGCCCGTGGGCGGCGATCAACGAGTCACTGCATTGCGTTCGACAACAGAAACAATACTACCATCGCTGCCGATCACCACCGATCTGGTGGCGATCAACGAAAACAACACCACCACCGCCGATCACCACCGATCTGGTGGCGATTTAGGTGTGGACGTCGCCGTTCGGCGATCAATAAACACTATCACCATCGCCGCCGATCACCACCGATCTGGTGGCGTGGTGGTCGATTGGAATAGAGCCGACGCCGCATCCACCGTTTGTGGTGCGGCCGACGATCGGTGCCGCCACCTTGACCGTAGTTGGTCTCGGTGGTCAATTAAAATAACACCGCCACCACTATGCGTGGTGCGGTGATCGATTTCCGTAGCCGTCGCCACCACCACTCACTGTGGCGTGGCTCGTGGTTGTTTCGCAAGGATTAGCCGGCGATCGTAATCGGTCTCGGGTCATCACCACCACCACGCTGGTGGTTGTGGATTGTGGATTCGTCGACCACCATCACCGCTAGGCACGACCGTTAGGCAGCCAACGGCGGTTGGTCTAGCGGCGGCGGCCAACGCCACCGACAGGCGGCCATCGACCACCCCCACCATCACCAAATCGTCGCCGCCACCGTTGGACATGGTGCGGCTGGTGAACAAACGCGTGGCTATTGCCGCCGTGGCAGCCGAGAGCACCGCCATCCACCACCGCGATTGCAGTTTCAGGTGGTTGCGGTCTCCCTTTTTCGGATAACAAATCGGCCACCACCACCTTACTGGTGGCGCGGCTTGGTGGCCTACGGACAGCAGCCGATGGCCGCCACCCGTTGTCATCGTCCGATCCAACCAAGGTCACCACCAACTGGCGATGCGGTGGTACTCGGCCACAGCCGAGTGCCGTTCCTCCCACGGCCACCACCATCCGCTGCGCCCACCATTCTGTGGAGTGGTGCGGTGGTCTGAAATAGAGCAGCCGACGCCGTCACCACAAACTGTGGTGCGGCCGGCGTTTGTTGTGTGGCTTAGGTCTGCCGGCGATCGGCACCGTTCCACCGCCGATCGTCGGTTAGGGTTTTCGATAAACAAAATAAGAACGAAACTTTATAAAGTTCAAATTTTTAAACGAAGAATTAGTACTTTTAGATTTTTATTTAACGGATCTACTACAAACAAAAATAAAACGAAAAACGTGGCTCTGATACCACTGTTGGGTTTCGCTGTGATCCCCGAACCGAATTTGATCCGGAGAAACACTAAGAGTTTTGCGGAAGCGTTTTATGGTTTGAAACCCGGAAACCACAATCTATCGTTTTATCAGTTTAGGAATAATAAAAACAGTCTAAAATTACCTGGATTGCTTGAGTATTAATCCACCTATGAACAACCAACGAATGTTCCTCTAGCAGAACGAGAAACCCGAATCAAAACCGAACTGATTGTTGTAGATGGGGAAAGGCCGGCGCCAAAATAAGAGAGAGAGAGAGAGAGAGAGTTGAGAAAATAATCTGGAAACTGATTATAGGATTGATTAATTGATTGATTTTCCTTAAACCCATAAGGTTTATTTATATGGAGGAAAATACAGTTTCATTCAGATTCAGTTTCCTCTTTGTAATTATCTTTTTCTTTTCTTCCAAGAAAAGAATTACTCTAGATAATTACCTATAATTAATTAAATTATTCTATTATATATTTATTTGTCTAATAAATATATAATCTACTTAACTAATTAATAACCCTCCGACTTTGGAATTTCTGACTGAAATTACCCAACTGATTTATAATTAACTATTATAAATCCCAATTCTCCATTTCTGGGTTTCTTTTAACTTATTTGATTTATAGGTCCTCACAGGTGTGACCCCCAAGTGTCTTGTAACATTGGATGTGCAATCACTTGGTTTGTCAACTCTGCACATAATTACTAACATTAACTGACACAAAAAGTACATAAGGACCGATGCGGTAATTATCGTATATAAAAAACGTAACAAGTTTTAACTTCTAATGCCTAGCCACCGTCTTACCACATATACAGGCAAGCGTACCTGATCGTGAGTAATATAGTGTAGGAAAGTCCAGGTATCGTATCTACCACTCGGAACGGTCAAGTTTTATAGACTATTAATCTAAATCGGTTTAATTAACCTAAAGCTTTTTGGGGTTTTGTTTTTAGAAAAGTATTTTGAAATATAAAAGACAAATAATAAATTAACCTAACCAAGAAGTGGAAAACTGATGAACAGACATACATTGGAGACAAGTGAATCCATTATGGTTTACTTTCATAAGAAATAGATTTATGATTGTTGTCAGAATTTAAGCAATAAAGCACCCGAACATGTTTATCTAAGATTATAAACTAGGTCTTGGTCCTCCTAGCTCCAATACTAGATTGTTTGTCAGGCAACCTAACACCGGAAATCCGATTCTAATTCTATTGCATGGTGTTCTTCCCTCAGGTCACTCTCGGTCCGAGTAACCACTTAACACAACTCGGTAGGTTAAGGTAGGTTGATTTTTGGAGTCTATCTATTTTGGTCCAACAGATATACCCAACCAATGAGTTCAAATAACCAAACAATAATAATCAGAACGGAATCAAAGACAACATTGAACAAATCATGCATCTAATTAATAAAATGAAATTCAAAGTATTCAAACCATAGTAGACACACAAGAGGAATTAACACATAGACATGTCAATTACAAATGCTTAGACAAACCAACTAAAGACCGGTCGATCTGGCGTAGCATCCCCTCGAATCTCCTCCGTAGTCGTCACATCGAGCCTCCATCTTCTCGGGTTGGAAACCCTAGGCGGCTCCCAACATCTAACCTAAGAGAGTATTACAGAAACTGAACTCAATTCGATTCGATGCCTCAACTGAATGACCAAGGCCTGTATTTATAAGAAAACGTCCAGGTCCCGTTTGGCGATCGCGAAACGGCGAGTTTGGCGACGCTAAACACTTAACAATAAAACCCTAACTTTCTGGAAGCTTCCGGATGAGAAAATCCGAGCTTCGCGGCGCGAGCTCCTTCTTCGCGGCGCGAACCTATGCCTCGCGCGCGAGCTATCCCTTCGCGGCGCGAGTGATGTAAAGTCAGCTTCCGAGATCTTCCAAAATATTCTCCTTGCCTTATCTGTTGAAGATCCGTCTTTTGGAGGAATTTATCTGTCTTCGGGAGTAAGAAAACCGCCTTAGGAGCCAAGAAAAGTCCGTATTTGCAAAGCTTGCACAAAAGTCTCATTTTTGACGCATTTCACCCTCTTTTTATACTTTTACGCTCAAGCACCTCCAAAACCTACAAAATCAGGATTAACACCGTTTTAAGTCAAACAGTACCGAAAATACTCTCAAAATGAAGATAAAAGTGGGGAAATGATGCGAGTAAAATATGTATAATTTTGGAGTTATCAAAATTTCCACACTTAAGATTTGCTTGTCCTCAAGCAAACATCTGATAAAATAAGAAAGATAACGACAAAATTATTCTCCACCCATGATCATGCTTTGAAAGAACAAGGATAGTCGCAAGAAATCAAACACAATTCAGACACTAATCAGAGCCTCAAAAGTTATCAAAGTCATGCTCAACCTTTTACCCTCACAAAGTATGTATTAAGTGTATCTCTCAAGGGGTAATGTGTTATATATAGTGATCACACTGATACTCGACATCTCACCAACGCATATGCTTGTCACCAAATCTCATCTCCACCACTGAAAAGTTGTCAACCGTCAAGAGGACTTTAGGGTTGTAATGTTAGGCTAAGGGTTAAGGGTAGGATAAAGGATATTTTTAAGTGACTAAGGGTTGTAGCAAAAACCTGAAAACCAATCAGTTCAGGATCCAAATTAATCATCTACTTTCGAGATTTTTAGAGCTCGGGATTTCTATCTCTATCACTTGTATATCGGCCTAAGCATATTGCTTATTTGTGGCTTCGATATTTTTCTTTTCTTTTAAGCACATCGACTCTTTTGATTTTTCTTTTTGAATGAGTCGTTTTCTATTTTTCTTTTCTTTTCAAGCTCTCTATTTTTTTTTATTTTTTTTTCAGAGCAGCAACTATGTTGCTTTTGGGCTCTTTTGCTCTTTTGCTCTTTTTCTTTTTCATAATCCCTTTCTCTATTTGTCAGATTCATAAAATGGACCAAAAACATGAAAAGCTCCCAAATTTAAGCTACGGCCAAAAGATAGATAAAATGAATGGGCTAAGGATATATATATGTGGGTAAAGAAATGAAAAGGCTAAGTCTTCAAAGGGGTTACAAGGGATAAAGTGTTAAAGATGAACATTTTTCAATCAAAAGCTAGGCAAATCAGATAACCTTATAATGAGATTATCTGACGAAGGCTAAAAGGGTTAGAAACGAAGGCCTCCATCAGTGCAATGGTGACATACTTTCCTTATGTGATCTCGACAAGCATTCAAAGTGACAAGTTCTACTTGGTTCAAAGTCGGTATCCTCACATAAATGAATAGATATAACAATTCAGGCTCAAACTCTCAAGGAAACAGGGTAAGGATCACTCATGGCAATTAGCATACACATGACTTTTTCAAACTCATAAAAACTCCAAAAAGTATCATCCTATATGCAAGACTTTTTTGACTTCCACAAAATTTTTGAAAAGATCATGGATTTCGAAAAAATTATGCCATATAATTCAAATCATATCTGATAAGCAATTAAGCACAATAAGGACAAACAAGCGGAAGTTTACTTAACCCCCTTCCCACACTTAAAAATTGCAGTGTCCTCAATGCAATAACAATTAAAGCATGTATGCGGAAAGGTAAAAAGATAAAGAACGAATACTGCCTGGGTTAAGGAAACTGAAGCTCTGACGAACTACTGAAATCTGATTCGTACAACCGATTCGAGGGTCTACACACCAAATCTGAAAAACTAAAAACAAAAACAAACAAACTAAAAAGAAAAAAATAAAAAGATAGTACGGTACAACCAAATCGAACATCACTCCATAACAAATCATCGAACCAACTAGTCAATGGGTCCCGTGAAATGGTCCCACCACTGATCATAACTCTCATAACCTGTAGGACTCGGGTCCTGTGGATGCGGCCCAAAGTATAGGAACTCGTGCTCGCCTGATGCAGTTCTAAGGTTCATTCGGTGACGCTACACACATCAGAAAGTTAATGCATATACTTGATAGAAATGAAGGTTTCCTTCCCACACTTAATTGTTGACCACACTTTATTAAATTACTAAAGAGATGGGAACCTACAAAAATTTTAAAAGCCAAGAAATTTTGACCAATAGGTTCCCACACTTAGAATTTAATCTATCCCCTTACAAAACATAAATTAAGCAAAAAGGATAATATCAAAAGTTTTAGCAAGTCATGCAAAAATTGGCCGAAAACATAACTCACCGAAACAATTTGATAAAAGTGCCTTCAACTACTTAGTGCAAGAAGAAACCGCCATTAAAACACGTATCAAGAACACACACTTCCAAGAATAATTGCCAACAAGAATAACTCAATCTTCCCACACTTAGTGTTTGACCGTATTTTCTTTAAAAACCGATGGGAACCAAGAAAAAAAAAATTCTCGTTTGATTTTGGGGTTCCCACACTTAGAATCTTGCAAAAGTCGGCGTTCTAAAGGTAGATATAAAATAACGCCAAAAACTTGATTTTTAAACCAAGGTGAAAAACTGCAAAATTCCTAAAATTGATTACGGTCACAACACCAAAAAGTGGAACGATAAAGTTTCAAAACAAACCAAGGCAACAATTCAAGAAGTAGCAAATAACCAACGAGCATACCAAACAACAAAACTCATGCTTTTCGCTAAAACGAAAGACTGCATCTTCCCGTTTAATAATTGGCCATAATTTTATAAAAACCAAAGTGATAAGAACCCATTTTCAAAATTATGTAAACTTCAAGGTTTTTCGCAAAGTGGGTTCCCACACTTAAAAGTTTTACCATCTAGTTTTTCAAAAACAATTTGTACCCAAAAACGCCAAAAACTTGTCTAGATGGTAAAATAAGCATCCTTCTTTTAAAAACTTCTTTACTTGAAGAATAGCTAATGCTTGGAAGCTTTGAAAAACGGTCAATGTACCAACGAGGAAGATGACATCTTGAATAAACGGCGCAAGAAGCAAGAGAGAAATGACAGAACCCTAAAAATCGCGACTTTAAAACTGAGTCTGTCACTTGCTCGCGGCGCGAGCCTATACCTTCGCGGCGTGAGGGATTAAAAAGGGGCACGGGACAGATAAAGTCGAGGCTCGCGGCGCGAAAAGAAGGCTCGCGGCGCGAAGCCTGTTTTTCAAAATTTCATTTTTGGTCCCTGCACTATTTTTGCGACGCCAAACTCAAAATTTCGCGAATGCGAAGTGCTTTCTGTCCAAGGTTCGAAAAAAATTTCTTTCAAAAATCGATTTGGTTGACTCCAATTGACTCTACTGACTTAAACTTAACTAAAACTCAAAGAAAAACTGAAAAACGATAAAACACGGGTTGCCTCCCGAGAAGCGCTTGTTTTTGTCATGAGTCTCGAGCCTGACTCCGGGGTTATGCAACCTCAATTGAAATGGGACACCCTTCTCTTGCAATCAAGCAAGGGTGAAAGTAGTGGTACATACCTGGGCTAACTGATTTACCTTCGTGTGATACACCAGGTAGAGTTGCGCACCACTTATCGCTCCGGTTTGTGTTCCGTTTCTTTGCAGAATGAGTGTACGGGATTGGTATTTTTGGAACCAGATCCTTTAGATACTCCATTATGTGCGTTGGTTCAACCAATTGCTTTTGGCAACTGGTTTCCCAAAAAGGATCTTCGTACCGATCAACCTGACAGAACAAAGGCTCATTGTTAGTATCATCACTCTCAGAAATTGGGAGATTTACCTTTGGATGAATGGGGGATAGATTTTCTTTTGGAGTTTGCTCCTCATGTCCCTCTTGCTCAAAGTCTTCGCCATCCGATTGTTCACCCATTGTTTCATCCTGTAAAATTAAAGAATGTTAGAATCATCGGATTTAACAAATGGTTGACTTACCTTTGGTTGAGGAACGGATTGGTCCGGCGAGGCTTCTTCGGGTGTGGATTCTTCGACTTGATCATCTTGCATTAGAGTTCCGATTCCATCTAGGCAGTCTTCATCATGGTATTCTTCCGTTGTATTAACCTGCCATGAAAACTCGTCGTCAGAATCATCAAAATCGGACCATGGTGGAATTACCTCATGTTGAGTCATAGATTGCTCCATTGTCGAAAGCTCTTCGATTCGTGTTGGCTCATGTGGTGTTGTAGACTCCTTGACTGTTTCCTTTCTGACTTCTTTCATCGGGGGTGATAATTCGACCTCCGGTTCAACAACCTGCAGATTAGGAATTTGTCAGTTTTGAGCATAGGTGGTCCCACAATAAACTTACCTCCTTTCGTAGCGGTAAACACTTCAGCTTGTTCGTTTATTTCCACATGAGGATATGCTCCCTTGACTTCTCGGAGGATCTGGTCGGTACTTTTGTATATTCCTGCAACGAAATTCACGAACCCTCGGATTTGTTGTTCTTCGTTTGTGCTCGTCTTTCCTTGTTCTGAAAAATGATGGAACAACTGTTCGATTATTCCGCCACTCGACTTAGATAGCGCAAGAATTGACTTCCAAGTGTGGCCTTCCGTTGGAGGAACGTTTCCGCAGTTTGTGCATTTGATTTGCGGCTCATCGGATGATGAAATCTCGTTCAGCTGTGCCTGTTTGCTCTCCTCCTTATTAGTGGACCAGTCTAGATAATGTGCCTCTAAGTCGTCCAGGAGCTTACGTGCTTCCTTAACTGTCTTATAATGAAAGATACCACCACAAGATGAGTCTAACCACAATCGAGAATTGTTAGTCAACCCGGCATAAAATATATCCATCACCTCTTTATCATCAATACCATGGTTTGGAAGCTTCAAGAGTAAACCCTTATATCTTTCCCATGCTTTCGCAAGATGTTCTTTTCCTTGTTTAAATTGCCAAATTTCGGATTTTATTTTATTAACCTTGGAAATGGGAAAGTACCTTGACAAAAAGGCAGATTTTAAATCTTCCCAGGTCTTAATGGATCCTGGGGTCAATCTTTTAAACCAGTCTTTTGCCCTATTTGTCAAGGTAAAGGGAAATACTCGAAGTTTTACCTCGTCTTCCGTAGCGTTGAATAGATCACAGATGTCTTCGAATGCTTCGAGGTGTTTGTATGGTTCTCCACCAGGTCTCCCGTCAAATGATATACTGAAGATGATTTTGATTCAGCCCTTTGTTGATCTCCATATCTGCAACACAAGAAAAATACCCGGAGTAGCACGAAAATATAAAAGAGAAAAATTAAAATTAAAAGCTAAACTAGAAAGCAATTAACTTAATTGGGAATAAATTCCCAACCAAGGATCGATTAATCAAACTAATAAAGATCAAAAATCTAGTAACTACCGTTCCCCGGCAACGGCGCCAAAAACTTGATGCGGTAATTATCGTATATAAAAAGCGTAACAAGTTTTAACCTCTAATGCCTAGCCACCGTCTTACCACATATACAGGCAAGCGTACCTGATCGTGAGTAATATAGTGTAGGAAAGTCCAGGTATCGTATCTACCACTGGGAACGGTCAAGTTTTATAGACTATTAATCTAAATCAGTTTAATTAACCTAAAGCTTTTTGGGGGTTTTGTTTTTAGAAAAGTATTTTGAAATATAAAAGACAAATAATAAATTACCTAACCAAGAAGTGGAAAACTGATGAACAGACATACATTGGAGACAAGTGAATCCATTATGGTTTACTTTCATAAGAAATAGATTTATGATTGTTGTTAGAATTTAAGCAATAAAGCACCCGAACATGTTTATCTAAGATTATAAACTAGGTCTTGGTCCTCCTAGCTCCAATACTAGATTGTTTGTCAGGCAACCTAACACCGAAAATCCGATTCTAATTCTATTGCATGGTGTTCTTCCCTCAGGTCACTCTCGGTCCGAGTAACCACTTAACACAACTCTCTTGGTCCAAGGGTAGGTTAAGGTAGGTTGATTTTTGGAGTCTATCTATTTTGGTCCAACAGATATACCCAACCAATGAGTTCAAATAACCAAACAATAATAATCAGAACGGAATCAAAGACAACATTCAACAAATCATGCATCTAATTAATAAACTGAAATTCAAAGTATTCAAACCATAGTAGACACACAAGAGGAATTAACACATAGACATGTCAATTACAAATGCTTAGACAAACCAACTAAAGACCGGTCGATCTGGCGTAGCATCCCCTCGAATCTCTTCCGTAGTCGTCACATCGAGCCTCCATCTTCTCGGGTTGGAAACCCTAGGCGGCTCCCAACATCTAACCTAAGAGAGTATTATAGAAACTGAACTCAATTCGTTTCGATGCCTCAACTGAATGACCAAGGCCTGTATTTATAAGAAAACGTCCAGGCCCCGTTTGGCGATCGCGAAACGGCGAGTTTGGCGACGCTAAACACTTAACAATAAAACCCTAACTTTCTGGAAGCTTCCGAATGAGAAAATCCGAGCTTCGCGGCGCGAGCTCCTTCTTCGCGGCGCGAACCTATGCCTCGCGGCGCGAGCTATCCCTTCGCGGCGCGAGTGATGTAAAGTCAGCTTCTGAGATCTTCCAAAATATTCTCCTTGCCTTATATGTTGAAGATCCGTCTTTTAGAGGAATTTATCTGTCTTCGGGAGTAAGAAAACCGCCTTAGGAGCCAAGAAAAGTCCGTATTTGCAAAGCTTGCACAAAAGTCTCCTTTTTGACGCTTTTCACCCTCTTTTTATACTTTTACGCTCAAGCACCTCCAAAACCTACAAAATCAGGATTAACACCATTTTAAGTCAAACTGTACCGAAAATACTCTCAAAATGAAGATAAAAGTGGGGAAATGATGCGAGTAAAATATGTATAATTTTGGAGTTATCAAGGACAGTCTCTTTTCTGTTTCCTCCGTACTTATCAGACCTCAAGGCAACTGTTTACATGAACCCTCTTTTGCACACCATGCAAAAGATATTTGTTTATAGTAAATAGTACATAGGACCACTTAGAGTGTGACACGTACACAAAAGTGAGTCTACACGCATTTAATGCATGGGGTATAAATAGGACTTGAAGAGATGTTCTCCATGCTTCTTCTTCATCCTAAAAATACCCTAATCCTTTCTTTCTTATTCCCTCTATCTTCTTCTCTTTTCTAGTCTTCTCACTCTAGTGCATAGTGAAAGAAACTTAGATTGTTTAGTTTAGACTTTAGTCTTTTCTATTTCCGCAACAATCTGTAAATTCATATTGTTAATACAACAAAGAATTTAAAAGTGAAAATTTGGTGTGATTATATTCAACCCCCCTTCTATAATCCCATACACTATCCTTACTTGAAGGTCACCCCTTGGGACCAACAATCGCCATCAGACATGTCACCTCGCTGGTATCTTCTTCATCAGAGGATTCATCAGAAGATTCATCCCAGCCTTTTCCTTCAGCGATTAGACCTTTTCCTTTTCGCTGGTATTTCAGCTTTCGGTACTTGGACTTCAGCTTTTGATACTTTCCGTCCCTGTAAGCTGGGGTAGAAGATTCAGCGAACTGATTCTTCTTGTACCTGCACTCAGTGGCAAAGTGTCCTTTGCTCTGACATTTGAAACAGGTAGAGGTAGCCTTATCACCAAAGGGGGTCAAGCTTGATAGTAAGAGAAAGTTGCTTGGGCTTACGAAAGTTTCCTTTCCTGCCAAACTTTTTAAAATGCTTAGAGAGAAGAGCAAGAGACTCGTTGAAATCTGCCTCATTAACAGAGACGAGATCATAGTTAGAATCGTCTATCTTAGTGATAGTCACTGTTTTGACAGGGGTTTGACAGGGTTGAGAAGCATCAGAAAATAAGGCAAGAGATGTACCTTTCGCATCATCCTTGGTATCTCTGATGAGATTAGTCTTCAGAGACTTGGTTTGCTCATGGTTGAGCATCATACCATATAACTCACTGAGAGTTATAGTCTTAATGTCCTTGGACATTTTTAGACACATGGTGTAAGTTTCCCAATATTCAGGGAGGGCCTCCATGAATTTGGTGATTACTAGCGAGTTAGAGTAAACAATACCGTAGGTCTTCAGATCGATCAGAAGGCAGTTAAACCTCTGATGGGTCTGGGCCAAAGTTTCACCTTTAGCAGTGATGAACTTCTCATACTGCCGTATGAGGTGAATCTTTTTAGATTCTATGAGAGCGTCAGCACCCTCATATTGGATACAGAGAGTATCCCATATCTCTTTAGCTGTCTTAAGCTTACTAATGGACTGAAATACTTCATCAGGAAGAGACATGGCAATCAGAGATCTTGCCTTGGTGTCAACATTCACCAGGCGCTTATCTTCGTGTGTCCAGTTGGACACTTGCTTAACAAATGTTCTTTCAGGAGCAGCGGGAGTGGTGGAAGTAGCAGCGACAGCTGGTACTATAGAAGTGGAAACATATGGTCCATGTTCTAAGAAGTAGGGGATTTGAGGATCGGAACCAGAGAGAAATAGTTCTATTCTTGACTTCCATAGAGGGAAGTTATCAGCATTGAATCTGGGTGGCTTTGCCAGAGAACCAGATTCAAAATATGTGTCTTTTGGAGGATTGGCCATAGGGTGGATCTAGAAACTATGTTTCTTTTGTGAACGGTTAGGAAGAAGAAAGAGGTTTCTGTAACACCCCAAAACCCGTAACATAAGATAGAGCATAAATAAACAATCCCAGTGATCTAACGCAATGGAAACGTTCTAATTTAAGATAGAGGCAAAGTAAAAAATGCACGCGGAACATCCCTCCACGGCTGGGATATAAATTCCAATAGTCTAAAGGGTATTATTTACTAAACTGGAATCTTCCTAGGAATCAAACCTTCTCCTTTCCCTTCCTAGCCTCACGCTCGACACCTGAAAGTTTTAAAAGATTTTGAAATGCGAGGGTTAGACCATAAGGTCTAGTGAATTCCCTCAAAACAGTTTATAAAACAATTCCGGCCCGCTGGCCGTAAAACGAGTTAAAACCCACTGTATGTGTGCGGACAAAGAAAATAATACAGTCCAGGCCCAGTCCAGGTCACCTGACAATAACTCCCAAGGGACGAAGTCCCGAGGTACCCCCAAGTGGCGGATCAGACCAAATGGTAACTCCCAAGGAACGCGAGGTTCCAAGGTACCCAGTGTCCATAGTGCAACACATCAGTCCAATAATCACACAATTACCATTTAAGCATGCTTTAAATGTAATTCAACAGTTATCACATTTACCACAAAAAAAACCAGTTATAACATCGTCATCAAAAAAACATTTCGCAACTCGAATGGATATATTTGAAAAACGATAAAAACAATCCATTCATTTCAAGCAAGGGAACTCACCTGGGCTTGTCTCACAGATCACGGTTCTCCCAGATACTTCTTCTCCTAAAGGATCTGTAAATATCCTAAGGAATTAGTGATTCGCACTTGCTAAGATTTTCTAACTGAGATACCCCTAGGCAGACTTAGCACGGGGGTTCCGCTAAGAGGATAAATCACTATGGAAAATTCTCTCCGAAAACTAACTCCACACTCGGAACTGCCCAAAAACCGACTCGGACAAAGGTCCACTTTTCCGATTCGGAAAAGGCATTTTTTCCGAGTTACAAATTCCGAATCGGAAAACCACCATTTCCGATTCGGAGAACATCATCTCCGAAACCCCAATTCGAAAGGAAACGAGGTCAACATAACGACTAGATCAGCCCATTTCCCAATTCGGAAATCAAGGTTTCCAATTCGGGAAAGGCATGACGAGACAAAATACCTTACCGAATTCCGATCCGGAAAAGCATAATTTTCCGATTCGGAAAACATGATTTCCGATTCGGAAATCATGATTTCCGATTCGGAATTTATGATCTCCGATTCGGAAAACGTGGGCAGTTCCGAAAACAGCCTAAAATCGATCAAAAATCGATTCTAACTTAATCCAATTGTACCCAAACTAATCCCAAAACAACTATACATCGATTATTAGCAATCCTACATTTATCGGGCATCGAAACTTACCTTGGTGACGGTTTTCTCGACCTTGGTGATGAAATGCTCCAAGTTTCTCTCCCAAAACACACACTAAGCACACACTAATAATTTTACCCAAAATGGTTAAAATTAGGGTTTTTAGGCTATAAATAGCATGGGCCATGGGCTAAGCCCATACCCAAAATAGTTAAATCACTCCAATTAGTTAAGTTCTAACAATAGGCACAAATGGCCCCTCTCCTAGATATTCTTACAAAGTAGGTCATTTCTCCCTAATCCAATTTATTTCGAAATCCCGGTTATTACAGTTTCTAACCGCTCTGATACCACTTGTTGGTCCTCTATTGATGGCTAATATGATAGATTGTATTGTAGAAGGGGGGGTTGAATACAATCAACACAGTTTCTTTCACTTAATTTAGTTCACGACTCCTATGGAGCCTTTGTATGAAACAGAAGTAGATTGTTTGTTGAAAAGGATCAAGACTTTGTCAAGATCCAAAACAATCTTTAAGTTTTTAGACACACAGACTTTGCTTATGCACTAAGCAAGAATTATAGGGTAGAAGATAGAAAGAAGAAAGGATAGGGGTATTGAGCATGGACCAAAGGTTCGGTTTGAAGAACACACTATGTTCATATTTATACCCCATGCATTAAATGCATGTCACACCCCACTTTACACTTGTCATGTAAAGATTGGGTTTGGTATACTATTGTACCATAAAATATTACCCATGCTTGGTAGGGTCATGGCCTATGGTAAATAGTTGCCTTATGGTTGACAAGTAAGGAGGGAACAGTGAAGAGACATCCCTTTTTGTACTTTTGTCAGAAAGGCAAACCAAATCCTTTTCGTGCATATAAGACAAGAAGACAAAACTGGTATTCTTAAAGAACAAGTCACTAATCAGGCCTTAGAATCGTTGATCCTTGGGAAGGATCATGGAGGCACTGTGACTTGCCTTCATCGAACGTCATGTATGTGTAGTCAGCTAGCTGTCACTGATTTCAACTTCAGATCATGCTTTTAGCGATCGCGAAATCTCAGATCTGGCGCCGCCAAGTTCGATAATGCTGAAATCCAGGGTTTGACCTAAGTGTCTCTCGCCGCGAAGCAGCCGTCTGGCGAACGCGAAACAGGCTATGGACGCTCCTTTTAAATACCAGCCTCCTCCTTCAGTTCAGAGATATGCGTAGACGAGAGAAACAACAGAATAAAGAGTGAAGTCTGAGTGGTGCCGATACGCTGCGGGGTTCGATCTTCGATCATCCGTCGTTGTACTGTCGGTATCATGTATGTGTCTACTATCATGTTTTCTGTTTTTTTATTATGTCTAGTGAGTAGTCTTCTAATAGTGGTACTTGTTGTGGTCGATGAACCATTGTGGGTGATGATTTTGTGATTTAATATTTATTGGATTGTTTTTGGTTAATTGAATGTGTGTTATGGTTCCGATCTGATTCATATTGTTTGGCTATTTGAATTCGTTGGTTGGGTGTATCTATTTTGACCAGGATAGATAGACTCCGATAGGATAATCAACCTCCCTTGACTTACCCTTCGTCCCGGAGAGTTGTGTTAAGTGGTTACTCAGATCGAGAGCGACCAGATAGTAGAATACTATGCAATAGAGATAGGATTGGGTGACCGGTACTAGATTGTCTGACAAACGACCTATGTATTGGGACTAGGAGGATCACGACATAGTTAATAGCCATAGTCATCACATGTTAGGGTGTCCTAGACTTAAATTCCTACAATAATCAAAACAACCAAACCTTTGGCCTATTTAAATCATCCACTTGGGGATTCACTATACCATGATAAGTACTACTGGTTTCCTTCATATAGTTTTAATCAATCTTTTAATTGCTTTCTTAGTTATTAATTAATTTAGCTGTCTTTTTATTTATTAAAACCTTTTTCATAACCCCCCCCCAAAGCTTTAGGTTAATTAAGCTAATCTAGATTAACAATCTACGATAACTTGACCGTTCCCAGTGGTAGATACGATACCTGGACTTTCCTACACTATATTACTCACGATCAGGTACGCTTGCCTGTATATGTGGTAAGACAGTGGCTAGGCATTAGAGGTTAAAACTTGTTTCGCTTTTTATATACAATAATTACCGCATCAAGTTTTTGGCGCCGTTGCCGGGGAGCGGTAGTTGTTAGATTTTAGTCTTAGTTAGTTTTGTTAATCGATCCTTGTGAGGATTCTTTCCCTTGCAAGTTTTTCGCTTTCTAGTTTAGTTAGTTATTTATATTTTATTTTATCCTATCTCTTCGTTTCCCGCAAGTTGCCCGTAACCGTTTGTTGTGGTTTCAGTCACGACGGACTTGTTAGAGCCATTTGAGGAGTCGGAGAGAGAATTCAGAAAAAGAAATAAAAAGAAGTCAAGAGCCAACAAAGTTCGCCCGAGAGCTTTGATTTTTGAAATGGGGGATGAAGCACCGATGTGGACCGCCAGGAGAGCCGCTCCAACCGTACCCACCAATCCGATCATGAAGCCGGACCTAAACAAGGAGATCCCGGGGAAGCTCCTTCACATGATCAAGGACCTTACCTTCGACGGGAAAAACGATAGCAATCCTATCGTGCATATGGAGAACTTCGTGGATATTTGTGATCTGTTCAAAATGGAGGAAGGCCGAGATGATGCAATTCGCCTTCGAGTCTTTCCTCTTACACTTACCGGAGAAGCTAGAGCTTGGTTGCGATCATTAGAGCCAAGTTCGATCACCACTTGGTAAGGACTTCGTTCAAAGTTCCTCTCCCGATTCTTTCCACCATCCAAAATCGACAAGTTAAGAGCCGAGATCCGATCCTTTCAACAAGATGACGGGGAGACCATATCCGAAGCATGGGAACGTTTCAAACACCTTCTAAATTCGTGCCCGAGTCACGGATTGAATAAGAGTGAACAAGTCCAAACCTTCTATAGTGGACTTGCTTATTCTTCACGAGCTACATTGGATTCATCTGCCAGAGGTGTCTTTATGTACAAAACGCCCACGGAAGGATACAAGCTTCTCGAGGACATGCTCATACACAACATAGATTGGAGGACGGACAAGCGCTTACAAATCCCGAGGATGGCCGGGAAGATCTCAACCGACTTCGACCCATCCGATGAACTAGCTGCAATGAAAAACCAATAGCTAAAGTTTGAACGCAAAATCGAAGAACTAATCAAATCTGTTCATGCTTTGCAGGTTGGATGCGAGGAGTGCAATGGACCACACTTGACTCCCATTTTCCTGCAATAACCAATAGGCATCTTCTTGACTATTGGTGTTCCACACTTGACTCCCATTTTCCTGCAATAACCAATCGAAGAACTAATCAAATCTGTTCATGCTTTGCAGGTTGGATGCGAGGAGTGCAATGGACCACACTTGACTCCCTTTCTCATCTACATTGCACCTATCAAGCATGATCCGGGGAGTTACAACTTACCTATTTCTTGTCATAAATTTAGGGGTCTTGCTTTGGTGGATTCATGTGCCGCAGTTAACATGATGCCTATTGGTTATTGCAGAAAAATAGGAGTCAAGAAGATCGTTCCAACAGACTATCAATACCGAGGAGTGAACGGATACATGACCAAACCGTTAGGAATAGCGGAAGGAGTCCCGATTCGCATAATTTTGTTTACTTTATGGACTTCGTCATAGCTAACCTTCCAAAGGATACGGAGATCCCGATAATCCTTGGGAGATCTTTCTTACACACCGCCCAAGTGAATACCGATATGCGGAATCAAGTGACGAGCTTGGGGTATGGTGAAAAACGGATTTACTTTGATCCCAACGGAGAGCCGGTCACACATCTCGATGAACCGTATGAAGATCCTTCTCTAGCCTACAAGAAGAACACGAACCGCCCGTTACTCCCTCATGAACATGGAAAGAAGACGGAGGATTATCCGAACCCGATACCTCAAAAGGATCAAACACCCAATGGGTCGGGACCCTCCAAGAAAGAATACAGGAAGAAGAAGGGCTCGTCATCCCGACGTGCCAAGAAATGAGCCGAAAAAGGGGTCGAGCTCTAGACCCATTAAAAAATGAAGCGCTTCTCGGGAGGCAACCCGAGCATTTTCTTTCAGTTTTCGTTTTTATGATTTTCGTGTGTGTTTTTGTTAATCTTTTTGTTTGATATTGCTTAGGTAACCATACGGAGGAGATAGACGCAAAAATCGAGCAAATCCGACGCGCGATAGAGTTTTTGAAAAGTTGGAAACAGAAGGCAACTCGCGATCGCCACTTTTTAAGTTTGGCGACACGAGGTTGGCCAGCCTTGGTATCAGGTAAAATATTCGAATCTTGCGACGCGAGGAAGCCGTTTCGCGACGCGAAGCCTTTAAAAATAAGGGTAAAAATTCAGAAACCACCCGTTTCGCGACGCGAAACCACCTGTTTGGCGACGCGAAATCGGTGCAGACGGGTTTTTAACCCTCTTTTCTCACTTTTTCAAAAGAACACAACCCTCATTCTCTCTAGGCGCCGCGAACCCTCCTCACGACTTTGCGAAATTAGAACTTTTTGAGCTTCAATTTCATCATTTTCCATGGCCAAGGTATGTTTCCACACTTTAATTTCATAAGATTAGCTTGATTTGGTGGGATTGGATCTTGTTTTGGGCATCAATGGTGTTTGTATGCTTATATGAATTTGACATTGTTCTTGAAACACCATTGATTGTTTAGTGCTTATTAGTTTATGCATGCTTTGTACTTTGATAGGAATCTCATTCTAGCATGTTATATATTTGTTTAATCTAGTGAATATGCTTTGATGATAAGTGTGGGGATTTTGATGACACCAAAATCCCCCATTCTTGTTTGGTTAGCTAGATTGGTTTACATTTGAGGTTGGACTAAAAGTTCAAGTGTGGGGATGTTCCACATCCCCTTTGATTTAGGTCTTTCATGTATTCATTTGCTAGTTGAACTTATTAGTCGTGGGAGTTTTGTCTCATTGAATTTTGACGTGAATGAACCTTGTCTAGCGTTTATTGAGTAAAAATTTCTAAGACAATGGTATTTGGATTCTGTAGACACAAAGAACCCGCTCGTCGACTTCCACCGTAACTAACTTTCGTGCACCGGATGGGGGCCACATTTTCACCTTCTTCATGAATGACCCAACATTGAACGCTCCGAAGCGGGAGGAATACCGGGATACAGTTAACCGGCTTCTTGCCCGTCAAGTTCTAGTACCAAGGAGAGTTGATTGGAACCTCCTTAGATCCATGGGAGTTGAGAACGAAATCAAGGTGACGTTCGAAAAGCACACCTATGACGAAGATGGCACCGAGTATTACATTTGCCATGCATGGGAGCGAGTCTTCGACATCGCTGAGACCGTCTACCGCAAGCTTATCATTGAGTTCGTGGCCACGTTCCGTTTCGATGCAATCAAGGCCCTTGAGGAGTTCTACCAGTCGTGCATGACATTCCGACTCGGTGGAGTTTGGCGATCGCTTTCGTTGGTGGAATTTGCCGTTGCCTTGGGGATATATACCCAGGATGAGGTTGATGCTCCCGGATTTGTGGAGTACATGTGGGCGACTGCGAAAAGACCGGACGGTTTCGATCCTCGGTTGGCTTGGGCGATTTTGGGTGAAGGTGACTATGGTGGTAATCTCAAGGTGAAAGGTTTTCTTATTTCTTCGGACCGACTTCTGCACCGTATGCTTATTCACGCGGTGAATGCTCGTTCCTCGAATGAGGAAAAAGTTTCTGTGTACGATCTTTGGCTTCTTGAGCAGCTTTCTATGGAGGACAAATATCCGAATGCTCCGTACCTTATTGCCGTACAACTCGCTAAGGCGAGTGGGTATCGAGAGGGTTGTCGTTTGATTGGTGGCCAGTATGTTACGCTTCTAGCCAAGCACTTCGGTATTCTAACCGATGGTGCCATTACCTCGATGACGGATCTTGGTGAGATGGGGTTGATTGATATGGACCAACTCTGTGGCATGGGTGTGGCATTGGTTGATCATCTACTTAGCGGGGATCGGAACACATGGATTCACAACCCTCGAGCTATTGGAACGAGGAGTCAAGCAAGGAGAGCACCAAGAAGCACGCAAGAGACCGGAGGAACAAGTGGGACGAACGCGGGAGAGCAACCGGCGGAATGGACGACATATTCGGGTTACCAAGACTTGAGTAATCGACTCTCGGAGATGTCGTTGTCTTATGGCCGTCATCATCAGCATATGGAGTACAACACCACGGAGGCTCTTCACCAAGCCAACTGGCAAAATGGAGTGATGAACCAAATGGCATCCCACTTCGGTATTCAACCGAATACCGCGTATGCTCCATCACCTTTTTGGCCATACTCCGAGGACGCACCGCACGGTTACCCGACTTTTGAGGATTGGCAAAACCAACCTCGTGACCCTTATTGATCTCTCTCTTTTATCTCCGTCATTCGATATGGTTGTTTAAGACAATTTTATTTTTGTTTGTGTGGTGTGTTTGGTTGAACAATTTTTATTTTTGTTTGGTTTGTTTAGGATTTTAAGACTTTTCAATTGCTTTAGTTGGTTTATCTTGTTTGTTCGTTTTTACTTTTTTATTTTTCTTTTGGTAATAGATACATCGACCTATGATCTTGAATCGAGCAAGATTTTGGAACACTCTCTCATATCAGAACAGATTTCGTCACATAACCCGGGAAGTTTCTCTTTTTCCCAATTACTCCATAATTGTTTTAACTGTTGCATTGAGGACACTGCAAATTTTAAGTGTGGGGAGGGGGTTATGTAGACTTATCTGTTTAAATGGGTTCACTTTTTGCTTTTTGGTTTCTCGTTTTTCAAATTTTTGAAAGCTTTGAAATTTGACACCAATTTTTTTCGAAATCTGAGATTATTTTTGTGACTGAGTTGCTTGCATAGGAGAACACTGAATAGGATTAGTGGAGTAAAAGGATGCCTTGGAATACTGATTACCATGAGTGCCTCACCCAATTCCTTTGAGAGTTGAGCCTAATTGTTATTCATTTCGTGAGGAATACCGACTTTGACCACATAAGAGAAGTATTTATCACCATTGCACTGATAGAGGCCTTCGTTTCTAACCCTTTTAGCCTTCGTCAGATAACCTCATTATAAGGTTATTTGATTTGCCTAGCCTTTGATTGAAAAGTACTCATCTTTAGTACTTCATCCTTTGTAACCCTTTTGAGCCTTATCCTTTTCATTTCTTTACCCACTATACACTTTATCCTTTAGCCCAATTTTTTATCTATCTCTTGACCGTAGCTCAAAGTTGGATGCTTGTCATGTTTTTGGTCCATTTTATGAATCTGACAAACAGAGAAAGGGATTGTGAGAAAGAGAGAAAAAAGAGTAAAAAAGCAACATAGTTGCTACTCAAGAAAAGAAAAAAATATAGAGAACTTGAAAAGAAAGAAAGTAGAAAATGACTCATTCAAAAAGAAACATCCAAAGAGTCGATGTGCTTAAAAGAAAAATAGATATCGAAGCCACAAATAAGCAATATGCTGTAGAACCCAAGTGTTGAGAAGAGTCAGAATCAACTATCTTTAATGCTTTCTAGCTTAGTTTCCTTGTTTTGTAAACAATCTTACTTTGTTTAAGCCCTTGTTTGAGGTTTGGAACCTCGAGGGCCATTGTTGACTACTTTTGTAACTTCCTTTTCCCTATAAAAGGAAAAGGATGTTTAGGGTTTTAGTGTTGGAATCCATTACATACTAAATTGGGCATATTATTCACCATTGTTGAGTTTTCTTAAAAGCTTCATTGATTTCATCTCATTCTTAGAGGATTTCCATCCATTTCTATTGCATTTCACTGTTTTTAGGGGACAACAATTGGTATCAGAGCCAATCTTGTTGATTCCTTGGTGTTTGGTTTGTTTTAAAAAGGTTTTTGAAGTTTTTCAAGTTTTGAGTTTTTCAAAACTTTTGGATTTTCAATCCAAAAGGTGTTTTAAAAGGGCTTAAAATAAGTGTTAAGTGATTCCCCATAGTTTTCTAAGCATTTTCATACATTTTGGGGGTCTAAACACTGATTTTTAAGAGGTTTTTAAGTGTTTTTGAGAAATTTTTCGAGCTTTCTGTGCAGGTTTTCCGAATCGGAAAACGAGAGCTGAATTATCAGCTCAAATTTTCCGAGTCGGAAATTGCTCATTCTCCGAATCGGAGAACTCTCCTTTTCCGAATCGGAAAACATCTGTTTTCCGAATCGGAAAACGAGTCTCTGACTCGGGGTCTTGCTCTTGAGAAGTCTCTCTCTTTTCCGAGTTCCCTTTTCCGCACCCACCTTTTCCGAATCGGAAAAGTTCATTTTCCGAGTCGGAAAAGTTGCTTTTCCGAATCCTGTTGTTTGAGCCAAATCCGAATCGGAAAACATCAGTTTCCAAGTCGGATTTCGCCTCTTTGAGCCGAAACTCTTGCCGTTTCGTTTCTCAAATTCGACACTAAGCTTGCTTTCAAAACCTTTTACTTTCACCAAGCTTTCTGTGTCCCGAGGCGCTCGAAACATCAGCTTTTTCAAAACCTTTCTGTGTCCAAGCCAAGTGATTCTTACAAGGAGGTCTCTTTCTTTTCTCAGAAATGTCGAAGGAAATCTCGGGCATTGGCTCCGAAACTCGCCCTCCCGTCCTGGTGATGGGCGAGTACCAGCAATGGAAGCGCCGGATGATACACTTCCTAGACATGCTCGACGGTAATCTCATGAAGTCAATCCGCGAAGGCCCAATCCGACCAACTGTCACGGTTGCTGCTGTTCCCAAAACAGATACATGTCCCGAACTACCTTCGTATGTAGTTGAAAAGCCAGTTGAAATGTTCAACCCTGAACAAAGAGCCCGGCACCTCGTCGACAAGCGTGCACTGACCCTTCTGATCATGGCTCTTCCCAATGATATGTACGCAAGGGTGGATAGTCTGACAAACGCACGAGACGTTTGGTTAGAAATAGAGCAGCAGATGCAAGGAGGGGACACCGCTCTCGAGAGTCAAAAGGAAAGTGCCCTGAACGCTTACGAAGGCTTCAAAGCCAGGGAAACCGAATCCCTCACTGAGTCTTATCAAAGACTGAACGCCTTCGTGAATGACCTACGAAGACTCGGGATAGAAAAGTCAAAGTACGAGGTGAATGTTAAGTTCCTAAAGAACCTGACATCGGCATGGCAGAATCTGGCGATCAACTTACAGCTGAGCCGAAATCTAGGGATTATGGGTCTACATGACCTGTTTAGCATGATGGTTCAGCATGAGGAATTCATCACAGGCGGCAAGTTCAAAAATGCTGTTGATCCTCTGGCACTCGCGGCAGTTCCATGTGGAGGATCAAACTCAGCTCCCTTCCAGCATCAACAGTACAGCAACTCATCTCCTCAGCAATTCAACCACTCACCACCTCAGCACTATCAGGAGAACTACAACCAGGAGTTCAACGGGAACTATGGTTCCAACTACCAAGAGTTCAACTCGAACTACAGTCCAAGCTATCAACATCCAGATGATCCGCTGATCATCTCAATCTCAGATGATGAACTCTTTCACGTGAATGAGTCTCTTGCCCTTATCTCAAATAGTGTACAGAAGCTGAATTCCAAACGTGGATACAGCAGACCCAGGGGATCTGGATATCCCAGTGGAGGAAGGATGGGGCAAGGCCGAGGTGGACACTTCCAGCAAGAACGAGTTCAGTTTGGGAATCAAGGAAGAGGAGGATACCAGCAAGGGGACAGATATCAGAATCAGCATCCAGGAAGATACCGTGGTGATCAAGGCCAGTATAGGGAAGCTAGGGGAAGCTACAGAGATAACACCTACCTGGACTATCAGGGAGGTCCTGGAGATCAGGGAGATTGGAGAGGACAAGTCTCTCATATCAACTATCGTCAAAACCAGAGAAACTACACTCCTGAATCAGGATACATTGATCGTCAAGGATATGGCAGCGGGTACGAAGGTGGCCAAGATGGAAGATATGGAAGATCTGAAGGCAGTCAAGGTGGCCGTGGTTATGGACAAGATCAAGAAAGGAACTATCCAGAAGGCAACCATCAGAGTGGGCCTTCCAGGCAAGCTCCGAGAGAAGGACATCATCAAGGTCCTGTTGAGATTGGTGATCAAAGATTGAATACTCCTCCAGCTCCGGTGAATAGTGGTGCTTCTACCCCAGCTCCTCAAAAGACCGCTAGTGCCACTACATCCTGCTTCAAATGTGGTAAGCTGGGTCACTACGCGAACAACTGCCCTGTCAGATACAAGGATGCTGCATACTTTGAGAAGAAGGCAGCATTGATGAGGAAGAAAGAGAAGGGAGTTGCCTTGCTAGTCGATGAGGAAAACTGGGTGTGCGAGGAAGAAAGCTCAGACGAGGAAGATCATCTTGTTGGGGGTCCGTGTTTGATGGCAGACTTCGAAGGACCTGAAGCTGTTGGCCCCAGCACATATCGAGACCTCGACGCTTCTGAGGTATCCACTATTCCTGACTTAACTGATGATGTGACAATGTTAGAATCTAGAATTTGTGAACTTGAAAGATGTCTCCAATCGGAACGATCTCTCGTCACGAAATTTAGAATCGACAGTGCCATATACAAAAGTTCTCTTGAGGACTTGACTATAGTGTACAATCGTGAGACTCTTGAGTCTAGCATCAGAGAGTCCAATTTGTCCAACAAACTCAGTTGTCTTCAGAAAACCCATGAGGAACTTAACAGTGACCATGGTGAGCTCCAACTAAAATTTCAATTGCTTTCAGACGAAAGAACTAGACTGTTTTCCAAAATTCAAGAGCTTGAAGACAACAACTTTAAAAGAGGACAATCTGAACAGACCCTGAGCATTCTTACGCAGCATGCCAACAAAAATCCTTTCTATAAAGCCAGACCCGGACTTGGACTGTCTGAAAACCATGTTTTAGAAAAGGCACCTTCTAATCTGTACAATTTTGAGGACATGGCCGCCTCCAAACCTAAACCTGCCCTAGTAGGAGGACATGTGACCGAGGAATTCGTTAGGCAGACTGTCACATATACCGAAGTTATAAATGGTGAGACCATAACCACGACCGTCAGTCCAACAAACAGCACCTCTAGCAGTCCACCCACTAGCCCTGCTCCCAACAAACCCATATTTGTCCCAGCCAGTGATCCAACCAACACTAAGTCCACATGGGAAGGCATCAAAGCTAGGACCCCTAGGGTAGCTATGCCTCCCATCAACTATTCAGACCTTAACACTAGTTATGACACTAGGCAGATGGATTTTTCAGAGGAGACCCTAGTTATCCCACCAGAGGATGTTTCCGCAACTAAGGGTCCCGACCTAGTTGAACTAGAGAAGGAAATGTTTGGACTTAGATTAAAAGCCATGGATCTGGACGCATGTCAACATCAGATACTGAATCTGAAAGTGCTGATTTCTGAAAAAGACAACTTGGTTCACACTTTGAAGAAAGACTTGATCGAGGCAAATGCCGAGAGAATTAGAATGTATTCAGAATGTGAGACCGCAACCTCAACCTTTACTAATTTTCAACTCAAGGTTGCGGATCTTAAGGCACGATATGTTCTCCTAAATATTCACTCAGAAATTGCAAGAGAACTTGATCATGATGAAAAGATCAACTATCGTGTGGCCTTAACCAACCAACGTGTGTCAAATTCCATTTTGAAAAGAAAAGTCATGTACTTTGAAAACCTTTCAGACTCAGTTAATGATAGGACTACTCCACTCCTAAACCATCCGATAGTTGAATCCCAAACCAAATCTGTTATTGATACAGAGGACTATTACACCTTGCTGTCAGATGATGATGAACCCTTCAACTCACACCATAGGATAACCGAACCAAAGACTATCCATGATCCTAATGTTGAATACGATCTGAAGGTGTTCTTAGATGAAGGTGATGATCCTTCAGGCTTTATTCCAAAAGGGCCAAAATCTGTTGTTATAAAACCTGAGAAGTCTGTTAAGTCACGAGCTCCTATTTCTGAGAACAGTAACCCTAAGGGTGAAAAATGTGTTGGTACTGACAAGGGAAAGTTAGTTAAGCCTCACGCACCCAAAGGACTCCAGAAAAAGCATTCAAAGTCTAACGATGCTCGTAACTCAGCTAAACCCATTAAAAGTCTTGACCTTAATTCAAGCAGCTTTGAAGTAGGTGAGACCTCTCGGTTAAAACCAAAGCAACCTTTCTCTTCCACAAAACCTAAATTTTCAAAAACATCTTCTGGAAAGGGTGGCAACTCTTCTCCTATTAAACCGTCATCTAACTCACACCATGCTCTTAATGCAGATGGGAGGAAGAAGGATGGTGGACGGGAAGTGAAGCCACCGAGGAAGGACCATCGAGGAAGACCCAACTCTTTTCAAGCTTTCCCTAAGCAGCGTAGTCCTAACCGTGCGGGTCTTGGCTACGCTCCACCTAGTGTAGGAATTAATTCAAACATGTCTGTAAAACGTAATCGACATTTAACTCATGCTTTTGATTCTTTGCGTAATGACATGTGCTTTATGTTTGACAATTTTCTGCGCTATGGTGTTTATGATTCCTTTAATGCTGATGTACCTAAAATCAAATCTCGAAAGAGAAGAGGGAGAAAAAGAGGAAAGGGGAAACCTTCCTCGTCAGTGCAGTCCCCTAAGCCTAAGGAGAAATCCGAAAAGGAGACTGCATCGACCAATTCAATTGTTTCTGACCCTAAGGAACCCATTTGGCAATGGGTCCCTAAACAAGCCTAATTGTTTTGCAGATCAGTCATGTGTGGTACTTTGACTGGGGGGCTCACACACACATGACTGGGCAGCGGTCCTTCATCTTCGACTACGTTGAGAAGTTCGAGGGATACATAAAGACTGCCGACAGAACGCCGTTGCCGATATTAGGGTCGGGTAAAATCACCAATGGAAAGTACATCATCAAGGGTGTACGTTATGTGGAGGGATTGGGGTACAACATGTTTAGCTCCAGCCAGTTTTGTGATAACGGATACTGGGTGAAGACCTTTCAGTACGGAAGTGACGTGAACGATGAAGACAACAATGCTATTCTCTCCGCCAGGCGAAATGGCAATCTCTACACAACCATCTTCCGTTCAATCCCTCAAACACACCCCCAGTTTGAAGCTAACCCGAAGAATGCGATCTGTCTGCTCTCAAAAGCATCAAAAGGGGACAGTTGGTTATGGCACCGCAGACTATGCCATCAGAACTTCAAAGATATGAACAAGCTGGTTTCTAAGGGATTAGTCAGGGGACTACCTGAGCTTCGCCTTTCCAAGGACACTCTCTGTCCTGCGTGCGAACAAGGAAAGATGACCAGAAGCTCTCATCCACCGAGAATGGATACGAATTGCCAAAGTCCCCTCGACTTGATACACATGGATCTTTGTGGACCTATGAGAGTGGAAAGTCTCGCCAGAAAGAAGTATATGCTGGTTCTCGTAGATGAATTCTCTAGGTTCACTTGGATTGAATTTCTTCGCGACAAATCAGAAGCTGCTGAACGAATCATAGCCTTCATCAAACGCACTCAAGTTTTCTTGGGTCGTCGGGTGAGGAAAATACGTAGCGACAACGGTACTGAGTTCCGCAACGCAAAGCTGCAATCCTTTCTCGAAGAAGTAGGGATCACTCACAACTTCTCGGCAGTTCGCACACCTCAACAGAATGGGGTCGTAGAAAGGAAGAACCGGACGTTAGTCGAAGCAGCAAGATCCATGATGGCTCATTCTGGAGTTCCTCAACAATTTTGGGCTGAAGCCGTTTCCACAGCATGTTACACACAAAACCGAACTCTGATCGTAAAGCGGACTGGTAAAACCGCTTACGAGATGGTCGAACAGCGTAAGCCAAACATTGACTTCTTTAGAGTTTTTGGTTGTAAGTGCTATGTTCTTAATGACCGGGATAATTTGGGTAAGTTTGACCCTAAGTCTGATGAGTCTATCTTCATTGGATACTCACATAACTCTAAGGCTTACCGGGTTTTCAACAAACGGACCCGAACTATCCTGGAAAGCTCAAATGTTGATTTCTCTGAATCTGAAACCTATCTGAATGCTAGTTCTAGTAGTGTGTCTGCATCTTTCCCTGAATTGTTCCCTTCACCACCGAGCACAGATCCGTCTTCTAACTTTTCCGCTTTAGACTTTTTAGATCTCGCGGAATACGATCTGCACACTCTAACGAGTCCAATCGTAGTTCCCGCTCCAACAGGTTCGACCACAACCACAGTGACATCTGATGCCTTCGTCACGGAGCCCTCCTACAGCACTTCAACTCACTCCGTGACACCTGAGTCCGCAGCTCCCCCATCTGACGTTTCATCCGCAGCTTCACCGGCATCTGATCAAGAACAGACTCCGCACCCTGTTCTTGATCCAATTCCAGAAGAAGCTCCACTACCTTCCCCGAGCACAACCCAACGATCATATGCTCAGGTAGTTCGAGAGCCCCGGTTAGAGGCTGCCCCGCGGATCACCCAAGCTGAAGGCTCATCAAGTGGGAACCTAGAAGAGATCTTTGCCGTGCAAGATGAGAACGACGCCACCAACAACCGACAGGCTTATGTCACTCATCCTCACACTAGACGGTGGACAAAAGATCATCCTCCCTCCCAGATCATCGGGAGTCCCTCACAACCTGTAAACACTAGATCTGCAAAGCACACTGAAAATCTGATCCTTTTCGGTGGATTCTTGAGCGATTTTGAACCATCTGATGTTTGGCAAGCTCTCACCGATCCCGACTGGGTGATCGCCATGCAAGATGAGCTGGCCGAATTCGAGAGAAACAAGGTTTGGCGCTTGGTAGAACGACCATGGGGAAAGACAATCATTGGCCTCAAGTGGATACTCCGGAACAAAACCGACGAGAATAATCTCATCATCCGGAACAAAGCTCGCCTGGTCGCCAAGGGTTATCGCCAACAAGAGGGTATCGACTATGATGAGACGTACGCGCCCGTAGCCCGAATCGAAGCAATCCGAATCTTCCTTGCGTATGCTGCACACAAAAATATGACAGTCTATCAGATGGACGTCAAGTGTGCCTTTCTGAATGGAGTCCTTCAAGAAGAAGTGTACGTTGAGCAACCGGAAGGGTTCGTCGATTCTCGATTCCCAAATCACGTCTATGTTTTGGATAAGGCGCTGTATGGTCTCAAGCAAGCTCCGAGGGCATGGTACGAAACTCTCACTGACTACTTAATCGGAGTTGGCTACAAGAAAGGTACTATTGATCCCACTTTGTTTCTCAGGAAGTCAGGTACAGATTTAATTATTGTTCAGATATACGTGGATGACATTATCTTTGCGTCTACAAAACCTGAGATGTGCCAAGAGTTTGAGAACACCATGAAATCCCAATTCAAAATGAGCATGATGGGCGAGTTGACGTTCTTTTAGGACTTCAAGTTCGACAACGCCCTGATGGCATCTTTATAAATCAAGCCAAATATGTTCAAGATCTTTTAAAACGATTTGATTTCGGTGGCTCAAACTCCGCGGCCACACCAATGCCCAAAAATTTTCAACTCTCTGCTGATACTTCTGGTAAACCGGTTGACCAGAAAACTTATCGGGCAATCATTGGTTCTCTCTTATATCTCACGTCTAGTAGACCCGATATCGTCTTTTCCACGGGTGTCTGCGCTCGTTTTCAGTGTGACCCTCGGGAATCACATCTGTCTGCAGTCAAGAGAATCCTTAGGTATCTGAAGGGCACACCGGATTTTGGCCTTTGGTACCCAAAGGATTCTGGCTTTGAACTAATTGCATATACAGACTCAGACCATGCAGGTTGTAAGCTTAACAGGAAAAGCACATCTGGTGCTTGTCAATTTCTCGGGGACAAGTTGGTCAGTTGGTCATCCCGGAAGCAGACTTGCGTCTCTCTATCCACCGCGGAGGCAGAATATGTAGCCGCCGCCTGTTGCTGCTCGCAAGTTCTGTGGATGAAAACCCAACTAGCTGACTTTGGATACACCATGCATCGAATTCCCATCTACTGCGACTCCAAAAGTGCAATACAGATCACGGCAAATCCGGTTCAACATTCTCGGACGAAGCATATCGACATTCGATATCATTTCATCAAAGATCACGTCGAGAAAGGTAACATTGAACTATACTTTGTTGAGAGTGACTATCAGCTTGCTGATTTGTTCACCAAGCCGTTTGACGAGAAGCGTCATTTTTTCCTCCTAAGCAAGTTAGGAATGCTAGACCTCCCTGCCTGAGGTCTAGGGGGAGTCGGGAGTTCTTGTTTTATATGCATGTGTGTAGGGGGAGTCTGTAGGAATTCTATAGATGTTGCATGAATCGAGGGGGAGTACTAAGTCTTATATATACTATTTGGTGTGCTCACTAACGTTCTCGGATCCACATCACTTTGGATACCACTTTTATATTCTATCTTGTAGGTGTGGTCCCTCACAACGACTTCTGGTTACTTCAGACCAGGACTCGCTCTAAAACCAGTGAGACGTACCAGGTAAGTCTCCTTTCTCGGAAGTCGAGGGCTGAACTTGTAACTTTTTGAGAACTTGAAAGTTCAGGGGGCGGTAGAGTACATGTCTTGAACTTACAAGTTCGGGGACTAACTTTGTCACTTTCTGCTTCTTAAAGTTCAGGGACTCGTTTTGCAAAACTTGTGAAACTTGTAGTCCGGGGTCTGTTTTGAAATTTTTCTAAAAATACAAGTTCAGGGACTTGTTTGTAAGTCTTCTCAAACTTCAAGTCCAGGGGTGGTTTTTGCCAAATGGTGAAAGTCGGGTTAAGAGAGCCAAAAGGAGAGCCAAACACAGTGTTTTTGACCCAAACACAGTGTAATTCGGTAAAAATATAAATACCGGTTTTCAAGAATTACTTTTCACAAAATTCAAATTTTCATCTTTTTCTCTCTGAATTCTCACCCGAACCCACTTCGCGCTCGATTCCGGTTTTCGTTCGTTGTTGCTCCGATCGTCGATTTCTTTACATATTCGGATTCCTGGTAAGTAAACGATCAACCCTTATATAGTTTTAACATCTAAATCGTTTGTTTTAAGGCCTGGATCGAAGCCTAAAAGTTTTAAAACTTACCCGAAACCCAAACTTCTTGGAATGGGATTTCGGGACGTTAAAACGATCCTTTGTTGCTTATTATGTTGTTATAAACTGATTTAGGATGAATGTTGATAGTTTAGGGCCTTAGATCGACGGTTTTTGAGCGGTTTCTAAGTGGAGAACTCGAACGGTCTCGGTTTTCCGACTCGGAAAACTTGAACATTCAAGTTTTCCGAATCGGAAAACTTGAACATTCAAGTTTTCCGCATCGGAAAACGATAAGTATTCTTGTATGTTTTCCGATTCGGAAAACATGGTTTTCCGAATCGGACTTGGTCTCGCTTCTCAAATGCTTCTTTTCCGACTCGGAAAACGTGGAACTACCCTTATGGGTTTCCAAGGTTTTCCGACTCGATAGAGAGACTAAGTTTTGCCAAAATTTTCTAAGTGTTGACATTTTCCGAATCGGAAAACCATGTTTTCCGACTCGGAAAACCTACATGTTTCTCTCTGAGTGTGGGAGTTTCCCGATTCGGAAAATACCCTTTTCCGAATCGGAAAACTTGTCTGGTTTATCATTGTGCTATTTTACCATGTGTTGAGTTATCCGACTCGGAAAATACTCTTTTCCGAATCGGAAAACTCCCCTCGTGTACTTTGCTCGTTTTCCGACTCGGAAAACACGAAAAACTCATTATTGGGTTTTCGAGTTTTTCCGACTCGCGCTTAGTCGAGGGTATAGTCTTTTCACGTTATAATATTTCTAACACTTGAGGTATTACAGAAATGGCTGATCAACAACCGATTGCTCCCACTTCACCAGTCGCCAACGCTGCTGATCTCGCACTGATCAACCCGGCAGACATCGTTGAGATCCACCAGAACAACCAGTTCGTTGACTTGGCGAACTTCACAGTCCAAGATGACGTCGTTCTCGAGATTCTCCGAGCTCACCCCCTTGCATACGCGATGCAAGCCACTGCTGATGTCCCGATGATTTATATGCAGCAGTTCTGGCACACTTCCCGTGTTGAGAACCGGGACGGAGTTCAGACCATCGTCGGCCGAGTGGACCAGACTGATCTGGTCCTCACTATGGAGGATCTTCGCAGAATCCTTCGCCTGCCAGCTGCTACTTCGGAGGCACCGTTCGCCCCTCTCGTATCTGGATCTGAGCTGTTCAGCGAAGTGCTCGCTGTCGGAGTACACTACACTGAGAACAACAGACCGAGAGGAATCTCCCAGATCTCTCAGGGGATGCTGCCCCCAATCTGGTATTCATTCTTCAACATACTCAACCGGACGATCTCCTCAAAGACCCATGGCGTGGACAAGGCATCCACCCAGTTCTGGCATATCTTTCATGCGGTCGCCTACGGAAGGCGGATCGACTTTGCTCAGCAAATCTGGGCGGACATCATCGGTGATGTCAGAGCTGGGCCCGGACGCACAAAGCACACATCCATCCCGTGGATGCGCTTTTTCAGTCTGGTCATCCGAGATCACATGAACCAGAACCGAGCTGTCCGACGCAGAGCAAACCATCTCCGTTTTGAAAGCCAGCAGATTGGACGAGCCAACAAGAAGAATCTGAAGTCAGGACAGGTAGAGATGCCCATACCGGACAACGTGCTGAACTTGGCAGACCGTAGGTCTATGAGCGTTAGGATGTACCGAATCTCCGTAGGATTAGAAGACACATCTACGGACTCCTCAGAACCGGGGAGCCCTGCCCAAGATGTGCAACCCGTCCTTACTAGAAGCCGTGCCTCTGGTACGGCGGGCCAGAGCTCCAGTGGGGAGCTTCTGGCTCGGGAGTGATGAGAGTTGACGTAAGGGGAGGAGCGGGTAGAATAGTCGGTACGTCTGCCACTCCGCACACTTCTAGAGCCGGTGCTTACCAGACCATGATTCAGAACCGTGCCACTCGTGCTCGCACTCCTACAGTTGTAGAGGAGTCTACTGATGCCGTCCGCTTGCGCGAGTACACAAGCCACTTCAGAGTAAAGCAGTACATGGGCACCCTTCAGCAGTCTCCGGTTCACTCGTCATCGGAAGGGCACCAATCACCGACGCCGCCGCAACAACCTACTGGGGAGGACGTGGAAGCTTCCCCACAAGAACAAGCACATGTTCCTCCACCACCTCACTCGGCGGCCGTCACTTCTCAGGGAGGCGAACCCTCAGGCGAACCCTCAGGCGATGACTCCGACGGTCACGAGTCCTCCGAGCACACTCCTACGGACCGTCGTGAGCCCGATGACGAGGCAACAGAGTCAGAACAAGTCGACTACGGATCAGATTCTGAGTTTCAGCTTTCAGAACCACCAAAAGGCGGGAAGGCCCAGGTAATAGATTTGGATGAAGCCACCTCCTCCTTCAACGACGACCGGATTTCTGGTGATCCCGCTCTTATAGCGGATCTGGCGTCGGATGACCGAACTATCGGTCGGGAGGACGAAGGTGAGGCCGAGGTTGCTACCGGCTGGGGTCGAGAAGATAGCGAAGAAGAAGAAGAGAGAGAGAGGGGAGAAAAGGAGAGAGAGAGCAGAGAAAAAGAGACCGCAGACGTAGAGGTCCAGTTGAGCGAGCCTTGGGCTCAGTTAGAGGAGGCGGAAGTAGAAGAAGAGCCGCATAGGTTAGATTTGGATGTCCCTTTAGCCCAGAGTCCAACCCCCACAGAGGCAACCCACATTCAGACCGGTCACCTAGTGACGTCGGGTCAAGACGCTGGCAGCCAACCAGCGCATTTGCACGCCCAATCCAGCCACTCGGCCATCTCTCAACAGATGGTCGTTTCACATTCTCACGGGGAATTAGCTCAACTTCCACCGGCCACTCAATTGGAGTCTGCCGGTGTTGAAATGAGAGAGGCTCTGCCCCACCTCTCGACGTCTTTCAGAGCACCAGTAGTCCTAGAGCCACTCATAGACACCTTCAGGGTTGTTCATTTGTCTAGGACACTTGTAGATGCTTCATCTGCCCGCCCAAGTGGCGAGGCCGGAACGGGGAGAGTTGGTGCGTCATTGGACGCCCTTCGAGGATCCACCGGAAGCCCCGACACCGTCAGCATTATACCAGCGGTGACATCGGGCCGAGAGAGTACCTCTTTAGGACTCTACTCGTCAACTGGAGCCCAAGTGGCACCAGGTTTAGTTCTTCCGGGACCGGGTCCGACAGACTCGAGCAAAGTCTATAAAGATGCTCACGCAACACCGGGGCTTTTGAGCCTGACGGATTCGGGCGGAATCCCTAAAACCGCCCCTGCAACACCGGGACTTATAGGTCCGACGGATTCGGACGACATCCTTAAAGTCGTCCAAAGCAGGTTATTAGCTGTGGAGCAAGCCAATCAGGCTCGGGACGCGCGGGTCGAGGCACTCGAGAAAGCCTTGGCCGAGACGGAAAGGAAGAGACAAGCCGATCTTGAGGCGTCGCGCAAGCTTCAAGAAGACCGGGATGCGGAGCTACACGAGCTCAAGAGGAGGATCAAGGGCAAACATTCTGAGGCTGCCCCATCTACTGAAGCTCCCATTCCTAGGCCATCTGAAGACGTACTCAGGCTCGCTCCTCCGACTTCGGGCGACCTTCCACCAATTCCAGGCTACGTCACTGAGGTGGAGCACTTGATGATGATCACCTCATACACCACTCAGAATGACCGCCTGTCCGCCCAAGTCCGAGAGCAAGCTGCCCAGATCGAGCTGCTACAACAAAGGATTAGAGAACTGGAGGCCGTGTGTCGGTCCCAGGCTCAGCCTTCGAAGAGGAGGCATGATGACCCTGATGACTCCGCACCAGGTCCTCATGAGGGGGAGGTACAAGCTGCAAAACGGCTTCGCACCGACCTCCAACCTGGTTCCGGCTCCGGTTCATCAGCTCCAGCTCCAGGTTCCTCAGCCGCTCCCTCGAGCGCCCCCACAGACTTAGATGCCGCCGAAGCTCCCTATGTCAACTCCGATTCAGAAGACATTCCGGACATGGGGAGTTGGAGATACGAGAGGATTCCGGAAGGGGAGAAAGTTCAGTTTCCTCAGATGACGGACACGGCCCAGATTGATCCCGTTCTCCCAGAAGCAGCACCGACTGATCCTTCAGAGTTCCAGATTCCGGAAGCAGCCCGGAAGATCTTGCGGTCGCTCGCTCAGAGTCTAAGGGTCTATCACAAGGGAGATGACATCGTCAAGGATCCTGACTACGCCAACCTCCTCTCAGCTCTCAGGTTCCCAACTCCAGAGGCCCCACGGACAGTTCACTCTACCGATCCAGAAACCGATGCTCCTACTGTCATCCAGCTCAACTGGAACCACTCCATCATCTTCCGTCCGTTTCTAGAAGAAACGTTCACCCGCATCTACCAGCAAGAAAAGCTGCACGCCTGGTCCCGAAAAGTCTACTTCGGGATCTCTCACATCAGCAACAAGAGACGAAGGACAGCGTACGTGCATCAGCGAATGTGCAACTGGGCCACTCATGGACGCCAGAGGGTCAGACGTCGCTTTATCAAGGTAACTGCTATGCGCCCCTACAAACATGGCCATCAGTTGTTCTTAGAGTTTGATGTCCGCATGTACGGCACCGGTGTCCCTCGAGGTGAACTGCAGAACTGGACCTTCACAGAAGCTGACTTAGATCGGGTGCATCTAGAAGACCTTCTCACGATCATCAAGTACCTGCAAGGCCCGATCCTCCGACCAGAGCACTACAGAGATGGCACAGAGATACTGAAGAAATATGTCCGTCATGCAATCTCTCTCGCGAGAGTGACGGACTACCAGCTTGCCATAGAAAGCCGCCAGCCGAAGGTCAACCTGCTGAGACCAAACCTGCTCGTTCCTGGTATCGATGCCTACATTCCGTACATGCCAACCAGGATACCTGAGCATGGAGTCCTGTACCTGACTCGGAAGAAGAAGGAGCGCAGGTTCATGAGGTTTGGGGAGCTCTCCAGGTTCTGCGACGGGACCCTCCTTTATGTCTACAACGGCATGCAGAGCAGACTGCTGGCGGATCAGATACCAAGTCGGAAGATCATAGATGGCAAAGGAAAGCTGCTGGAAGCAATGAGATTGATCGAGAAGAAGCTAAAGGAGCGGATAATGTACAGACGAGCAGAGGCTGCGATGCAGATGAGAGCGCGGATAATCGGCGAATGGGAAGAGTACCTGCAGATGTCCAAGTGGGAGCCTGCTCTGGAGTTACCTCCACCATTCTGACTGCTTCTCAAAGGGGGAGATTGTAGAACCCAAGTGTTGAGAAGAGTCAGAATCAACTATCTTTAATGCTTTCTAGCTTAGTTTCCTTGTTTTGTAAACAATCTTACTTTGTTTAAGCCCTTGTTTGAGGTTTGGAACCTCGAGGGCCATTGTTGACTACTTTTGTAACTTCCTTTTCCCTATAAAAGGAAAAGGATGTTTAGGGTTTTAGTGTTGGAATCCATTACATACTAAATTGGGCATATTATTCACCATTGTTGAGTTTTCTTAAAAGCTTCATTGATTTCATCTCATTCTTAGAGGATTTCCATCCATTTCTATTGCATTTCACTGTTTTTAGGGGACAACATATGCTTAGGCCGATATAAAAGTAATAGTGATAGAAATCCCGAGCTCTAAAAATCTCAAAAGTCAGATGATTAATTTGGGTCTTGAACTGATTGGTTTTTAAGTTTTTGCTACAACCCTTAGTCACTTATATATCCTTTATCCTACCCTTAACCCTTAGCCTAACATTACAACCCTAAAGTCCTCTTGACGGTTGACAACTTCTCAGTGGTGGAGATTAGATTTGGTGACAAGCTTATGCATGCGAGAATTAGTCGAGTATTGGTGTGGCCACTTATATATACACTTTTACCCCCAAGAGATACACTTTACATGATCATTCATACTATGTGAGGGTAAAAGGTTGATCTTGGTATCCGATTGCTTAATGTATCTTGTTTGTGTGTTCGATTGTGTGAGTATTCTTTGTTCTCTTGGATGATCTTGGGTGGAGATAATTTTAGAGTTATCCTTCTTATCTTTCAGTCTTTTCATTGAGGACAATCAAAGCTTAAGTGTGGGGATTTTGATAATACCAAAATTATACATGTTTTGGTTGAGCTTAATTGTATAACTTTACCCCATTTCTCACCCGTTTCTGATCATTTCACTCACCAATTGAGCTTATTATTGCTTTTGTAGGATTTGGAGGCCGTGGAACGGAAAAGTACGAAAAAAGGCGAAAACCGTGAAAAATGCACAATCTCAATCCAGGAGCCTTTTAGCGATCGCGAAATCTCAGATCTGGCGCCGCCAAGTTCGATAATGCTGAAATCCAAGGTTTGACCTATGTGTCTCGCGCCGCGAAGCAGCCATCCGGCGAACGCGAAACAGGCTCTGGACGCTCCTTTTAGATACCAGCCTCCTCCTTCAGTTCAGAGATATGCGTAGACGAGAGAAACGACAGAATAAAGAGTGAAGTCTGAGTGGTGCCGATACGCTGCGGGGTTCGATCTTCGATCATCCGTCGTTGTACTGTCGGTATCATGTATGTGTCTACTATCATGTTTTCTGTTTTTATTATGTCTAGTGAGTAGTCTTCTAATAGTGGTACTTGTTGTGGTCGATGAACCATTGTGGATGATGATTTTGTGATTTAATATTTATTGGTTTGTTTTTGGTTAATTGAATGTGTGTTATGGTTCCGATCTGATTCATATTGTTTGGCTATTTGAATTCGTTGGTTGGGTGTATCTATTTTGACCAGGATAGATAGACTCCGATAGGATAATCAACCTCCCTTGACTTACCCTTCGTCCCGGAGAGTTGTGTTAAGTGGTTACTCAGACCGAGAGCGACCAGATAGTAGAATACTATGCAATAGAGATAGGATTGGGTGACCGGTACTAGATTGTCTGACAAACGACCTATGTATTGGGACTAGGAGGATCACGACCTAGTTAATAGCCATAGTCATCACATGTTAGGGTGTCCTAGACTTAAATTCCTATAATAATCAAAACAACCAAACCTTTGGCCTATTTAATCATCCACTTGGGGATTCACTATACCATGATAAGTACTACTGTTTTCCTTCATATAGTTTTAATCAATCTTTTAATTGCTTTCTTAGTTATTAATTAATTTAGCTGTCTTTTTATTTATTAAAACCTTTTTCATAAAAACCCCCCTAAAGCTTTAGGTTAATTAAGCTAATCTAGATTAACAATCTACGATAACTTGACCGTTCCCAGTGGTAGATACGATACCTGGACTTTCCTACACTATATTACTCACGATCAGGTACGCTTGCCTGTATATGTGGTAAGACAGTGGCTAGGCATTAGAGGTTAAAACTTGTTTCGCTTTTTATATACAATAATTACCTCATCAGCTGCCGCCACCCCACCCATCAAATTTTCTCACTTATCGCCATCTCCATGAAAACAATCAAAGATTTGAGTTATCTTTTGAGACTTTTCTTATTCTTTTTTGAGGTTGAAGTTAATGTTTTCTTCTAATTCTCTGTTTTCTTTTTGCAGAATTAGGTTTGTATTTGATTTTTCTATCAGTGGTTTCTGATTGGATGGTGATTTTCTCTCCATCTTTTATAGAGAAACGTCGATGAAGATGCGAATCAAGATGGTCTTCGAAGAAGAAATGGTTCTCAATCCATCTGTTTTTGAAGATATAGAGAACTCGATAGATATGAATGTGGTTCTCGATTCATATGTTTTCGGGGATATAGAAAGGTCGATTGATCCTGACGATTTTCGAAAACCGGGAGAGAGGTCTCTGTGATTATCGAAGATGCAAATATTGGTGGTGGAGATATAGATGTTCTTGAGATAGGGTCTTTGGTTTAGAGGTTTTCTCGTTTTTATTTAGATTAGGTTCTTATTTAGAGTTTTTATTGTTTGCATTTTGATTCAAATTTAAAGTTTGTGTATGAATTTGATTAATTTGGTATCTATGAATTTGATTGTGTTGATATATGAATCTAATTTGTTTGTGTATCTATGTGTATGAATATGATCTTATGGCTGTGCGGCTAGTCATGGTTTGTCCATGATGATGGTGGTGAATGTTTTTGAAGAACCAAAAATGTGATTCGTTTTTTCAATGTAACTAAGTCTTTTTATCTACATAGCAGGTAACCGGTTGTTATTTTGGATCATAAGGATTTATTTAATAGGTAATATAATGTCCAATAACTTATTTGTTTTAAAAAATTGTGGAGTGACTTAATCATTCCAAATATGAAAGTCCAATGGATTTTTATGGACTTTTCCCAAAAAATTAATCATAATAAGAATCGATCATATGTATAAATAAACATATTTTAAACCATATGGACAAAAACTGTTATAGCCACAAACCACTAGGATGAAAATCATAGTTTACTCCAAGATTCAAAATTATTAACTAGAAAATACATGAATGCTACTGGCATTTATGGCGGCATGTATCATCCAATGAGCAATGAAGTCGTACTTTAGGGTGCGTTTGGTATGCAGACGGGACAGGACAGGACAGGACAGAACAGGACAGAACAGGACAGGACAGGACAGGACAGGTGTCCAGCGTTTGGTAAGCTAGAACAACATAGGACAGGACAAGCCATAACATGTTAAAATGACCAGTTTACCCCTGATGAGTTGTTTAATGTTTTATTAATAAATAACCAATTTAAATGCATAATAAAAAAGAATTTAAAACCATATAATATTGTTTTATTGATAAAGTCTATTAGTTGTCGCCGAAAGTAGCAGCCGCAGGTCGCCGGACATCGCCGGAGAGGGAGGCTGAGGTCGTCGGACGTCGGATGTTGCCGGAGGTAGCAGCCGCAGGTCGCCGGACATCATCGGAGAAGGAGGCGGAGGTCGCCGGACGTCACCGGAGGTAGCAGCCGCAGGTCGCCGGACGTCGGACGTCGCCGGAGGTAGCAGCCGCAGGTCGCCGGACGTCGCCGGAGATAGCAGCCGCAAGTCATCGGACGTCGCCGTAGAGGGAGGCGGAGGTCGCCGGACATCGCCGGAGAGGGAGGTGGATCTGAGGTCGTGAAATCGAAGAGGAGATGGAGTTTGGGAGAAAGCGGTTAAAGAAAAAAGAAGGGATATTTAATTAGGTTTCTTATTTTAGGGGTATTTTGGTCAATAAGTTCCTTGTTCCACTTAGTTCCATGGGTAAGAGGGTGGACACACTTGTCCCATGTCTTGTGCTAGTGTGTTCTACTTAGTCCAAGGTTGGGGCACGCCAAACGCAAGACAGGGTTGTCCTGTCCTGTCCCGTCCCACCCTGTCCAGTGCACCAAACGCACCCTTAGGTCATATTCATAGCAAAGTGGTTGGTGACTTGGTGGCATTCAATATGTAAACGTTTGTTTTGTGTCTATCACTCGTATACTTTATCAAAAAGAAATATGAATGTCACTTAATAAACTTAAAATATATAAAAAGAAATATGAATGTCACTTAAATAAATCTAAAATATATAAAAATTTGTTAAAATAGAAAGAAGGTGTTTTAAGAAATTAAACATCTATTTTTAAATGACTAAATTTCTTTATTAAAAGAGTTAATTACAGTTTTGGTCTCTATGGTTTGGTGGTTTTAACACTCTGAGTCCATTTTGAAAATAATTATGGATTTGGTACTTGTGGTTTACATTTCATAACACTCTGGGTCCTAATTATAACAGCGTTTGTTTTTGCACCGTTAAAGGACCCATATGTATTGCACTGGGCAATTTGGTCTTTACATTACTTTTTTGATTTTTAATTAAAATTCATGGACCAAAGATGTAAGTACTATATTGTACATTAACAAAAAAACAGAAAACAAAGATAATTAGTTTATCCTCATCTTCTAGTCTTCCACGACCTTTACAAAACCCTATATCCACCACCGCCCATCTCCATCCACCTTCACTACCAACAACCGATCTCCACCATCGTCTTCACTATAAGCCGATGACTTCCACCGCCAGGCGCCCATGTCACCATTGCCCACCGCTACCACCATCAGCCGCCTACCTCCACCCGCGGTCACTATAGTGCAGCAGCTGGAGTAACCAAAAGAGCCTATGGCCGCCGCCTCCTCCTCTCCACCACCGGCGACTTCACCTTGGTTGCATACACCGACCACCGTGAACATAACTCCTCATAACTTATCAGATCTGGGTTTTCATTTGAAGGTTATGATATAAAGATTGAAGGTTTTTTGCTTTTCAAAAAAAAAGATTGAAGGTTTTTTATTTTGATAGCTTCATTCAAAGATCTTTTTTCCAGATTGAAGGGTTTTCATAAAGACCCAATTTTTCTCAATAATTTGTTCTAGAAAGTCTTTTTTTAAAGGCCTGGAAAGTCTTTTTTTAAAGGCCTGGAAAGTCTCATTGTTCAACAATTCCAGAAAATTTAGATTCAATGAATTCAAACAAATTTGTTTCTTTATTTAGTTAGATTTCGATTTTGATTCCGATTCAATTTCTTTTTTGTGTTTTTTTCTTGTTTGTTTTAATTTTGATTTAGTTTGTGATTAGAGTTTCAATGTTCTTAAAATATTAGTTTCGTGTTTGGATATGTGATTGAGATTTTTTATAACTATTTTATGTTTGATTTGATGACAATGTTTGATTTGTGTATTTTCTATTAATTTATTGTTGATTTAGTATTTGCATGTATCTGGGTATGAATTTATTTAAATATGGATTGAAAATTTTTGAATCTGGTTCTTGAATTGATGAAGAAGGTGATGTGATGGAGATTGGAGAAGATGGGTAAAAAGACCAAATTGCCGATCATGTGCACTGCACATGCGTCCTTTAACGGTGCAAAAACAAACGTTGTTAGAATTAGGACCCAGAGTGTTATAAAATGTAAATCACAGGTATCAAATCCATAATTATTTTCAAAATGGACCTAGAGTGTTAAAACCACAAAACCACAGGGACCAAAACTGTAATTAACTCTTATTTAAATAGGCAAGTGATTCTTTCATTAAACTAATTAAGGCTATGTTTAGCAAACTAGCTAATAAGCTAGCTGTTGGATGATAAGGTAGCTTATAGGTATAATAATTAATATTAATAAGGATATAATTAGAAAAAACTATAAAAAACTACCTCCAAATAGCTTTTCAAAAAACTAGCATATAAAAGCATCCACAATGGTGAAACCTCTAATAACCTCACTTACCATATTTTTTCTGCCACATCATTGTCATCTCAATAAAGTAAGAACCTCCTTAAAACTCTACAATGGAGGTTCTTACAAAAACCTCACCTCCCTTTTCTTATTTATAATATAACTAGTTTTGATCCCGTGTAATACACGGGATAATTTCGAGAAATTAAGTCATGCCAAAAAACCTTATATTACAAATATGAATTGTTGTACTATTGATTTTTAACATCAATATTATTTTCTATAAAATACATTAATTATATTAAAAAAGTACAAATTTTATTTATTTTTAATTTAATTCAATTGATATCAAATTATCAACAACGAAAATATAACAAAGACATTTTATAGATCAAACTATAAACTATCTTTGACTTTAAAATGATGTTAATATACTTTCACATATAAAGAGAAATGTATACATACAAAAGTGTACTTGGATTGAAATATAATAATTGATACGTTTAACAATAATTTGTTATAAAAATATTAATTAACTATTATATTAAAACTCAATGATTATCTTCATTATATTTAAAATGAAATATTTATTTTTTATTTGATGATGTTTATCAATTAGTTACATGAATACAAATATAAATTATTATATAATGTGAGAAGAAAACTTAGTTATGCTTCTACTGATGTAGATCAAAAAACTTAAAAAAAGTAAATCAGAAGAAAATCAAACCATATGATTTAGTTTATCATAAGAAAACAATGACACAAATTTTCTTACCATTCTTCAAATAATAAAAAAACAAATAATAAAAAAAATTTATGCATGAATGTTCTTCGAAAAAATGGTTGACGAACTTACCTAAGACGTTTGCAAAAATAGTAATGGAGGAACTTGAAAAATTAAAATGGAAAACGTAAGGTTTATAACGGTTTTTGTTGAATTTGCTTAGTATTTAAATATCAATTTAGGGACAGAGATAGAGATATAGATGACTTCAATTCATACCAATAGATAGAGATAAAGTTTGTTATATTTAATGCTTAGTATTTAAATATCAATTTAGGAAGAGAGATAGAGATATAGATGACTTCATACCAATAGATAAAAATAAAGTTTGTTATATTTAATAGATAATTTTAGATTAATTTTTAATAATTTTAAATTTTAAATCAGTGCCATGTGTCAACATATGACACATGACACATATGCATATGATGTGGCAATGGCTCACCAGAGCGCGACACGTGTCAATGAGTTACTCAGAGCGCGACACGTGTCAAATCAGTTACTCTTTTATTATATATAGATGTTTATTTATGTAAATTATTATATAACAGAAAAAAAAAAGTATTACAAGAACCTGGGTTCTTGTTCAAGCACACGGGTTTAAATAAGAATCTATGACTGAACAAGAACCTATATCCCCACAGTGGAGGTTCCTGTAAAAACCCCAAGAAGAACTCAACAAGAACTTCCATTTGGACGTTCTAAGCTATTTTTTATCCATCCAAACTTGTACATCGAAAATAAACTAGCTTATTAGCTAGTTTATGTTACCAAACAATGCCTAAATTTACGCATAATTTAATAAAACATTATTAAATATCATACAATATCTAAGATGCAACTTAAGAGCATTAACAATGGTGGACCCTTCAAGAAGCTCAATTACCATATTTTTTCATGCCACGTCATTGACATCTCAACAAACTAAGAATCTCCTTAAAATTTTATAATGGGGATTCTTACAAAAACCCCACTCTCATTTCTTATTTATAGTATAAATTTTGTTTATGTAAATTATTATATAATAGAAAAGAAAACTATTACAAGAACCTGAGTTCTTATTCAAACATCTGGATTCCAATAAAAACCTGTGGTTGGGCAAGAACTCTTGTCCCACAATGGAGGTTCTTCTAAAAACCCTATGAAGAATCTCACGAAGAACCTCCATTGTGGATGCTCTAATAAAAGCAAATTAAATAAAAGTTTAGACCAAACTAAATTTTCAAGTATCCAAAAATGATTAATAATAAATAATATTCCAATTAACCAAAGTTATAACCAGTAATTTAAAATAAGTATCATTAGATGGTAAAAAAGGCAATTTAAGATTAAGAATCGATAAAAATGTTTAAAAAACAGCAGCAGAAACTTCTTTTGATAGATATTTGGGTGTATTGAGGCACTAAATTTATAATATTTAAATTCATCGTTTTATACAAAATTAACCGTATCTAATACCTTCAAGACTTCTCCAACAATTCTTTAAAATAAAGAATCAGGGTCTAAAAATTTTTATAAGAAAAAACATTTAACTCCAACAAATTCTTTATTTTAAAGATAACATCATTATTTATAGACAAAATAATTATTATAGCCATTTGGGAAAATACCTTTCACCTCCTACCCATTCTCATCCCGGATATTCACGTTATACCAACCCGGCCGCTATCCGGCGACCGGCAATAGCGGCTCCTATGTTTTTCCAGCCAAAACAAACCCAACAATATATATATATATGTGTGTGTGGTGCCGCTAACGGTGTTCATAGGAGAAGAGGGGCCGCTATGTGTGTCTTCTATATATCAAACCATATATTCCAGCCACTACCATATATACGCAGCCATATAATATATATATATATGTGTGTGTGTTCTCTATATATCAAACAATATATTCCAGCTGCTACCATATATATATGTGTGTGTTTATATATCAAACCATATATTCCAGCCGCTACCATATATATGCAGCCATACATGGACAAACACACATGCAGCCCCTACCATATATATACCACAAGCCATATATATACAAACACATATGCAGCCATATATATATATATATATATACACACACACATAATGCCAATAGCGGCTGCCGGACGTCGGTAGCGGTCGCCGGATAGCGGCTCGGTGGATATAACTTGAATTTTTAGGAGAGAATACGTAGGAGGTTAAAGGTATTTTCCCAAATGGCTATAATAATTATTTTCTCTTATTTATAGAGTTAATTACATTTTTGGTCCCTGTGGTTTGGTGGTTTTAACACTCAGGATCCATTTTTAAAATAATTACGGATTTGGTATCTTTGGTTTACACTTTATAACGCTTTGGATCCATAGCTCCTAACTCTGTTAAACTTTTCTATTAAATAGGTTAAATACAAGGGTATTTTAGTCATTTTATTTTCTATTAAAAAAAGAGGGAACAAATACATACTTTACTCTATATAATAAAATAATATATAAAATCATTCATATATATAGATATACATACATGTGCCTGTACATATATAGCAATACAACCACCATCTCCGTTAACAAGGTACAACTCCGACGAAACCAAGGAGACGATACGTGATGTTGCAACTTCAACCTCCTACTAGCCACCACAGGGACCACACATCACCTTCCTCACATCACAGGGACCACTCCTAACCAACTTCCCGCCTCCTCGCCGGCTCCGACAAACACAACAGGGGGGTTTTATCTACACCAACGTACAGTCTCCCAGATCCACCAAAAAACCACGCCGGAGACGAATCAGATCTATCGGAAACCACGCCGGTGACGAATCAATCAAGATGTAATTTTCAGATCTGGGTTTTGTTTTAAAACAATGTCAAATTGATTTAGGAAAATTTTCAGATCTAGGTGGTGGTGAGTGGTGGTGATGGTGGTGGCAGTTGGTTTGGTATGCATGCGGACATGTGATGCAGTCAACGATCTCTGTTAGGTCGCTGGGAAGATGAAGGGTGGTTGGAGGTGGGGGCAGTATTATGGGGTGTTCATTTTCAGATATCCGGAATTTCGGATATCCGAATTTTCGGATATCCGAAAATTTCGGATACGGAAATTTACTATCCGAATCCGAATCGAAATTCCGGATATCCGAAAATCCGGATATCCGAAATTCCGGATTCGATACCGGATAATCCGAAAATTCCGAAATTCCGAAATTTGGATAAAAATGTCCTTTTTAGCTAAAAGAAACCCAAAAAAATACATCATTCTTGTAAATAATAATCGCCCACATGTTCCAATCATCCACAAGCTAATAGGACATCAAATACTTAGTTTACGTGTTTTAAATAATAATACGAAAGTTTAAAGTAACATAAGAACATAAAATAATATATAAAATAATATATATCTATTATTAATAAAATGCATATGAGACTTTAAGTAGGGTTTTAATTTTTTAATATATATCTATTATTAATAAAATAATATATAAAATAATATATTAATATAAAAATCGGATATTTCGGATATCCGAATATCCGAAATTTTCCGAAAACACTATCCGAATCCGAATCCGAAAATCCGGATATCCGATTTTCGGATATCCGAAAATCCGGATATCCGAATTTTCGGATATTTTCGGATCGGAAGTTTTCGGGTATTCGGATGTCGGATCGGATTCGGATTTTTTTGAACACCCCTAGGCAGTATGGTGTGGATGAATGAAGCAATTCAAAGCAACAAAGCTCAAAAGGGATTCTATTTTTATTTTTCTTTTATTTTCTACTAATAATAAGAGTAATTTAGGGGGCGTTTGGTTGGGGGTATTGAGCAGTCAGGAATGAAAATGATAATGAAAACTGTTGTTTGGTTTGATATTATATAATGGAATCATTCCTGCAGATCCATTAATTTCCATTCCTGACCAAATTGGGGGAATGAAATTTTTATTTCTACTTAATTCTTTTTTCCATCCATTGTTCCATCTATGGATGTTAAATGAAATATCTTTTGTATTTTCAAGTTATAAAAACATATTTTTTCAATATGAAGCAATTTTTCATTGATTATAGTGGGTTAACCAAACAGCATCAATGCAATGCTTATTCCTATTCCCATTCTCTTGCATTCCCATTTTCATTTTCATTCCCATTTCCTGAAATGAACCAAACGCCCAGTTTTGGTCCCTCTCTTTTAATAAAAAGTATAAAGGAGAATAAAATGACCAAAATACCCCTATACTAAATCCATTTAACAGAAAAAATTAACAGAGTTAGAACTCATGGACCCAAAGCGTTATAAAATACAAACCACGAGTACCAGATCCATAATTATTTTTAAAATGGACCCAAAGTGTTAAAACCACCAAACCACATGGACCAAAAATGTAATTAACTCTTATTTATATTATTAAAATATTATGTATATTTAATAAAATATAATTTCTCTCTTTTCTACATTTTATTTAAAAAATTCTTATGTGGAATACAATAAAAATATAATTCTCTCTCATAGTAAATAGTAATCATTTTTTAAGATTGTTGGGAGTTCTCCAAATTTGAGGATTTTTACATTCTCTCTCCTACTTACTCTATTTTGGAGAATCTATTGGAGCTCAAAGTTGTCCAAATTCTCTCTTTTTTTTATTTTAGAGAAGCTGTTGGAGATGTTCTAAGTTAAAAAAATGTTTGAGTTAAAAATGGAGTTATGTAAGAGAGAAAAACCAAAAACCAAATATTCCATATTTTTTAAAAATCTTCTTTTCCTATTGTATCAAAAAGTCATTTTAAAAAGAGTTTTTTATCTTTATCAAACACTTTTCTTTTACCTTATTAGTTTTTTGAAAAGCCAATAAGTCCAATCATTTTCAAACATATTCCTAAACACCAACTAACTGTTGTCAATATGTTACTGAAATATTAACATATTTTTAAGGGGTAATTTCTATGAGCAGGCCTACCTTGGTGCCAACGGTGGCACATGCCACCGTCTCATTCCTCTGTCGTAGTGTAAAAAACTATAGGATATGAAAAGTGCCACCGTATTACTTTATTGTGTGCCAACATATATATTTTGAAACTGCAATAAAAACACAAATTTTCTATGGTAGAGTTGGTTAGCTCCTTGCCTTTTAAAGAGGAGGTGTAGGTTCAAATCTTGTTATAGTCATTTTTCATTCGAACTCAAGACCATTGATTTGAAAAGCAAGGATCCAACCATTAAACCAATATTTACTTTGTAAAAAATTTCTATATACATTTTTTATAGTCAAATGATGCTATCGTTTGAAATTTTTTCCAAATCCACCCCTGCCTGACAAGTGACAAGTCATGTCTTTTAGAGTCCAAATTTTAACCCAAGATTTTACTCGTAAGTCACGTCATTTAATCGTAGTTTACTCCAAGATTTTTAGTTGAAGAGGGTTAAAATTCAAAGTTATTAACTAACCATAAGTACCGTACAAAAATGTTAATATACTTCTTTTACTTATCACTTTGATTTAATCAAGACAATGACATGAAATAAAGTTACCAAAATAGGAAATACATGAATGCTATGCATTTTTGGCATGTCGTTAGGTTTTAATCAAATATATTACTATACTTAAGTAACGGAAGTATATTCATAAAAACTACGATAACAACAATTAATAACCTTTAAGGATGCACATGTTCTTAGAAACTTAACTACAAAAGAATGATCAAGAAAACTTACTTGAAGAACTCGGTGGAAAAATCAAACTTTTGATATTGCCTATTGGATATCAAGGATTAATAGTATGAATCCCTCTAGTGGCTCAGACCTAAGATCACCAAATACTAACAACCAAGAACGCTAACACCTTTTAGCTATTTGGAGAGGGAAAGACAAGGAGGATGCCACAGAGAGAATGAACTAATTGAGTTTGATCCCAAGGCACCAATTTATAACCTCTTGACTTGGGTTTCCTAATCCTACACGAACACGAACTGATAAACCAATTAAAAACTATTTTAATTATTATCAGTTCATTATCTCTAATATATAATTAGATATCCTAATCTTGATAACTTAATTAAAAACTATTTTAATTATTATCAAGCTATTATCCGTTATCTATAATTAATCTAATTATTTATATTTTGGATATTATCTAATTAATTATAGTTATCATCAACTGATAAATAAATTAATCACTTTCATCCCATCTAATTTCCCGATTGTTTATTCGGGTCTTAAAGGCATCAAAATGACCCTGTCATTATTAAAGTATTACTAGTAGTTAACAATTTGGATACCATTTTTAACACATGTATTATCTAATGAGTAATGAGTAATGACCCCATGAAGGTGGTAGGTGAAATTCACAAATATTAAATAAGGTAGGTCCAAAAACATGTTGTACCTTTTATTTATGTTAATTATTGAACCAATGAGAGAAAGTTTTGAGACATCAACATTATATGGAGGTGCAATGGCATGTGATTTTAAGGTTATCTAAAGATAACCTTCTATAAGAAGATGATAGGTACCAAAGGAGGGTTAGCTTAGTGGTAGGGCTTGGACACTACATAGTGATGAACCTAAGTTCAAGTCCTGGGAGACGCATTCTGGAGGTACGGGGGCTTCGACCCCTGCCTGCATGCTTTAGCAGTCGGGCTTCGGCCCAAAAATTTCTGAGGATTAGTCCGGACCCAATATGGTCTGGGATACCTCTTCCAAAAAAAAGATGGTAGGTGATATTGATAATAAAAAAAATCTGTCTAAAAATTAAACTGTTTTACTTCTGTCCACAAATTATAAATACATTATCAATATCAAATACTGAATATGAGTTCGAATTAAATACATTTAAAATATATAAAAACATGATTTGTGTTATTTTATTGATGTGTATTAAAAAAGAACTAAGATTTTGTGACATAAAATGATATCAAAGTGCAACGGCATGTGATTAAATTAGCAACCACCGAAAATTATGGCGTGTTTGGTTTATATGTATAAAACTAGGCACGGTATTGGCCGTCCTTAGACGGCCCATGCCCACGAAGCTTACAAATTAAAATGTTATAGTTGGGAACACTATCGAGAGGCTGAAATTGCACGATCCACCCAACCCAGCTAAGCTAATAAATGTTGCATAAGATAAGAGAGTGGGAGGCCGGTCAGCCCATGTAGAGGTAGGTGCATACCCAACGCTTATCAACAATTCATTTTGATAAACAGAATTTTGCCGGCTAAGGTAATTGAGAATGGTGATTCTTACCAGTGATCCCTTGTCATTTGATTCTTACCAGGGATCACTAAGTTAGAGCTTATACCTTATAGCATCCTAAATAGTAAGAAAAGACCTACTAAAGTACAGTAAGGGGATAGGGACAGGATTAAATTTGGACTGTTAAATATAAGTGTTTTTACAAAGTTTTCTAAACCCAAAACGAAGCTGTTAGAAAGATTGCAGATTCCTATTCCTAAACCGGATAAGTGAAGGTTTAGGTGTCATTCAAGAGCATAAAATAGGAAATAGCCATTCCATCTATGTCATTAGTTACAAATATATGGTGCTACTTTTAGTTCATACAAATTCTCAACTTACTTCTGTTTAATACTGCTGCTTTGATATGCTTGAATGACATGTGCTTAGTTTTTTAGGTTGCTCTTCTTAATTCAAAGTGCAGCCTCTCCTTCCGCTAAAAATCAATGCAATCATAAACAATTATTGCATACAAAAGAGCAAAATTCCTGTGTGCTCAACAAAGTGAGTAGAGAACTGCGACATATACAGACATGTTGGTTTGGGCACAACATAAAGTTCACTAATTGTGGAAAAGAAAACAAATAATTTAAAACAGCTAAATAAACAAAACAAAAACCCGGTCAATTTATCTCCTCTTTGATCATCAATGTATGCAAATAACAAGACCTTAAACACTGATCCTGGGACATTTAGAAGAGTCCATTAGATATAGGACCGTACAAGAATTTTCCCAATCAATATTAAAAGCATGGTAAAATGGCAGGATTCATCCATTAATTTAGTAATTGGGATCCTTGATCAATTCACACATGGAGCCATGCACAAAAATCATGTTTCAAAGTTCAGACGTACTTGGAAGTTGGAAATAAACTGCACTTCTGTATACCAAAAAATCCTCTAAAAATTGTGATTTCCACCTAATTGGACGGTATGTGGCCATTGACATGCCTCAATAAATTTTAACAACTCCCATGTTCACAACATGTAATCATTTGATGGGACCCTTGCTTTCTGCGATATCATTCTTATAAACAAAGAAAAGATAGAAGGCTGTAGATTGAAATTCAAACCCACCAAGTAAGAAATTTGGGGAAAGCTAATTACCGAAAAAATGCTAGGAATACAATCAAATTTTGCCTAGATAAATAAGTTAAATCCAATCCATATGAATTTGCAGGCCTTGACACCCTTCTAATCATATATTTGACTACCTTACTAAATGTAATAGAATGTTTATGATGCTTCCAAGTAATTTTGACTTTCCTAACAGTAATGTATGCAATTGTCTCAATTTCATTAAACCAAGTAGGAAATGTATATGGTTCTCTATTTCTCTATTGCATGTTTTCTCATATATCTCAAATTTCCAAACAACTATACAAAATGGATATATCTCCACCACTTGTGTCAAATTTTCACCGTATATGATGCATTAAAGTGTTCCATACTTCTATTTGTGTTTCCTATAGACCTAAGTTCATTTCAAATTTTTGTCGTAGAATGCAAATTATTAACTTTGGGTCGCACATGTAAAATTATGAATGCCAACTTTAAACCATGCTTCTTTTACATGAACATTTACAGAAAGAGAGTAAAAAAGGGGGAAATAGACAGTACCTCGAGTGTTGATTGATGGCCCGTCCCATTATGTATAATATATATATATATATATATAGGGTTAGGTTCAAATGTGAACTTAATTTTGGTTGTGAACGTGAGTACCACTAAAATCGCGTGATGTGGCAATATTCACTCAGAATATCATGCATTATTCAGAGTGAATAGAGGCACCTAAGCTTTATTCATTCTGAATAATGCATGATATTCAGAGTGAATATTGCCACATGACGCGATTTTAGTGGTCCTCACGTTCACAATGAAAAATGAGTTTTCATTTGTACTTTCCGAGAGAGAGAGAGGGAATTTCATTTGTGAACCATTTTTTATGTGTGAACTTGTGAACCATATCTCAACCGTTCAAATTCAAGATGTATGGTCAGGTCAAGAGTAGTTCCATGATTAATCTTATTAAGCGCCCCTGATTTTAGAAAACTTCCATGATTAATCTTGACCGTCAAGATAAGATTTGGTTGCCTAGGATTAAGTTCACAAGTCCACACAAATATATTGGTTCACAAATGAAATCGACAGTATATATATATATATATATATTTCATGTAGTAAATTGGTATTGAAAAATCAAGGTACCCTTTTGAGCTCACGGCTTTGGTAGCTTTCATCGCCTGCTTGATGAATGGGTTAACATAATAGTATGTTTCGTATGCAAACAAGACTTGATAGGATATGAATGAAAGGGCGAGATTGATGCAAGATTTTAGTGTTTTACCTTGACACGGGTAGCTTACTAATTTACTGATCTTGTATCATCTCCCTAATTTAAAAAGGGGGTGAGCTAATGTCACCCCTATATATTGCCAACTACACCCCTATCCAATGATTTTCTCCTCACACACATCAACATCAAAACCTGGTTTTTTACATTCCTAACGCAGAAATTGACCTTATTATGACATTAATAGGGGTGCCAATAGCATTGCCCATTGACAAGAAGCTTACTTTTGACAGTATCCCTTGTAGCAACAGTCAAGTGCCATTAGAATATTAAATAACAAGTGCCTAAAATTAAGGTAAAAAATGCTTTTTTTTTTTTGTCGTCGTCTCAAAGTAATCAATCATATTTGTTCAATGACCACTTCACAAACAGATTCTACTGTGCAAAAAAAGATAAACCAGCAAGAAAGAAATTATGATTGAAAAATCCAAATAAGAAAGAAACTAATCAAAACTGATGGAAACAAAATACTCGGGAAACAAAATCGATGATCCGAGAAACCCTAAACTCTGTATACCTGATGTGTGTCTTCGTCGAGAGAAGCGAATAACCAGAATTTGGATCAAGAGGGAACATCAAATTCTTCAAGGGTGGAAGTGAGTTGGTGGTCGCCGGGAGAAAGGAAGTCGGTGGTGGTGGAGTATACGTGTCGGCAGAGGAGAACTCCATGTTGAGAAGGGACGGTCATAATGGACAAAGACGCGCCCTGCGTGGAGGGGAACGCGCTCACCAGAGCCCTTCTTCAATTTTATAAGATATAATCTATATATATATATATACTAGGAACATCTTTTGGGCCGTGCTAAGCACGACCCATGACGACTTGCTAGTAAGGTTTTCAAATACGTTAAGTATACGAGAACACCAAATTGTTCATGTAACCATTTCAAACTAATTACATGTGCCAAAAGAAACTTGTTCATGTAACCATTTCAAAGCAAGTACATGCACCAAAAGAAACTTTTCACTGATAGCTTTTTAATGAACTACTTTGCCTTTTTGGTGGGACCGTCATCCGTCTGGGAGATTGGTGTTCTCTGAGATTGTGGGATTTGTTGTTTTCGCTTTCGTGATTCCAAATCGACTCCTGGTTGCGTTGTGGGTACTTCTTGTTTAAGCTCAAGTGGCAGGTTATTGGATCATATACTGTGACACTGTAAATTAACCTCTAACTAACTTACCAAGGAAAAAAGAAAAACAAAACATACAATGAGATGTTATTATACCTTTAGGTAACACCGATTACTACAAGGTCCATCGTCTTCTAAATCAAGAGGGAGACTCTACTCGTTCAGCCTATCAATCGTGCAAACGAAAATACATCATTGCAGGCCATAAAAACTCCACGATAAAAAGGTAATGATTTCGAAAGCACAAATCCTTACCGGAGTAATAGTGGATTGGGAATAGAGGTGAATACCACAATCAAATACCTGGGAGGTAAAAGGAGCTATTAGCATACAATCGATCAACTCTAATATATAATAAAACAGCCATGAAAAATAAGAAAACCAATAAGCACAAGTACCAAACATTGTCGACAAAAGAGAGTATCGAAAGAAGATAAAGAAGAAGAAAGGCTCTACTCCAAAAGCATGCATGTGCCGTTTTCAACCTCTGCAGGAACAGAGACATTTTGGTTCAGTTGTTTTCTTCCTCTTTCTTTAGCATGTTAAATACCTCCTGCATCACAGAAGAAAGACAGCTGAATGATAAAGAAGCATATCACAATGCAACTTAACTTAGACATTGTTTGGTAAAATAAGCTAGTTTATAAGTCAACTTATAATCTAGTACATGTTTCGATGGACCATAAGCTAGCTTTTTGAAAAGCTAAGGGGAGTAGCATCTAGTGACTTATGAGATTTTTTTATTATTCCAAATATACCCTTGCTACTTTTTACGCTACCAATTTTTAAACATGACTTTTTTTTTCTCATATTACAGTCATAAGGTATCTTATCAGCTAGTTTTTGCCAAAACGCATCTTATTCATAAGCTAGCTTATCGATGACTACCTTATCAGTCATAGCTAGTTTGCCAAACATTGCCTTACATAGGAAAGTAGTAACAAGTAAAAATTGACAAAAGGGAAAATTTAGCCCCTGACTAAGAAATTGGAGCAACTTCATTTCATGAATTTCAGAAGGAATTCCGCCAATGAATTCCGTCATGAATTGAAGGAGTTTCTCGCTTGGTTCATAATCCTCGTAAACCATCCTGCAAAATTCAACGGGCAGCAATAAAGTTCAAACAAGGCATTTGTTTTCAGACTGATATCAAAGTATACAAACTTATGCAATAAAAATAGAAACACAAATATAAGAAAAGCAGTTATAAACCGTATTACCTTATAATACGTTTTTCTCCATCAGAAAACTCATATTTTGCTTTGCGTGCGGGTTCATCATGTTTCTTCCTCATCGTCACTACAAACCAAAGGCTTACCCCCAAACTTTTCGTTGCCAATATGTGGCTTTCCTATGACCGAACAATTGTCAATTATTCTCTGATTTCTGTAGCGTACAGAAAAGAACTTTAGAAACTATAACAGGACGATTTTGTTTTTCACAACTAAAGCCTACAAGTTAAATTCACACACATATACCAAAAGACCAATGATATGGGAAAAGGGCAAAAGAAGGAACACCTTTTCAAAGGTATCCAAGTAGTAAAAGGTGGTGTTTTCTCAACCATTGAAAGCTTGGCGGTTACTCGAATACTTGCTTCTGGTAAGTCGTTTGAGGTCTTCGTCATATGATCCTTCGGGTAAGACGAAGGGATTTTTCATCCTTAAAGAGAGCTTATTCACTAAGTCCCAATTAGCATCGGATCTAGACGCTACTAATGCCAAACGCTGAGCAACGTCCCTTTCCATCTTTTTGTTTTGCATGAACTTCTAGTGTGAAAATAGGTAACAATTGATGGTCACTTTCACATTCCATCAATACAAAAACATTTGTCAAACCATCATACACAAAAAGAATAACATACAAAACTACATGATACCGATCAATGTGGGACCCTTAAGTGATCAAATCAAAATGTAGAGTTAGATGCTTAAACTTTAAATAAGAAGCTATCACAACTATTTGCTGTTTCAAATACATTTCTTCCATTAACTGCTAAGAAACAACCATATTTTTTTAGATCATCTTGGTCAACACCGATTCCGGTATATATATTCTAGCTTTTTACTACTTGTATTGAAAGTACAACACTTGTTTGTAATTCGAAATCAGCCGTGCTCTTTCAATGACGTAGATGGCAGAATTTGAAAGGAAAACAAGAAAACACCTCATTACTTCAACCTCGCATTTAGGTTACTCATTCAGACCATTTGACAAACACCTTGTGTGCATCAAATTCAAAAGAGATAATCAATTCCCTAAACCAATAGATTTATATTCCAATTCAAATCAAATCTATAAGGCTCATTGCTTTGATCATTAACACAGACACTTAGCATAGAAAGGTGACATGATTCTCCAATATGCAATCGAATCATAAATACAGACCCACAAATAACAAAAAAAATATGTGAGATTTTCGAGTTCAAACTTAAACCTAAATTTACCAAATGAGAATGATCGATTGTAACTGCAAAATTTTAGGTATCATTACTTTCAATTCACCGTGTACGTAAAAGAAACAAACACACAAATCAGAAGAATCAAACCACACCAACGATTTGAAACGTAGAATTGAATGAGGCGAGAATGATCCGGAAAAAGATGATGGGGAAAATTTAGTTTTAAGGTGCTGAGTGAGAAAAATTACCGAGTTTGTAGACATCGAATCCTTTCCTCTATCAGAATTCAAAAAACAAAAAGCTCCTTTCTCCTCGTCGATTGCAGAACCAGAGACAAAAAGCGGTTGGGAAAGGGCACCGTCTGTCTGTAATAAAAAATCTGGAAGAGAAGAAAAAAGGAGTCAAGAAAGTAAAAGAAGGAAACTGGAAATGGAAATGGCGGTGATGAAGAGGCAGGGTGTTTGAAGAATCAAAAAGGGGTTCTTGATTCAGCAATTGGTGGTGATACGTGTCAACATAGGAGAAGAGCATGTGGTTGTGCGAGTGAGAAAAATGTAACGAGACGCGCCTATGCGTGGAAGCGTACGCGCGATTCTGGAAGGGGGGACGAATATATATAGTAATGATATATAAAAGTAGGATGTTGGAACAATGATGTGGCATCCTATATATTGAGTGTTGGCTTAGAGGAATTTTCTTTTTTTTTTTTGAATTTTTTAAATATAAAATAAGCTAAAGACTATTTTACCCCTAAATGAAAATTGCATGTTTTAATATAATAAGGACTCTTTCGTAATTTGACTTAACAATTTAATTAGCTTTAACTTTCATATTATTTAACTTATAAAAATATTTATTCTACCCTTTTCACCTTCTCATTCATTAATTAAAAGAAAACCTACAACATAATCATCTATAAATTAAACCAAATATTCCACCAAAAATGTAGTTCAACAACTTTTAGTTCTTTGTTTTGCTATTGGGTTTCTTTTTTGTAAGATTGTTGTTCATTCTTCGTAAAATTTCTAGGTAAGCTAACACCTTTTATGATTTTCGTAATTATATATTGTTTATGTGTGCCAATCAATATTATTGTTTTTTTTTCTATAAAAAAACACCATATTATTTTTATATGTTTTTGTGTATATTCCTTATTGTTATTATAAAAGTTTTTTGTTTTTTTATTTTGATATATATATATATATATATATCTATATGTATAAGCAAGATGTTGGAAGAATGATGTGGATATCCTATCTATCGAGTATTAGCTTATAGGATTTTTTTCATTGTTTTGAGTTTTTTATATATTAAATAAGTTAAATACTATTCTACCCCTTAATTAAAATTTTGTAATTTACTACAAAAAGGTTTCTTTGGTAATTTTGCTTACAATTTAATTAGCTTTAATTTCCAATTTTTTAACTTCTTATAGACATTCAATTTGGTCTCCTCAAATTCCCATTTATTAATTAATAAAAAAACCTACAACAAAACCATATATAAATACAACCTAATGCTCCCTTAACCTACAACCTTTATGTTCTATGTTATATTCTATTACGTTTGTATGTATTTTTGTTGTTTCTCTTTTATAGAATTTTTTTTCTTCGTTACTATTGCTCAACCTTCGTAAAAGTTTCCGGTAACGTTTCACTTTTTATTATAAATTTTATGATTATAAGATTTATATGTTGTTTTTGGGATGAGTATCATTAGTTTTTTATATATAAAAAGATTTTCATAGTTTTGTATGCAACGATAGAATAATGTTCTTTTTTCTTACTATTACTATTACTTTGCATTTGATATTTATGTTGTATTGGTGTTTTAAGTGATGTCATTCTTCTTAATTCGTTTTGCTTATATTTTGTATTTTCTTATAAAAGTTATTTTTGTTGACAACAACCAAACTACAAAGTACGATCTATGTATTTTTTATTTTTTTTGTTTTTTGTTTTGTTGTGGATTCACTTTTGATTTTTTAATGTACTTATAATTTCTTAATTTGCAATTTAAAAAAAATCCAACAACAAGATACCATTTTTCTAAGCAATTCAATCATATATTTATTCTTTAACTTTTCTCTAAAATATTTTCCTTTTTAATGTAGTTAATAACAAAATTTTTATTAAATAAAATTATTCATACTCTTTGTTTGCATCTAAATTTTTTTTATTTCATATTATTATAATATTTTTATACATATAACATTTAAGGATCAAGGGAGTGCATTGGTTCAAATTGTTTGTATATTATTTTTTTGGTTCACAAAAGATTTTCCCTCCTCTCTCTCTCTATATATATACATATATATAATCAACATATTTAAGAACTCATTAGGGATGAAAAATTACAACAATCAACATGTATACTTTCATTTACATGACACTTAAATATAATAATATGTGTAATTTAAATAAATAAAAATATTATAATTAATATAAATAACTAATTGAAGATGACGATGGATCACGTCAATATAATACATTTATAATTATTGTTAGTTATACTATTTACATAACTCTTTATATATATATATATATATTGTTTAGAAAACAATATATTTTTAAATGACCAACCACGCAAGTTGTAGTCATTTTCTTTAGTACTACATATATATTAACATGTATTATTCACAAAGAAAACTAAGTATCTAAAATTTCTATTAATATATAAAGTTTGAATGAACATATAAAATTAAAATCACCATTATTATTTAAAATCTTATTGGCACCAATATATAAATATAAATAACATTAGAGTCCATATATAAGTAAAATAAGAATGAACATTTAGTTAAATAATAAAATTATAGTACCATACATTTACAAGGAAAAATAAACTTTTGACCTTAAAATTTGCATAATTTACTACATTGCCATTGTATAATAAAACAAAAATTAAACTTACGAGGACAACTAAAAGATTGAACTTAAAAGTTACATAATTTACTAGATTGCCATTGTATAATAAAATAATAAATTAAACTACAATTTTAGTCCCTATTATTTGATATTTTAACGATTTTCATCCCTGATCTTTTACAATTGCTTTTCTCATTTTCGTGGTTTTTTTTTCATTCAATTTTCATCCGTCCATTCAAGTTTGTTAAAGTAAGTGGTTAACTCATTAAAATAATGTTTGATTAAATTACATATTTAGTTCTTTAATAGACTATTCTTTATATATTTTTATTTTCAAATTACGTAATTCACATTTTTTAGTTTTTATTTTCTTTATTTATTTTATCAACACATTTTTTGATTAATTATAAACAGTTATAACTTTAATAAAAATACAACTAAAAAATTATATAACTCTACAATTACTAGAAAATAATATTACTATACCATATAATATGCAGGAAAAAAATAAATGTGATCCTGGAAATCGCTTAAATCACAAGACTGTCATTGTTGTTAAATTACAAGATTGTCATTGTGGTTAATTTACAAGACTACGACTTTAGTCCATGTTGTATGATATTTACAACGATTTTCGTCCCTACTCTTTAGCAATTGTTTTTTCATTCATGTAGTTATTATTTTTATTTCATTTTCATCCATGCATTCAACTTTGTTAAAATTAAGTGGTTAACTCATTCAAAAAATGTTTGATTAAATTACATATTTAGTCATTATAGTAGATCATTCTTTATATTTTGTATGATCAAATTACATAACTCATATTTTTACTTTTTACTTTATTTATTTTATCAATATATTTTGTTCTATTGATTAATTATAAATGATTGTAACTTTAATCAAAAAAATAATCATGCACCCGTATCCACCTTCATTTATTCAACACATTTAATTCTTATTTATTATGATTTTTATTAATTAAGGTTAAAAATAATCAAATATTGATGACCAAATAGACAACTAATAGCATCACCCACAAAATAGATAACTGAAATAATAAATTTATAAGTTAATTTTTTTTAAAGTTTTAGGTTAAAATCTGTTAAAATTAATATTTTTATTTATTTTATCTTACAACTTATGATAAAATCTAGGGAAAAGTCTAAAAAAACCCAACAAACTATTCCATTTTGAATGGTTAAGTCCCTAAACAATTTTTTTGAATAAAAAAGCCATTAAACTTTCTTATTTTGAATGATTAAGTCACTAAACTATTCTTTTGAATGAAAAAAACCATTAAACTTTTTCGTTTTGATTAATTAAGTCCTCAAACAATTTCTTTTTGATAAATAAACCATTAACCTTTCAAAAATTGGTTACTTAACCCCTTTTAATAAAAATAAAAAAAACTAAATTTAACCGACTATGAAGGCTTTAAAGGTAAAATATAACTATGTTAGTTTAGGTTAAACAAATATAAATAGCAAAGTTTTAAAAATTCAATGATTTATTTTGTTGGAAAAAATGTTTAGGGACTTAATCATTCAAAATAAAAAAGTTTAATGGTTTTTTCATTCAAAAGAATAGTTTAGTGACTTAATCATTCAAAATGAGAAAGTTTAATGGTTTTTTATTCAAAAAAATTGTTTAGGGACTTAACCATTCAAAATGGAATAGTTCGTTGGGTTTTTTTTTGGACTTTTCTCTAAAATCTATCACAGTTTATAACCCGGAGCGAAGCCCGGGCTCTTAATACCTAGTTAATATATAAATATAGAGACAATATATATACATATATATGGAATGATAATATAATTAAATTTTATATTAGTCAATTCTTGAACAAATGACATACTTACTACTAAATAAAATAATATATATTTAAAATATATTAAGAATAAATATTTATTGGATTTGTTAAATCAATTTAATAGTAATTAAAATTTGTAAAAATATATATAGATTAAATAGAATAAATAAGTATATAAAATTCGAAAATAACTTACTATAGTAATTATTTCAATTTCATTTTTATGTTAAATTTAAATTGAAATCAAAATATGTAAATAAAATTGATGTAATATTTTTTATTTTGCATAATATTATTAAAACCTCTTTTCAATATTCTTTAACGAGAAACTAAGCTATAAATAAATAGCCTTAAGTAGATCGAAAAAAAAACTTGAACGTGGATACATTAACAATTAAATCAGATTCACATATGATCGAATATAAATATTTTATAGGAATATTATGTCGCGGATAAATCTATATATTACGAGTTATGAAAAAAATACCCATCATACACATCATTATTATAATAAGTAGCCTCACACATTTCTATTATCATTCGAGTCTATTACAAAGTTTGATAATGTTGAACTTATAGGTTGTTATTTAATTATACATATCAAAAGAAACAACTAAGAATAATGAGGCAACTTCGTCTCAAATGTACATCAATTCTTATTATCTTATTATATGATATGTGATTCTCCACCCGATTTAACTTCAAAATTGTCTAAATAATCTATCACCATCGCGCAACGTGCGATGCCGTTCAATGGTACATTAAGTATAAAAAAAGTCCAATGATAAAATATGCTCAAACAGAATAGTTCATTACACTTATAAGTCATTGACCCAAAAACTAAAGTATATTATCAATGTATTTAGGGCTTTAACCAACAAGCTATATAAGGAACTGAGGGTCTCACACCAGGTAAGTGTGAAAATGACTCTTACTTGATAAGCATTTGTTGGAATTAACATGTTTATCACCAATTCGTTTTTATGGACAAAGATGTTGAACGATAATATAAACGATTTTGAGTTATTTAGATAATGTGATTACAATTATGCAAAACAACATAACTGATAGGATGATTGATGGTAGAATGTCAATATTCTAAAACGTGTATCATATAAGTTAAACGGTATTTACATAGGACGGATGAATAAAACTTATTAAATATAGTTAATACACAGATACTTATATTACTTATGTAGGACAAATGAATAAAACATATTAAGTATAATTAATACACAAACACTTATATTATTTTTTAAACACCGCGCAACGCGCGGTGCGGGCCACTAGTAATAGATAAAATGAATTAGATTTTATGTAAAAATTTAGTTTTTGAAAGATTTGGATTTAGAAGAATTTGAAATCTTTTTAAGTATTTGGTTTTTAGGATTTGGATTTCATTAATAATAAAGATACCATCATAAATGCTAGCTCTAGACCAAAAGTTTAGAGGCTTTGCTTCGGCCAACATGACTTAATTAGGATGTGAAGGCTTAATCTTAAATTAAAGGGCAAATTGTCTAAAAAAGGAATGTACTTTACTTTAGTTACTGTTTTGAGTAATGTACTTTTAAAATACCCATTTAAGAGTATATAACAAAACTTTCCAACAAAAAGGGGAACCAATTACCAATATAATAAGTCAATATTGATTTTTCAATAATTATATTATTTTAAAAATTATAAATAAGCATTAATATTGTCATGTCTATTAAATAATTTTCATGTCATCCAAAGAAATTCCATATAAATAATGTTTATCACCTACTTCAAGCCTTAATCCTTCGATGTTCTACGATTATCGTTTTTTAATTTAATTTATCCTCCTTAAAAAATTCTTAAAAAAAATTTTGTTTCCGATTTTGTTAGTTTGCTCCAAAAAAACCAAGTTTGCAATTTTGTACGTTTGATACGTTGAAGTTCTTCACCATCCCTTTGTTTTCATTCTTCTTGAAATAGAACAAAAAAAAAACAATGGTTGTTGAGGAGAGATTATTTGAGGAATGAAAATAACGGAGTTTGGGAGTTTAGAGCATCTCCAAGAGCTTTGCTATATTTTTTCTAAATTAAAGAATAGGAGATCAAAATCTCTAAAACTTTATTTTTTGATCTCCAACAGCTATGCTATTTTAGAGGCTTTATCATCATTTATATTATTAAAATATACATTATATTTTTTCTAAATTAAAGAATAGGAAGCCGGTTTTGATTTGTGTAAGGCTTAAAGGAAAAGAGAATTTTTAAGAAAAATAAAATAAATTAAAAAAACGATAATAATGAGAGATGAATGGATTGAGATTTAGAGTAGATGATAAACATTATTTATATGGAATTTCTTTTGATGACAAGAAAATTATTTAAGGGACATCGCAATATTGATGCTTATTTATAGTTTTTAAAACAATATAATTATTGAAAAATCAATAGTGACTTACTATATTGGTAAGTGGTTCCCCTTTTTTGTTGTAAAGTTTTGTTATATACCCTTAAATGGGTATTTTAAAAGTACATTCCCCAAACAGTAACTAAAGTAAAGTACGTTTCTTTTTTACGCAATTTGCCCTAAATTAAAATAAAGGACTAGAGGCTCTAAGTCAAAGGGATTTAAACTATGACTTAGGTTGTCAAAATTAAAAACAAATTCAAGATGGATTTCAAGCTTCTGAATTTTCACCACCAGAGGCGCTACTCCTTGGACCTAAATAGAGGTGTTGCCTCTGGTTAGAACTGCTTAAATCATGTCTTTTAACAATCTGAGGTGATAAAGTCAACATTACTAAGTATGCATTTGACACCTCCCAACTCACATTGTTTGTCTTATCATCTTAATATATCTCAAGTAATTAACTCACAACTACACCAAATGGTTGATGACACTACACCATTACATTGAGACCAGTTACGTCATGAACATTATAATCGATAGTAAGTAAATAGCGAGATTTTCTTAACTATATCAAAAAAAATACATTAATGTAATTAAGCTTATATTGGATAACTGTTTGAAGTCCATGTTGACGATGAGATAGTTGGAAAATGTATGTTGTAGATACAAGACTTCTAAAGTATGCCAAAGAGTATTAGAAGATAGAGTGCAAGATTTTTTTTATAACCGAATGAGATACTTTCTAAGAAACTTGGTTTAAGATTGTAACATCCCCATTCTACAAAACCTTAAACGAGACATGGTACAACCGAAAGCTAACCAAAAGTTAACTATTCACGTAATAGGGCTCTAACTAAACTTCCAAAAGATAATATTACAACCATCGGTATCCATACAATTAACATGTTTACATAATTACATACAAACAACCTGTTAGAAATATTATTAGTTGTGTCAATTTTGTAATAGTTTCAAAGTTAGTTTCCTTTATTGTAATTTGTGATTGAGGCCCATTGTTTAGGGCCCATCATTTTAAAGCCTTTTAGGCTTTTTAGGAGTAGTATAAATAGGAGTAGTATAAATAGGAGTCTTAACTTCATTTGTAACTTTCACTTCTTCCACACACTTTCCAATCATTTGAGAGCAATATATGAGATTGAAATGTTTATGACTATCTTGATTGTGTTCATCCTTGGGTGTTGATTTGGAACCTACACAACCTTATTTAAAACTACTAGTCTGTCTGCCTGCATCCCAAGCTATTTCGATACGCTTACTCTAATCCTGCATTAGATCCTGAACCTGCCGAGGCAAAACCAAACAAACCTTGGGTGAGCAAAGTTGCCCATTGAACAAATAATTGTACAAGAAATATCGAACAGAAAATAGATAACGACAAAGAAATATTGTGATATAAGTTGAAATCGATTTAAATATAAGTTTCAAAAACTGAATGGATGTAATTAAATTAAAAGTAAGTCATCCGTATCATTACGATACGTTGTTCCTGATGGATGACCAGACCAATCAGGCGTCTTAATGGAATGGAAGTGTTGGGCACTACACCATCTCATTCCCCGGTAACTAGAGATATCCGGTATTCGGCTCTATGTGGTATTCGGCTCGTATCCGGTAATCGGCTCTATTCGGTAACCAGTCATTTTCTGGTATTCAGTTCTAAGGATGCATCAAACGTTCTCTATTTGGCTTGGCCATAGCCTTTACGAGAATGCCATGACTATTTTAGCCATCATGGAGGCGTCTCAACACCCGTGCATGAGTGTTAAGCCTATTCAAAGTTATATCCAAATAGTTCAAAGTTAAATAATCAAATCGAAGGAATAGACTTTGGATAACAAGTTCAATTTACCCATTGAGGTTTACAAATCAAATAATCGGAAAGGATTTTAAGAGTACTCAAAGTTATCAAACAAAACATCATATAAACACAAAAGTATTTCAAATAACAACTTGATAACATGCACCTTTGTGGGTGTATGTCATGATCAAGAGTCCACGGAATGGATAATCACAACGATTGATTACCCACGTATCTAAATGAAGTAGATATTCGTACCTTGAAGATGTTTCAGAAATGATCACAAAAGAATCGAGGTTTATGAACGGTTCTCTCCTTTCGGTTACCTACACCTTTCAATAAGATGCATGTAGACGATTTTCGACAACAATTCTCAAGACTTCTATAAGCCTAAAAGCCCTTACATTCTAATAGACCTTAAAACATGTTTAAAATATCACTAGGACACTTAGTAAGAACATATTACAATTCTTAGGATGATAAACAAAATTTTATAAAATCCAACTCTACAGTTACCAACTGTAGCTAACAGCTTCTGTACTCTTAACGTTCAAGCATTTTTCTCATACTTAGAGCCTGAACTAATGTTTCTTATAAAACTGACAGTTGTACATTTGCCTCTTAGGAAACCATACCAAACTAGATTGACCTAATTTGGGGTTAATTGTCTAGTTTTTACAGCCCTTACATAAACAAAACACAAAATCGAGTGGTTTCAGACAGGGTCTGGAAAATCGATAGTATGAAGTTGCTTAGAGTCCGAACCAGATTTTTGTGTGAACTTGTAGTACACTCATATGGCTTTCTATCAATGTAAAAAACGTTCAATTCGGAAGAATGGTTGATATTATACGAATTTTCAACTTACTGATTCAAATCTGCCAACTCTAACAACAACAACTTGAAGCAATTTCCCCTCAAATGCTCACTCTTCAACCTATGATTCATAGATAAACTTAATTTAACCCATTTGAACGAAAATCAAAGGAATCACATAAATAAACATACCTTATCGTGACTCCCTAATCCCATTTCTAACATCAATTTTTGCAAGAAAAACAAACATGCACCAAGAATTTGATCTTTTAGAATGAGGATTAGGGTTTCTTAGAGAAAGAAGAAAGGAGAGGTGAGAGCTAGAAAGAGAAAGAAAAAGCTGATTATGAGGCTTTTGATTAAAGAAAAAAATGAAGTAAAATCTTATATATTTTTGGAATTTACAATCTAGCCCTTAAACTTTAGTTTGTTTACAAACAACCCTAACTTTACCAAAATTTCTTTACAATTTTGGTCTTAACCAAGACGGTTTCATCCAATATGATTCTTATAAGTAATTTATAAGAATTAAATCTCAAAGAAGAACTCTTAAGGACTAAGATATAAATCGACCAAAAGACGATCTTACAATCCGGAACACGATTGGGTTTTCGGGGTAATATAAAAAATAAAATAATTTTTATATTTAAATTATACTTTATTACCTTAACATTAGTAATTTAATCTACTTCTTATTTCTTCTCTTTTAACTTTACATTTTTATCATATTAACACACATAATCCTATATTAACACCATTATAATCATTTAATGAAAACTTCCAAAATGACCTTAAATGTTATAGGTTTCAAGACTCACTTTTGAGTAAACTTTTTTTAGTTTTTCTATTCAATAGATTATAATAAATTTGTTAGAAATATTTGTTAGTTGTGTCAATTTGTAATTTCCTTAAAGTATCTTTCCTTAATAGTAATTTTGTTAATTTGGCCCATTTGTTTAGGCCCATGCTTTCAAAGCCTTAGTCCATTATGTTAGTAGTATAAATAGATGTGATGTAATTCATTTGTACTTTCCACTTACTTAATCAACTATTAGAGAGAGTTAAAATTGTGTGTTCAATCATTGTGTGTTGATTTGGAACCTACAATTGGTATCAGAGCCTACCACTCCTCTTGATTGTAACACCCCGCTAAAGCGGAACCACAAGGTGTGACAGTCTAGATTTCATAGCGATAGGAGATAAATAGCACCAATCATTCATACCAAAAATTTATAAAGTTTACAGTGTATTACAATCCAACCATAAATTTAGGTTTACAGACTTAACAAGAAGAAACATTGTCTTGATTGGTGGTTACAATTGCCCAAAATTTAACTTTATCATTCACCTTCGGATTTCCTGAAAAGCATGTTAAAACAAGCGTCAACTACAAGAGTTGGTGAGTTCACAGGTTTTTATATGCACAAAACAGTTTAAATGCAACAAATTTTTAGTGAACGTTTTTATTCACTCAATTTTTCATAAACCAGTTATAGTGAATCCGTTCATTCACTCAATAAACAGTTATAGTGAATCCGTTCATTCACTAAATACGTATAAACAGTTAGAGTGAATCCGTTCATTCACTACCAACTTGTGAGTAAATTTCCCGGGTGATTTGTTAATCGCATGATATTTACTTCGTGAGTTACTACAATCCTCCATTTTATGACATGCTACGCCCCTATCTTATCACAGCGGTGGGACTAAATCCCGCATGTGTAAAATTTTTATTCAATACAGTGCACCTCTCACTCGTCAGTTTAAGGTGGGTATGTCAATCCAAATAGCGCTATCCACATGTATTATAGGCCCATTGTTATGAGTTAATAGTAGTTTTCCGGGGACTTAAACATTTTGTTCTCACTATATCATGCTTTAAAACGCATCAAATTTAACTCACTAAACATTTCATTTCATTTCATTTCATTTCAATTCGTAACATTTTCACAAATCCATTCACAATCATTCATAACATGCTTTTCACCCCAAAACGCATAAAAACGGTAAAAAGTTGGGCTGTGAATACTCACCTTGAGTAGCTTTGCGTTTCTAAACAACCGTTAGTGCGTGAATAATCCCGATTCCAAGTCTAATTAAGCCCTGTCACATTACGTAATTGACGTAAGTCTAAATTCAACGGTCCAAGCTTTAGTAACCATACCGATATCCTATATAATGCCCTTAAATAGTTTATTTAGTCCAATATAGTTTAAATTAGGTTCTGATAAATCTTAGGGACTCCCAAGTATGTGAGAAACCTTAAAGTTTATAAAAATTGGTCTTTAGTACATTTTCAGAATCTGCCATATTTTTAAAGTTGTAAAAATGCTACCTTTGAGCTTAGGTCCACAAAAGGAATAATTCCCAAATTTTTACCTACTGATTTTGGGGATGTTAACATCATCTTTACCAAATTTCATAATTTTTAGAGGTGTTTTACATATTTTAAATATTTTTGCAAAATCAGTGCACACTTTTATTTTTCAAGGATACATGTCAGTAAAGTTTTGTTCATAGAGAGTTCATTATCCCACCAAATCACGAATTTCCAAAGGGGTTTTCTAAATAAAACATATACCAAGCTAATGAGACAAGTTTCACATCATTTGGGTGATTTTTGAGAGAGATATGCCTTTTTAAAGTTGTGCATGTGGATCTGCCATCTTGGGACAGCTTGCACCATCAACTTGTTTTTATTGGTTCATCTCTTTAAAATCCACCAAATCATATGGTTTTGGATTCTTTGGAAAGCTAACTCAGTAAACTTGAGTTTAGAATTAAAAATCAAGCATTTTGAACAAGTTACCTATGAGATATGCATGCATGAAGATGATAGAAGATTTCTGACAGAAGCTGTTGCATACCAAAATGTTTCTAGATAGTTGAAAGGGTTTTACTCCGAATTTTTGAGTGATTCAAAATGGGTTTTCTTCCTAACTCTTAAAACTTTCATCTATCAAATTTTTGTAGCAAAATAAGATCATTTACTATACTTTTGAGTCGTCTAAACAACCTACAAAAATCGGACAGATTCTGTCCAGAAACCAAAACCCATTTTCACTTATCAAAACACATAAAATCATAAGATTCATGAAGGTTTTCTTGCTAGTAAACTAAATACTCACTTTATGCAACAAATAAAAAGATAAAAAGTGTATTATCATCATCATAGACATGCATGAACTATCCTTTAAGTTCAGCCCCAAAATGCATAAAAAAAAACATCAAATATGAAGGTTTTTGATTCAAATCTTGTGTTCTTATGGGGGATTCATGGATTTTCACCTTCTTTGAATGTTTTAACACATTTCTAAGGTTCAATCTCATCCTCAAACATCAAGATTGTTATTAAACCATAAAAGAGGGATTAAACCTCAAAGAAGGTAGAAGAAAGCTCCAAAATGAGCAAAAATCGAAACTAGAATGCATACTCTACTCTTACCTTTGATAAAACAACAATGAAACTTTAAAAACTTGCTTGAATATCTTCCAAAAACTCAGATTCTTGATGGAATATGGCTGGAAATATTGAGAGAGTTGAGAGAGTTTTAGAGAGAGAGAATGATAGAGAGAGAAATGATTTTGAAAAATGAAAGATGAAAAGAGGGTATAATGATTTTTGTCTTGGAATTAAGCAAAGAGAGAGAGATTAAAGGGGGGTGGTGGCCGGCCATTTTAGCCAATCCCCTTTTTTTCTTTTTTTTTTCTTTTTTTTAAAGAGTTAGTCTAATACTGTTTAATCAAACGCAGTATCGGGTTTTGGTGCGTTTTCGGTAGAAACCGACTTTTCGAAAGTAAATTTTGGTCATTTGAATCAGTTTACTTATATTTTAATAAAGTAACTCATTTTTCTTTTTTTTTAAATCAACTTTAAATTTGGCATTATAGGATTTTTGGGTGACTTTGGGCCGGTACGGGCTTTTTCGGGCAGTTTTCAGGACTTTTAGGTTTTAGCCTATAATTTTCACGCAAACTAACCTAGTTTCATTTAATAACTTAAATGACTAATTTTTAACCTACGGAAACGCTACTGAGTGATTTAACGAGTAGCTAACCTGAAGGTCAAAACTGTCAGTTGTCACATTTACCCCCTGTTGAAAGAAATTTCGTCCCGAAATTTAATATTTGTCATAACCAGGAGGCTCTTTTGTAAACAGGTGAGGGTACTGATTCTTCATAAAAGCTTCTCATTGATTTGGACTTCCTCTAATGGTAGAACTACTGTTTTCATGGACAAACTTTTCTTCAGATTCGAAACATGGAAGGTATCATGGAGGGCACTGAGTTCCAAAGGTAAATCCAATTTGTATGCAAGTAGTCCGACTCGCTCTTGTATCTCAAATGATCCAATGAATCTAGAACTCAGTTTTCCTTTCTTTCCATACCCTAGTAATCCCTTCCACGGTGATACTTTCAAAAGTGCCTTGTCACTAACTTGAAATTCCAAGGGCTTCCTGCATTATCAGCATAACTCTTCTAACGATCCCTGGCTGCTTTTCAACCTTTGCAGTATCGTTTTTAAAATTTTGTCCGTCGTTTCTTGAACGATATCGGGCCTAGTTAGTTGTCGTTCTCCAACCTCTAGCAAACTAAGTTGTGATCTGCATTTACATCCATAAGGAACATCGTATGGAGTGCACTGAATGTTACTATGGTAACTATTGTTGTAGAAGAATTCAGTCAATGGTAGATGGTTGTGCCAACTTCCTCCGAATTCCATTACGCAGGCACTCAACATGTCCTCCAGCGTTTGTATGGTTCCCTCTATCTGACCATTCGTTTGAGGTTGATATAAGGTGCTTAGATCTAACCTTGTGCCCATCGCTTTGTTTAATGATTGCCAGAAGCGTCAAATAAAGCGACTATCTTTGTCTGAAATAATTGAAACAGGTAATCCATGGCGCATAATGATTTTGTTCACGTAGAGTTGCGCAAGTCTGTCTATACTGAAGTCCTCTCGAATTGGTAAAAAGAGAGCGCCGATTTCGTAAGGCGATCCCCAACTACCCATATTGAGTCATGACCTTTCTTGGTTTTGGGCAAATTGATCACAAAATCCACTGTTATATGCTCCCACTTTCATTCTGGAATTTTCGGCTGTCGCAGAAGTCCGGATGGCTTCTAGTGTTCTGCCTTGATCAGGGCACAGGTCAAGCATTTACTAATATACAGAGCTATATCCTCTTTCATCCCAGGCCACCAGTAGTGCTCTTTTATTCCTTTGTACATCTTTTCAGATACTGGGTGTATCGAGTATTTCGTCAGATGAGCTTCATCCATGATCGTTGACCTTAACTGATAGACCTTTGGTGTCCACATCTTGTCCTTAAAATAACGTGCTCCATCAGCTTTCACCTCAAACTCCTTTTCTATCTGGTGAAGAGTCTCCTTCTTTAAGTTGTCATCTTTCAAAGTTTCTCCTTGGGCTTCGAGTTCAACATCTTCTGAACGAGGGTGTGCTGAAGGCTCTCGTGATCTGTGAAGATCGTGCACTTTGTACCATAAAGGTAATGCCTCCAGATCTTAAGTGCAAACACCACAACTCCTAGCTCTAAATCGTGTGTGGTGTAATTCTTTTCACGAACCTATAACTGCCTCGACGCATAAGCAATGTCCTTCTTACTTGCATTATCACACATCCTAAGCCTTGGTGCGAAGCATCGCAGTACACCACGAAGTTATCCATTCCTTCAGGTAATGCCAAAATGGGTGCATTGCACAATTTATGTTTAAGCAGTTGAAACGCTTCCTCCTATTTTTCTCCCTAAGTAAACTTTTTGTCTTTCTGCGTTAACATTGTCAAAGATTGTGCAATCTTGGAGAGATTAGCAATGAATCGCCGATAGTAGCCTTCCAAACCAAGAAATTGTCGAAATTCTGTTGGCGTCTTCGGAGCTTCCCATTTCTTTATGGCCTCAAAACTTGCTGGATCGACATGGATTCCTTCCTTGTTCACTACATGACCCAAAAAGTGCACTTCACGAATCCAAAATTCACACTTATAGAATTTTGCGTAAACCTCCTCGGTTTTGAGCAACTCCAGTATCAATCTTAAATGCTGCTCATGCTCCTCCTTGCTTCGCGAGTAGATCCGAATGTCATCTATGAAGACAATCACCAATTTATCCAAGTACGGTCGACATATCCTGTTCATTAAATCCATGAACACTGCTGGAGCGTTTGTCAAACCAAATGGCATGACCAAGAACTCGTAATGACCATACCAAGTTCTGAACGCTGTCTTGACGATATCTGCTTCTCGCACTCTCATCTGATGGTATCTGGATTGAATGTCAATCTTGGAAAAGTGAGTAGCTCCTTGCAATTTGGTCAAACAGATCATCCATGCGTGGAAGAAGGTAACGATTCTTGATAGTGATCTTGTTCAGCTCCCTATAATCTATACACACCCTAAAGGATCCGTCCTCCTTTTTGACGAACAAGACTGGGGCTCCCCAGGGTGAAGAGTTGGGTCGGATGAGTCCTTTATCTAACAGTTCTTGAAGATGATTCGACAATTCCTGCACTTTTGATGGCGCCAGACTAGACGGTGTCTTTGTTATAGGGGCCGCTCCTGGGACTAGATCGATATGGAACTCTACCTTCCTATGCGGGGGTAATCCGGGTATCTTCTCCGGGAACACTTCGGGATATTCTCGTACAACTGGAAAGTCCTGAATTCGCTTCTCCTTCACCTCTTTATCTACAACATGCGCCATAAATGCCACGCAATCCTTTCGCAAATGGCTTCACATTTTCATGTAGGATACTATACTGGAACTTGATGTACCTCCTCAGTTCCATTTACGAATACCCTTCTTTGAGCCTTGCACCCTTAATTTCCTTGATTGGCTTACATTTCTTTGTTCCTCCTCTTGGTGAAAATCGAGCCTCTATTTAACATGGGACACCAATCTCTAAAGTGGTTTGGGGTTCCGTACTCTTAGCCCCCTTTCCGGTCCTTGTGACCTTCTTTTCTGTTCTATAGTAACGAGTAGTGTAACCGACTAGGTTGTCCTTGGTACCCAAAATACAAGCTCTTGGGTGATTGCAGTCGTAGCTATTACATTTTGGAAGAGTGTCCATTTACCTTCCTGACTCTTGGGTCTTTGCTCCAAAATTTCTGACTACTTTTCAACTTTTGATTAAATTAACACGAGTCGTTTCTTCTGTCTGGTGCTCAAATTTTCTTGTATTACCATCTTTCCATTCGATGGGTACTATGACTTCCTTATTTCTTCTACTTGCGACAAGGTCGGTAATGACTTTAGTGACTATGGTAGGTACGACTTCCCGGACTTGTTGGGCTATCAGTTGAGCAATGTTGATCGATTAATTCTCACGGTTCTCTTTCTAGCTACGTGTGTTTCTTCTGGAAATGCGGTTCTAAATCATTTGTAAAATGTATGTTTGATTAAAAGTTTGTCTTTAATAAACATTTGAAAATATTTGTATTTTATTTATAAGAATTTCTTTACAATAAAATCGATAAGAACGTCCTTGTGGTGAAGTAAAGATTAGTTTCATAAAAACTTAATAAATATCTGAAAGGGTCAAAATTTTGATGCTATTACATCCTTAAAATATTTCACTCACCCAAGCTAAGGTTTAAATGGGATAACCAAAAGTACACTTTGAAATTCTTTCAAATTCACGTGAGTTACAATCGAAAGGATCAACTTTTGCCAACAGTATTACCACAGCTTGCCAGCACAAGTCAACTCTCCTAGTCGTCCTTCTTGCCGTCATAAAATTTTCTACAACGTTGGTGGTACCTTCCTCCAAGAGATGCGCCAAGTTTGTCAACTAAATTATGGCCTGATTCTATCTTAATGCCCTGCTTCGACTATTTTGCAGTCCGTCGGCGAGTGTTCGCATTGTTCGAGCCTCTCCTTATGTCATACTAGTAATATAACCGATCAATATCCCCGAAAGGATGTAAAATAATCTTGCATTATTTAGCTGAGTTATCGCCAGTCCACTCCGAATGGTTGCCGCAGCTGTCTTCTGAGTTGTCTCGAATGAGGTGCTGGGAGGTTCGGGTTAGGCGTAGGAATAACTGGTGTAGGTTCAGGTAAGACACTTGTTGGGGTAATCGAAGGTGGATCGCTTAAATGTCGTCACTTGTTACTCCAGTATCAGAATCGTAATGCTTAGACGGGTCCTTCTCCGAAGTCTAAGTAATAGTGTTCGGCATAGTGATTGTAGTGTCCGCATAACTTACTAACGCGCATTCAAATATTAGTGACATCCTAGATGCTAACGCAGGAGTGTTCAACTATGGCGTTACTTTTCTTAAACGCGTAAGTGCTATAATGAATATCAACCTCATGATATGCTTATGTGAACTCACACAGTTTTCGCTTTTCAGGAAATTTTTCGAAGGTTCCAATTTTTATTTTCTAACAGTACGCTTAGTTCATAAGTCCTATCCTACTTATATCATAGCTAAGCGTAGGTGATCAGGCTCCGCTTATCTATGATATATCAGATTAGCACCTATCCTAATCGTATAAGCATTTGAATTCTCCTATACTTCAAAATCTATGTTTAAAAGTTTTAACTTATCTTAGAAAAAAAAAAGGTTGGTTATAGTACTTGGTTTTTATGAAAAACCGATGTTCTCTATAACCTATGGCTCTGATACCAAATCTGTAACACCCCGCTAAAGCGGAACCACAAGGTGTGACAGTCTAGATTTCATAGCGATAGGAGATAAATAGCACCAATCATTCATACCAAAAATTTATAAAGTTTACAGTGTATTACAATCCAACCATAAATTTAGGTTTACAGACTTAACAAGAAGAAACATTGTCTTGATTGGTGGTTACAATTGCCCAAAATTTAACTTTATCATTCACCTTCGGATTTCCTGAAAAGCATGTTAAAACAAGCGTCAACTACAAGAGTTGGTGAGTTCACAGGTTTTTATATGCACAAAACAGTTTAAATGCAACAAATTTTTAGTGAACGTTTTTATTCACTCAATTTTTCATAAACCAGTTATAGTGAATCCGTTCATTCACTCAATAAACAGTTATAGTGAATCCGTTCATTCACTAAATACGTATAAACAGTTAGAGTGAATCCGTTCATTCACTACCAACTTGTGAGTAAATTTCCCGGGTGATTTGTTAATCGCATGATATTTACTTCGTGAGTTACTACAATCCTCCATTTTATGACATGCTACGCCCCTATCTTATCACAGCAGTGGGACTAAATCCCGCATGTGTAAAATTTTTATTCAATACAGTGCACCTCTCACTCGTCAGTTTAAGGTGGGTATGTCAATCCAAATAGCGCTATCCACATGTATTATAGGCCCATTGTTATGAGTTAATAGTAGTTTTCCGGGGACTTAAACATTTTGTTCTCACTATATCATGCTTTAAAACGCATCAAATTTAACTCACTAAACATTTCATTTCATTTCATTTCATTTCAATTCGTAACATTTTCACAAATCCATTCACAATCATTCATAACATGCTTTTCACCCCAAAACGCATAAAAACGATAAAAAGTGGGGCTGTGAATACTCACCTTGAGTAGCTTTGCGTTTCTAAACAACCGTTAGTGCGTGAATAATCCCGATTCCAAGTCTAATTAAGCCCTATCACATTACGTAATTGACGTAAGTCTAAATTCAACGGTCCAAGCTTTAGTAACCATACCGATATCCTATATAATGCCCTTAAATAGTTTATTTAGTCCAATATAGTTTAAATTAGGTTCTGATAAATCTTAGGGACTCCCAAGTATGTGAGAAACCTTAAAGTTTATAAAAATTGGTCTTTAGTACATTTTCAGATTCTGCCATATTTTTAAAGTTGTAAAAATGCTACCTTTGAGCTTAGGTCCACAAAAGGAATAATTCCCAAATTTTTACCTACTGATTTTGGGGATGTTAACATCATCTTTACCAAATTTCATAATTTTTAGAGGTGTTTTACATATTTTAAATATTTTTGCAAAATCAGTGCACACTTTTATTTTTCAAGGATACATGTCAGTAAAGTTTTGTTCATAGAGAGTTCATTATCCCACCAAATCACGAATTTTCAAAGGGGTTTTCTAAATAAAACATATACCAAGCTAATGAGACAAGTTTCACATCATTTGGGTGATTTTTGAGAGAGATATGCCTTTTTAAAGTTGTGCATGTGGATCTGCCATCTTGGGACAGCTTGCACCATCAACTTGTTTTCATTGGTTCATCCCTTTAAAATCCACCAAATCATATGGTTTTGGATTCTTTGGAAAGCTAACTCAGTAAAATTGAGTTTAGAATTAAAAATCAAGCATTTTGAACAAGTTACCTATGAGATATGCATGCATGAAGATGATAGAAGATTTCTGACAGAAGCTGTTGCATACCAAAATGTTTCTAGATAGTTGAAAGGGTTTTACTCCGAATTTTTGAGTGATTCAAAATGGGTTTTCTTCCTAACTCTTAAAACTTTCATCTATCAAATTTTTGTAGCAAAATAAGATCATTTACTATACTTTTGAGTCGTCTAAACAACCTACAAAAATCGGACAGATTCTGTCCAGAAACCAAAACCCATTTTCACTTATCAAAACACATAAAATCATAAGATTCATGAAGGTTTTCTTGCTAGTAAACTAAATACTCACTTTATGCAACAAATAAAAAGATGAAAAGTGTATTATCATCATCATAGACATGCATGAACTATCCTTTAAGTTCAGCCCCAAAATGCATAAAAAAAAACATCAAATATGAAGGTTTTTGATTCAAATCTTGTGTTCTTATGGGGGATTCATGGATTTTCACCTTCTTTGAATGTTTTAACACATTTCTAAGGTTCAATCTCATCCTCAAACATCAAGATTGTTATTAAACCATAAAAGAGGGATTAAACCTCAAAGAAGGTAGAAGAAAGCTCCAAAATGAGCAAAAATCGAAACTAGAATGCATACTCTACTCTTACCTTTGATAAAACAACAATGAAACTTTAAAAACTTGCTTGAATATCTTCCAAAAACTCAGATTCTTGATGGAATATGGCTGGAAATATTGAGAGAGTTGAGAGAGTTTTAGAGAGAGAGAATGATAGAGAGAGAAATGATTTTGAAAAATGAAAGATGAAAAGAGGGTATAATGATTTTTGTCTTGGAATTAAGCAAAGAGAGAGAGATTAAAGGGGGGTGGTGGCAGGCCATTTTAGCCAATCCCCTTTTTTTCTTTTTTTTTTCTTTTTTTTAAAGAGTTAGTCTAATACTGTTTAATCAAACGCAGTATCGGGTTTTGGTGCGTTTTCGGTAGAAACCGACTTTTCGAAGGTAAATTTTGGTCATTTGAATCAGTTTACTTATATTTTAATAAAGTAACTCATTTTTCATTTTTTTTAAATCAACTTTAAATTTGGCATTATAGGATTTTTGGGTGACTTTGGGCCGGTACGGGCTTTTTCGGGCAGTTTTCGGGACTTTTAGGTTTTAGCCTATAATTTTCACGCAAACTAACCTAGTTTCATTTAATAACTTAAATGACTAATTTTTAACCTACGGAAACGCTACTGAGTGATTTAACGAGTAGCTAACCTGAAGGTCAAAACTGTCAGTTGTCACATTGATCCATTGTGTGGTCACCATACATGCATTGACATCATACTTACATATTCTCTAGATTTGATACTACACCACACCTGTGGTGTCATTTGATACTACACTACACTTGTGGTGTCATTTGATACTACACTACACTTGTGGTGTCATTTGATACTACACCACACCTGTGGTGTCATCTACCTCTACACCTCACCTGTGGTGTCATTTGTCATAACACCACACCTGCGGTGTCATCACACTTGGATCATATTTTTGTGGTTTAAGATCTACAATCAACATCATCATGAACACACGCGATGCACTTGCTATAGGGTCCGATACCCGACCTCCCGTTCTCTTCCGCGGTGACTTCTCACAATGGAAGTCAAGATTCCTAGACTTCATTGAGAAACAACCTCTTGGCAAAGACATACTTGAATCTTTAAAAAATGGTCCAATCAAGTTCTACATGACTATCCCTGATGTTCCTGATGGTAACCCACCTGTCGTAGGTGGTGTGGTTGAAAAGGATGCAACCAAACTCACACCTGAGGAAGCAAACCACTTGAAGGGAGATCAAATCTCCAAGTCATATCTCATTCAAAGTCTTCCGAACGACATCTATGCAAACATCGATTGCAACGACACGGGGAAGGCAATGTGGGATGAGATCTGCAGTTTGATGCATGGCACGGAGAAGGGTATTCAGATGAAGAGATCAAACCTCCTAACAAAGTTTGCCACCTTCAAGGGACGTGAGGGGGAATTACTTGAAGACACCTACCATAGGTTCTGCACGATGATCAACGAATTGAGGAAGAACAAGCTAAAGAAGTCACAATTGGAAATCAACATCCAATTCATCAACTCTCTGCGCTCTGAGTGGAGGAGATACGCCTCGAACATCCAACAAAATCGCAACTTGGAGGACATAGACATCCATGAACTGTATGAGCTGCTTAACCACAACCAGGATGAAGTGTTGGAGACTATGAGCAACATGAAGAAAGTGGAAAAGTATGCAGATCCACTTGCATTGGTGGCAGACCGAAGACAGTTTACTTCTGGGAGATCACCCCGCTACGAGGATGAATATGATGTACCGTCTAACAACGGAGAGAAAGGGAGTGACTCTGATGAGGAGATGAATGACATGTAGAAGGCTCTTGCACTAATCACAAGGACCTTGTCTAAAAAGAACTTGAGGAAACCTATGTCTTCCAACAATCATAGGTACTACAACGGTAAAAGGTATGAAACTAAACCAAAAGGTGAAGCGAGAAGGTATGAAAGGCCAACTGAGTTTGATACTAGGAGGTATGAAGAACCTAGGGAGCGTAGATATGACGAGAGGAGGTATCAAGATCGACGTTATGATGATCAAGAGAGAAGGTATGATGACAATGAAAGGAGGTATGACGAACCTAGAAGGTTTGATCAAGAGCCAAGGAGACTTGAACAAGGCAGTAGAGCTGTCTACCACAAGCCGGAAGAGAAAGCAAAGACAGATGACAAAGGCAAAGAGCCCAAGAAGGATGGGAGTCCAACATGCTTCAAGTGTGGGAAGCCTGGGCACTTCGCTAAGAATTGCATCAACCATGTCTCCAAGTATGACTACTACAAGAACAAAATGAACTTGGCGAAAAAGCAAGATGATGGATTAGCACTGCTTGTTGAAGATGAAGCCTGGTTGCAAATGTCAAGTGATGATGAAGAAAGAGGTCTTGTCTGCATGCTAGCTCAAAATGACGCATGGAATGTGGATACTGATGAAGGAAAAGATCAATTATGCTTGATGGCAGATGTGGATGAAGAGTATTCCGAGGATGATGATCGTGACTACAATGATGTCAACTCAGACCATTCTGATTCATCTTCTGAGGTACTCCCTGACCCATACTCTGAACTTGAAAATCAAGTAAAAGGTCTTGCACAAAAGGTTTCTGAGTATGAAAATAAGATTAAACAAGCTAATAAACAAACCACAATTGCTGAATCCAAATTAGCTAGTGAACATGCCTTAGTTGTGAAATTCAACATAGAGTTAGCCTATTCAAAAGACAAAGTTAACATGCTCACCCTTGCAAACAAAACTCTTGAAGATAAAGTCACAAGCTTAAATGCTAATATCACTGATCTTCAAAAGAGACTACATGAGGCCGAAAGAGTGAGTAGTGAGAATGTGAAGAAGTATGAATTTATTTTTGCTCAAAGAATTAACTTGTTTGCGAAAATCAAAGATATGGAGGACAAATTTTTAAAGAGAGGCCAGACTGATCAAACCATTCACATGAATCAACCCAAAGAGTTTAATTATTACAATCCGAAGGAAGGCATTGGATATAAAAGTCCATGCTACCTTAAGCGTGCCATATCCAAGACCCCTACCTTGTATGATATTAGGTACATGAGTCTTGGATACAAAATTGTTTTCATGAAAGAGTCTGATGATCCTGAACAGTTGAAGGAAATTGAGAAGAAGGAAAAAGCTAGAAAAAACAAACAATCATTTCCCTTCAATTATTCATCTCTCAATGCCAGTTATGCAACGCGTGAGATTCCTTTGTCTAAGGACTACACGCCTAGCTATACTGAGGCTGAGATGAATCAGGAAGTTCCAATCCTTGAAAAAGTTTACAAAGATAACCAAACCTTTTATGAGAAAAGGATTGCTAAACTTGAGGCTGAGCTAGAGGATGAGAGGCGCATGAGCCTTAGGGAAAAGGACCTATTCTTGAGTAAAATCAATGAATTGGAGAAAACCCTCAAATCCAAAAGCACTCCAACAGCAAGTCAATCCACCTTTGGAACTCGTGATAACTCACGTCATAATCACCATAGATGGAATGTGAATGCATTAGATTTTAGACCTTCAAGTACCTCTTCCACAAACTCCAAATCCATGGTACTGAGGTCTCCAATCTGCACCACCATTTCATACATGGAAGACTTAGCGTATATGGCACCTAAATCAACGGTACAAATTTCTGAAATTGTATCGGATGATTGTCCCAATAGGGTTGGTGAAAATGGTAGATTATCAGGCCAATCTAAACCAGGAAACAAGGCTCCTCCTAAACTATCTCGGAAAGACAAAGGGAAGGACACATTGGTCACCCCTGAGTCTGAAGTTGCGAGTTCATCTCGTACCAATGTGAATGTTCCTAAAAAAAACAGATGTTTTCGAAAACGAAAGAATGCTACCAAACCAAAGGAACACTCACACAACTTTACTCCGAAGAAAAACTCCTCACATACTCATTCTCCAAATGTCAAAGGTACTAATCGTGGTTCTCAAAATGTGACAGATCAAAATATGAGAAATGGTAGGCGTAAGAACAAGGAGAGTGGATCAAAAGAAGGCAGTCGTCCGTAGCCATTTGCACATAAGCCTAGTTTCATGAAAAACAATTTTTCCAATTTTGTAAATCATAGAACTAATAGGCATGTACCACGAACTCCATTTCAATGTTATGAATGTGAACATATAGTTTATGGATGTCATAGCAATTTTCGTTGTCAAAATCAATTTAGATTTGGGTACTGTGCAAATGCTTTCGTGAATGATTACTTTGTTCCTAACTATCATGGATTCTACAATCATGGTTATCATCATACTCATAACAAGAAACCTAATCCAAAACCCAAACAAAAATCTCCACCTAAGGGCAAACAAGAACCTGTATCCAAACCTGCTAATTCTAATCAGAAAGGACCCATTCCCAAATGAGTACCTAAAAATGTTTCTTCGTGATTTTGCAGGACGGTCATGTGTGGTACATGGATTCAGGGTGTTCCAAACACATGACCGGAAGGAAGGAACTTCTCGCTAACTTCAAACAAATTTATGGCAGGAATGTTCGGTTTGGGAATAAGCTATCAGCGCCAATAATGGGATATGGTGATATCCTTCATCATAAAATCACCATCAATAAAGTAGCCTATGTGGAAGGCTTGAGTCACAATCTGCTCAGCATCGGAAAGTTCTGTGATAAAAGCCTTGAGGTTAACTTTCGGGAGACAAGGTGTTGTGTTAGGACATTTGAGGGACAGGAACTCATTGAGGGTACTCGCAGGTCGAATCTTTACACGGTCAATTTCCAGAAACAACGCCCATTCACAGAAGTATGTCTTCTCTCAAAAGCAACCTTCAATCAGAATGTGTTGTGGCACTGGAGACTATCCCACCTAAATTATGCTACAATTAATCAACTAGCTAAGACAGGATTGGTAACTGGTCTCCCCTCCTTGAGGTTCACCAAAGAACAATTGTGCTCAGCATGTGAGATGGGAAAGATCAAGAAATCTTCGCACAAGCTGAAGGTAGAACACAACACCTCCAAACCACTCCAGCTCCTCCATATGGACTTGTGCGGACCAATGCGTGTACAAAGCATCAATGGGAGAAAGTATGTACTGGTAATTGTGGATGACTTCTCAAGGTATACATGGGTGAACTTTCTCAGAAGTAAGGATGGTGCTTCAGACATCATGATTTCTTTCATCAGAAATGTGCAGGTCAGACTACAACTTCCTGTTCAAGTGATTCGCACCGACAACGGGACTGAATTCAAGAATCACAAGCTTGACTCGTTTCTTGATTCTGTCGGCATCACACACACCTTTTCGGCTGCCCGAACACCTCAACAAAATGGTGTTGTTGAGAGAAAGAACCGTACCCTAGTGGAAGCTGCACGCACCATGTTGGCATTCTCCAAGCTTCCGTTACACTTCTGGGCTGAAGCCGTTGCGTCTGCCTGTTTCACCCAAAACCGCTCCCTTATTACCAAAAGATTCATGAAGACTCCATATGAATTGGTGTACAATCGACCTCCCAGCATCAAATTCTTCAGAGTTTTTGGTTGTGAATGCTACGTGAAAAATGATAAAGACAATCTTGACAAGTTCAGTCCGAAGGGTGATGAGGGTGTTTTCATCGGGTATGCCATGGACTCCCCGTCCTACCGTGTGTACAACAAGAAAACAAGACGTGTGGTTGAGAGCACAAATGTGGATTTTGAAGAAGGCATTGAAGAAGACTCTACACCAACACCAGTTTCACCAGGAAACTCTGGTGTTCTGGCCTCTGATCATCTTCATGGAAATCCCATGACCCCTTCTTCATCAACAAACAAACCATCTTCTTCTAACTCTAACTCTTGTGATTTGGATGAACTGTTTGAATTCTTTTATAAAGATTTTTGTGCACCTGCTAATGCTACTCTTCCTATTCCTGCAGTTGTACAACCAGCACCTCATGTCATGATTTCTACCCCTGACATTTCATCTTCCAACCTTCAAGGCACTTCATCATCATCATCATCATCTGCAACAACATCACCAAGTTCCAGAGTATTTCCTACACCTGCTGAGGGGGAACCTTCTCACACCTTCCAGCAGGCCCCGGTGGTGAATGTTCCAAGTCCTCAGAGTGGTGCTTCCTCCACAATGCCTACTACAAGTCAACATCAAGGCATTCCTTCACCCGCTCCACAAGTGGCAGGTCCCAGTACAACCTCTCAACTTACTCCACAAGCTGCTGGCCCGTCATTTGTCTCTTCATTCACACCAGCAGCTCCTGGTCCCATTGTGGTACAATCTCAAGTACCACCTACTGTTACCACTCTAGCAACGACCAGACGTGAACCTGAGTTCTATATCGATCTAAGGATAGAACCTTTACCCCCTCCAACCTTACCTCATACAACCAAGTGGACCCGAGCTCATCCACTCCATCAAGTGATAGGTAGCAAGTCTGCACCAGTCAAGACAAGGTCTGCAACTCAAAATGAGTGCCTATTTGCAGCTTTCTTATCCAGACACGAACCCTCGAACGTGACGGAAGCCCTTTATATCTCTGACTGGGTGACCTCCATGCAAGAGGAAAGAACAAGACAATCATCGATCTGAAGTCTATTTGAACGCCTAGGTGTCTGGAGACTTGTACCGAGACCAAAGAACAAGACAATCATCGATCTGAAGTGGATCTTCAAGAACAAGAAGGATGAAGATGGGATTGTAACCAGAAACAAAGCTCGTCTAGTAGCCAAGGGATTCAAGCAACAAGCGGGAATTCATTATGATGAGACATTCGCACCGTGGCCAGAATTGAAGCCATTCGGATCTTCTTAGCCTATGCCGCTCACAAGAACTTCACTGTCTACCAGATGGACGTGAAAACCGCCTTTCTCAACGGCGAACTGAAAGAAGAAGTTTATGTCTCTCAACCTGAAGGCTTTGTTGATCGTACCAAGCCTAATCATGTCTACATCCTAGACAAGGCTCTTTACGGGGTGAAGCAAGCTCCCCGTGCCTGGTATGATCATCTCTCCAATGCGCTACTAGATAATGGTTTCTACAAAGGTAAAATCGATCCTACTCTTTTCATCAAGATCGAAGGTGATGATATCTTGTTAGTTCAAATTTATGTCGATGATATCATATTTGGTTCTACTAACTCAGATATGTGCACTTGGTTCAGTGATCTCATGACCACCAGGTTTGAGATGAGTATGCTCCGGGAGTTGTCCTTCTTTTTGGAACTTCAAGTTCTACAAAAACCTGATGGCATTTTGATTAATCAATCGAAATACATCGGTGATCTTTTAAAACGTTTTCACATGGACACTTCTTCCGTTGCTAAAACTCCCATGGCCTCGGGCACTTTGATCGGTGCTGACCCAAAAGGGAAGCCTGTCGATCAAAAGACTTATCGAGCCATCATTGGTTCTTTGTTATATCTGACGGCAAGTAGACCGGATATTATGTTCGCTACTTGTTTTTGTGCTCGTTTTCAGGCAAACCCAAAGGAATCACACATGATGGCGGTCAAACGTATCCTCCGGTACCTGAAAGGCACACCCAACCGTGGGTTGTGGTATCCAAAGGAGTCTGGATTTGAGCTCGTCGCATTTTCGGATGCGGACCATGGAGGTTGTCAATTGGACCGGAAGAGCACATCAGGACACGTCCAGTTCTTAGGTGACAAACTGGTGAGTTGGGGCTCCAAGAAACAACATTGTGTCTCTACATCCACTGCGGAGGCAGAGTATGTCGCTGCTGCCAGCTGCTGTTCTCAAGTATTGTGGATGCGGACTCAACTACGTGACTACGGCTACAACTTCAACCACATACCCATCTACTGCGACTCCAAGAGTGCCATTGCCATCTCTTGTAATCCGGTTCAACACACTCGCACTAAACACATTGATATAAGGTACCACTTTATCAAGGATCATGTGGAAAGAGGTACGATCGAACTCTATTTTGTCAATACCGAGTATCAACTTGCGGATCTCTTCACCAAGCCCTTGGATGAGAAACGGTTTAATTTCCTAATCTCCAAGCTTGGCATGTATGATCCTCAAGAGTGATCATCTCTCAACAATACAGTCCTTCATAATCATGTCACCGTTATCAAAATCTTATTTCTTGAAAACAGTGTCATCATTGTCTTGGACTATGATGTTGAGTGATTAGGTGTTTGTCTTCTTGTTTCTTTCTTTTTTTCTTATATCTTTGCAGTACTAATCAATTGTGAGTGTAGTCATTTCAAGGGGGAACGTCTCCCTGAGTAGCATGTCACCCTGAGGTGCACGTCACCATAAGGTGTATGTCACCATGAGGTGCATGTCACTCTGAGGTGCACGTCACCCTAAGGTATATGTCACCATAAGGTGCATATTACCCTGTGTTTCATACAAAAAGGGACGTCACCCCGCCAGTGCTCGTATCTAGGGGAACATTTTTTCAGCGTTGCTTGTTCCGAGGGGGAACATCATCGGGTAAGGTGTTGCACTCAAACTCCAAGGTAAGTATATATAAAAAAAGGGAAAATCCGAAAATCAGCATTTTATACCCTTTTTGTCCTTTTCTCCCTTTCACTTCATCTTCTTCCTCCCATTTTCTTCTTCCCCAAGCTTTTTCCCCAAAAAAAATTTCCCATTTTTCTTCTAACTTCCAATTTTCTTTCACAAATCTTCATCATCTTCTTTGTTTTACAAGGTAAAATCACTCAATGTTTTTGTTTATTGCTTACATTTATCTCTTTGAGTTTTTTTTCAAAACCCTTTTTGAAAATTTTTCAAGGGTTTTTCAAAAACCCCAAACTCAAAATTTTTGGATTTTGAGTTCTTGGGATGGATTTTTGAGACTAATGTCTTCATTAATGTTGTTCATCTTGATTAAAGCTTTCTAAGGATATATTTCTTGAGTGATTTTGTGATTATTTTTTGAAAACCCACTTGAACATATTCAATGGTTTATCAAAACCCCAAACTCAAAATTTTTGGATTTTGAGTTCTTGGGAATGGTTATTTGTGCTTCATGCTTTCTTTAAAGTTGTTTATCTCCATAAGGGCTTTCTTTTCGTATCTTTTGTTTGAGATTTGGTGAAATTTTTGAATGCAACTTGTTTCCACCATTGTTGAAAACCTTGAAGAACTCATAAATGTTCTTCAAGTTTGTGAAAAAACCACCTTTTTGATCTCCAATGCTAAAATCTTCTGGTGTTTTGGTGTTTATGAATGTTTTTTTTTTGTATTTTAACATCTTACTTGACTTGTTTTTGAAAACCCACATTTGATTCTTCAAGGGTTTTTCAAAAACCCCAAACTCAAATCTTTGGATTTTGAGAACTTTGGGTTGTTTGTTGAGTCTATTGTCTTTATTAATTGTATAAATCGGAATTGGAGCTTTTCATTGATATAAATCTTGTGAGATTTGGTTGTGTTTTGAAGTTTTCACTAAAAACCTCCATTGTTGTGTTCCTGAAGAACTCATATGAGTTCTTCCCAAAAAGTTTTGTCTTAATTGATTTGATCCAAAGATTTTGTCAAGCTTTTTAAATTTTGAGTTTTTGGGTTATCTCAAACGGTTTTTGATATTGAAAAGCTAAGTTTTGGAAGTTTGGGGGGTTAAAGGTTGCGATATTAACTTGTGTTCAGTTGAACTATTCGACCCTCGTGACTCGAACCGGTTGGCCCTTGTGTTTGAACCGTTCATCCCGCGTGGTTGAGCCATTCGGACCTTGTGGTTGATCCGTTCAGCCCGTGTGGTTTGAGTCAATTCGACCCTTGCAAGTTTTGCTCAAAACCGTGTGTTTTTAAGCTGCTGCACCCCTTCTGTTCGCCCTTCGCGCCACGAGCATACCCCATCGCGCTGCGAAGGCTCTTGCGCTGCACCACTGTTCGTACCGCGTCACGCACCGCGCACTGCTCACACCTCGCGCCGCGAAGGTCCTCTGCGCTGCACCTGTTTGCGCCGCGCGTCTCATCTTTGCATCGCACTCTGCCACGCGCCGCGCTCTGCACGCCTCGCGCCGCGAAGACTACCCTCGCGCCGCCAAGGTTCTCTGCGCCGCGCATCTCACCTCTGCACCGCGCCTCGTCACGCGCCGCGCACTGCACTCCTCGCGCCGCGAGCATATTTCTCGCGCCGCGAAGGCCTTCGCGCCACGCACCATGTCTTGCGTTGCTTCTGCTCTGCACCGCGCTGCTGTCCTCTTTGCACTTCACCTTCGCGCCGCGAGTATCATCCCTCGCGCCGTGAAGCCTGTCTAGGGGCTGCTCCACAATCTTGTGGTTCTCATATTCTGTTATGTGTCCCATTTGAAGTGTCTATTCATCTCCATAGGTCATGTGTGTGATCGATTGCTTGCATGATGATATTGTGTGCTTACACTTTGTTCTCCTTTGAGCTCGGGTGAGTGTTGTTCGGTATGTGGTACACATGTGTCATACACCCTCACCCACATCTTCACCCACTTCATCACCTACACAATCACAATCACTAAACACCACACCACACCTATGCATCTCATCAGACTTCATGGATGGTATTTCTTGTTGGTAAGGTTACCTTGGGTTTCTCTCGTAGCGGATCTTCATCCCTCACCCAATGGAGTGCATTTATCTATACCAACACCTTGGCCTTGGTACATGCAAATGCATTTCAATGGAGTGAGGGACCTCATTTCTAGCAATGCTATCTACATACTAAATGTTTTTTTCTTTCCCAGGTACCATGGTGAGAACGTGGCCTCCACGTCCATTCCATGAAGCTCTCAACCCCTCCTCACAACCACCTCCCCCACATACATCCTAACAACCTAATCCTTCTAGGCCATCATCTCACCCACCTTCACAACCCTCATCAAGACCATCCGCTCAACCATCATCCATACCACCAACTCAACCGTCCTCATCTAGACTGTTGGTCCCAAAGAGGTGACCTTCAAGCAAGGATAGTGTTTGGGATTATAGAAGGGGGGTTGAATATAATCACACAAGTTTTCACTTTTAAATTCTTGTTGTATAAACAATATGAATTTACAGATTGTTGCGGAAATAGAAAAGACAATAAGTCTAAACTAAACAATCTAAGTTCTTTCACTATGCACTAGAGTGAGAAGATGTAAAAAAGAAGATAGAGGGAATAAAGAAAGAAAAGGATTCGGGTAGATTTAGGATGAAGAAGTAGTATGGAGAACATCTCTTCAAGTCTTATTTATACCCAATGCATTAAATGCATGTAGACTCACTTTTGTGTACGTGTCACAATGTAAGTGGTCCTTTGTACTATTTACTATAAACAAATACTCTTTGCATGGTGTGCAAAAGAGGAAGTGTGTAAACAGTTGCCTTGAGGTCTGATAAGTACGGAGGGAACAGTAAAGAGACTGTCCTTATGTACTTTTGTGTCAGTAAAGGCGGATAATCCTTTTGTGCATTAGACTAAGACATTACACTAATCCTTCAGGATCAGGATACTGATCAGTGACTAGAGTCCTGAAACTGGTGCTGTTCAGGGTCACTTGTATCCTGATGATTCTTCAGGATGTCATACGATATTGAGCAGCCTGCTATCACTGAGTTCCGTCTTCAGATCACGAGCATGTTGTTCCTGTCATCAGCTAAGTCTTCGACGTTGCTGATGGTTCTTTGAGTATGATCTTGATGTCTTCAGGAGGTCTTCACTTCAGTGGATAGGATCAGTAGACTGCAGAACAGACTCGTTCGTCTCCTGATCCTGATCCTGATTACTATAAAATTAAGTTACAGCATAAGTAACATGGAATAACACTGAACAGATTCAGTGATAATTCCTCAAGCTATAACAAAAGTAAAAACCTATTCACTAAGTAAAGGTTCAAGATCATTATCATTTCATCAGGTCTTAGGAGAGCTGGATCAACAATCTCCCCCTAAATGATAATGATAAGACAACAGAGAAATTGTCTAAGTCTAGAAAGAAAAAAAATTTCTAAGTCTAGATAAAACAGTAGGAAATAGAACTCATAAAGGTACATGTCCCATTTACTGTTTTGAGGGATCTTTTTCAGTACTATGATGGAATAAAGTACAATGCACTGAATTGCATTTTCATTAATCTCAATCAGGTTACAAGAGTAAAGAAAATACAAGAGTACATAAGTGAAGTACTGAAAGCAAAATTACAAAAATATTCTAACTATCAGAGTCTTCGCTAAATTCTTCAGTCTTGACTACGATTGGAACAGGAGTATTGCTGAAGGCGAGTCTATGATCGAGTATAGCTCTGACAGTGCGAATAATCTCTTTATTATCTTGGTTTTTCTTGTCTCTTTGAGCAGTGAAGAGAACAGAAACCAAGTGTTCATATGGTGCTTTGTGTAGCTCGCTGAAACGCTGAAAGCGTAGAGTCTTGGAGTTGTCGCTTACACAAATACCATGAACAGGTTCTCTGATGACTTGTCCTTCAGAGAGAGAGACTCCTGGAGGGAGTGAAAGATCAAGCATCGAGAGGTCCAGTGGTTTGACAACCATTCTGGGCATGCAAGGAGTTGGTCTCCTTGTTGAAGCACCGGCTGATCTTCGAACAGGTGGCTGAGGCAGTGCTGAAGAAGGCTGGAGAAGGTCATCAGGAATTTCGGTTGTTCTTCTGATGCGTGCAATAAGTCCATTAATGACTTCTTCTACTTCAGCCCGATAGTTTCTGTTGGCTTTGGGAAGTAGGCTTCTGATTTCATTCCACTCTAACAAGTTGTATCTTTCCAACTTGTCAAGAGTGTGTTGCACATCCTTGACTCCTGAGCGTTTGACGGTAATCCATGTTTTTGCTCTTTTGCCGCGTGTTCGGCTGAGATGGATTCCAGAGATAGCAGCACCATGTTTTCTGAGGTGAAGGCGGTCTCGGCACCAGTCAAGCTCTGTGTTTACTTCTTCAGACTGAACTTCAGCGTTTCTGTTGAAGACCTTCAGCGCGGCCTTCTGTGCTAGAACAGGATCAGCACTTATTTCTGCATCTTCTTCAACAAAATCTGATGCAAGCCTTCGAGCGGCTTGAGCAGAGAGGAAGCCTTCCTTCTGCTTCTTATTGTGCTCCTCCTGAGCCTGTACAGCATTGATGTACTCCTCTTGCGATAGATAGGCGAACTCGGAGTCCCAAGAGGTACGAAGAGGAATTTTTACTCTTGTACTCTCGAGTCGCTCTATCACGGCGTCTAAACGCCCATCCCTGTTGACAATAGCAGAGTTGTCAGGGTAATTCTCACCTTCAGATCTAGGAGAGTTAGAGGGAGGAGATCTGGGAGAAGAAGCAGGGGTAGAGAAGTCATCGGAGATGAATTCATCATCTGATGATAGGCAAATGGTTTCAGGAGGGGCTCTTATTTCAGGGGTTCTGGAAGAGGATGCTTCAGGGTTAAAGCGGGTTGGTTTAGAGGGAATGGATTCAGGGTTTAGAGGAGTTACTCTGAAAGTCATTCTGCTTAATTCGGCTCTTGTCTGTTCTGATGGACTATTCTCCATGAGGCGAATGATCTCACCAGTGACAGAACCAAAGTTCACATCCTGAAAGTCAGAGTTGTCTTGGTTTTCAGGTTCAGAGGTTTGTTTTGGAGAAGAATGAGGTGTTGGTTCAGGGGTAGGTTGTTTGGGTGGTTGGTAGACAACCATTTGTAGGTTGTTTATTGGAGAGTCTTTAGAGGAGGTGTCAAGGGTGATGGTTTCAGGTGTAGGTTTAGATTTAAGGAGAGTAGAGATTGGTTGGTTATCAGAGGATGAGGGAGAGGATGGTAATAGTAACGTACCAGGTGCACCGGGGTTCTCCCCCTGAGAGTGTGCAGGCCCTGGAGTGGGCGTTGAGGTTGGAACCTTCTCGACGAAGAAATCGTCGTCTTCATCATCATCATCTTCATCATCATCCTCATCCTCGTTCGTTCCCCCCTGTTCGTTGGTTCTCCAGTTGGTGGAGGGGGAATAAACGGAATGGTCTCTCGGCTGTCTCTCCCCCTCAACAGGTGCCTGTTGTAAGGCGGCTGTTGAAACACTCCGCTGGAGGAGAGAGGCCATGTTGGCGTTCAGCTTCCTGTTGATGAAGGAAGATGAGATCAGGGACTGGAGAAGTTCCCTGTCGGCCGTGGTGAACGATGGCGGCGGAGGAGGAGCAGTGGTCAGAGTGTTCACTGCAGTGGCAAGTTCAGCCACTTTCTCCTGGAGGGCTCGAAGGCCAGTCTCCTGCGCATCCAACCTCTGCACCACAATTTGTTGGAAGTTGGTGGTGGAGGTGGAGTTGTTGTTAACCGCTGAGGAGAGAGCGGGTAACGCCGTTGCCTTCAGGTCGTCTACAGACGCCTGAAGGGAGGAAGAGGAGGTAGCCACCTGAGAGACCTTGTCATGGATGGCATCCAGACAAGGGATGGTGATGGTGACACCAGTAGAAGCAGGGGCGGCGGCGGCGGCAGCAGCAGTGGCAGAGGCTGCGGCGGCTTCGGCGGCAGAGGCAGCGGCCTTGGCTGCTGCAAGCTCAAGCTCCAAGGCCTGAAGCTGGGCCTTGTGAGCGTCTTCCTGTTGCTGGAGCGCCGTGCGGACCTCCTGCAGTTGCCTTTCAGCGGATTGCCGTCGTAGCTCAATTGCACTCAGCTGACGGTCGGCATCCGTGAAGATGAAGTCGTTGAAGGGGTCATCCTGATGGAGTTGGGACTGCCCTTCAACTGCTGCTCCTAAAGAACCTGTAAACAGAGTAGCTAAGTGAGTACTAGAAGACTCATTAGCTTTCATAGAAGAAGAAACGGTAATATTATGCTTAAAAGTATTACCTGAGGCTAGGAGGGTATCAGAGCGATTACCCTCCACGTTCTCTGAGTGTTCGAGATGAACAACCTCAGGTTCTTGTTGGACAGGAGCAGAGATAGGAGTATCTGCAGGTGAAGAAGTTTTAGATAAAGGAGATGGTTTATTAAAAATTTGAGGCAGGGTAAGGTAGTATTTCTTACCAGCTGGTGCCTTCTTTTTCTTTGACGCCTTGGATTTGGCGCGTTTGGGCTGAGGTGGAGGAGAGGAGCCAGAGGGAGGAGGGCGCTTCAGAGGCGCCGAAGATGTTGCAGCTGGGGAAGTCAGTATTGGGTTAGCTACTGACATAGCATGCAGAGAAGAAGAAGAAGGTGGTTTGGAAGAGAAGAGAGAAAACATACCTTGAGCAGGAGCAGAGGTAGGTTGTTCCTCTGCGTCTGGTTGTGCGTCAGGGACAACCAGGACTGCAGACAGAGGAACATCGTCTGATTTGGCAGACAGCTGCACCAGAAACTTCATGCCTAGGGCGTAATTGTTGAAGTTTCCCTCTGTTGGGTAATTGTCACCCATGTGCAGTGCCAGAACTGCAGTGAAGAACCGGGTGTAGGGGACGTTCACCACCCTGGTGCGGTTCTTGATCTTCTTGATCATGTCGTCCCAGATACAGCGGACATAGTCAAACTTGCGATTTTTGATCGCAGAGTAGACCATGTTCTGTATGACGGTGGGGAATTGCTCTGTGCTCCCCGTCTTCCCTGTCAGACTGAGACCAAACGTGTTCCATATGTAATAGAACGTCGCGTTTAGCCCCGTCTTGTGGACAGTGGCAGCAGTCTTCACCAGTGGATGGCCTTCCTCTACAGGCCATTTGTAGCCGATGTCATCAAGGAACGCGATGACGTCGTCAGAGGAAGGAGCAGGAGAAAACATACCTTGTAGCCGATGTGAAGGACATTTTGCACAAATTTGGATTTTCAGATGTAAAACCAGCAAGCACACCCATGGAGACACATAAACACCTTACTGTGGATCCAGAAGGACAGGAAGTTGATGTGCATCATTATAGGTCTATGATAGGTTCTTTAATGTATTTAACTGCTTCTAGACCTGATATAATGTTTGTTGTGTGTGTATGTGCAAGGTTTCAAGTGCAGCCTAAGGATTCTCACTTACAAGCAGTAAAAAGGATCTTTAGATACCTAAAGGGACATTCTAAATTTGGATTGTGGTATCCTCATGACTCACCTTTTGATTTGATTGCTTATACAGATAGTGACTATGGAGGTGCCAACATGGACAGAAAATCCACAACTGGAGGATGTCAATTCCTAGGCTCAAGATTGGTATCTTGGCAGTGTAAGAAACAAACATCTGTTTCTACTTCTACTGCTGAAGCAGAGTATATTGCAGCTGCTAGCTGCTGCTCACAGGTTTTGTGGATACAGAATCAAATGCTGGACTATGGTTTGACCTTTCTTAACACTCCTATTTATATTGATAATAGTAGTGCAATAAGTATTGTGAATAACCCTGTTAAGCATTCAAAAACAAAACATATTGAGATTAGGTTTCATTTCATTAGAGATTGTAATGAGAAGAAATTAATTCAGGTATTAAAGGTTCACACAGATTATCAGCTTGCTGATTTGTTTACAAAGTCCTTTGATATAGGAAGATTTATCTTCCTTATCACCAATGTGGGAATGATCAATCCTGAATAATGTCTCTTGTTACCTCAGACTATCTCATATGTAATGTTTTATCTTTGTATTTCATTAACCTACTGCTTTGTTTAAGGAATAGTGACTCTGCTGCTCACAGCATGGAAAATACTGCTTCTTAGTAACTCTACTGCTGGACGTGTCTCTACTGCTGGACACGCGTTGAACCTACTGCTTCTAACCGTTGTATAAAAGGACCATATGAACCGCCATTTCGTTCAACGGCCTTTCAATACTCTTCTTCTTCTCTGTGCTTTCAAACCCTAACTGCTTACATTGTTGCTCACGATTTCACTCAATCTAATCATTCATGGCAACTTTTTACTTTGTAGAAGAACACAATCGGGTGGCGTATCTAAAGAAAGATGACAATAATGAGGATTTTCATGAAATCATTGATTTTCTCACATCCTCTCATATTGCTACTGCTATCACCATCAACCCTACGATTTACAAGGGTCATATGCAACAGTTTTGGACAAATGCCACTTCTGAAGAGCTAAATGGAGTTCCAACCATTACAAGCAAAGTAGGAGGTCGTCGATTACTCATCACAGAGGCCAAGATTTGTAATGCCCAGGGTTTAAAAGTTAGTACTAATGTTAGTCACTCGTTAAAAAAAAATGACTCTTTTGAAAAAGAATTTGAACCTTAAGGGTGAATTGTGACAATTTGGGTAAAGTTTGATAGTTGGGCTTATACCATAAATGGTATGGGCTTAGCCTTTTAGCCCATACTATTTATAGTATTAACCTAGGGTTTTTAACCATTTTGGGGAAAATCATAGTGTGTGATTAGTGTGTGTGGTGAAGATCAAGTTTAGAGCCATTTCTTCATTTTCGGGGTCGGGATTTCGTCGTTCGAGGTAAGATTCGATACCCTATTAGTGTAAAATCGTTGTTAAATGATGTAGGATTACTTTGTAATGATTTAGAAAGCGTTTAGATCGACTTAGAATCAATTCTTGGCCGATTTTTGTTATTTTTCCGGATCTGGTTGCGTTTCCCGAATTGGGAACTCATGTTCCCCGAATCGGGATTCATGTTTCCCGAACCGGGAATTCATGTTTCCCGAATCGGGAGTTCATGTCTCCCGAATCGGGAAAGCATCTAACCCGAATCGGGATTTTGCTTGGGTGATTGGGTGGAAACTCATTTCTTCGTTTGCCTTTCCCGAATTGGAAAATCTATGATTTCCGAATCGAGGGATTTGGCCAACTTAGTCGTCACTTTGACCTCGTAGCGTTTGAATTCGGGATTTTTTGGAGTGGGATGCCTCCCGAATCGGGAATTGGCGTTTCCCGAATCGGGAATTGCCATTTCCCGAATCGGGAGTGGTAGTTTCCCGAATCGGGATTCTTGAGTCGGGTTTTGGGAGGTCTGTGTCAGTAGAGTTAGTTTTCGGAGAAGGAACCCCCGTGCTGAGTCTGCCTAGGGATGTTCTAGTTGTGGGTTTTTCTAAGTGCGAATCACTAATGCCTTAGGAATTTATACAGATACCGGGAGTTAGAGTAAGCAGCGAGTTAAGCTCAGGTGAGTTCCCTTACCTGAAAATGAATGGATCGTTTTATCGCTTTCAAATATATCCATTCGAATTTGCAAAATGACATGGTGTTGATATTAAAGTGATTTTATGAACTTGACTGGAAATTACTGCTTTGCAAATGTTGTTGTGAAAATTGTTTAATGACTGAGAATGCTATATTGATGATCATCATATACATGCTATTTTAACGTTTCGGGATTGCATCGTGAGTAATGAGCACCATGGGACCGTACATCCCTGGGAAGTTTAGTGGTGAGAGGCACGGACTACGTCCGTCACTCCTTAAATGAGAATCGGGGAGATCCGGCCACGTAAGGTTGATTGTGGGATGGTGCGAGGCACGGACTATGTCCGTCACTCCTTAAATTGTGTATCCGGGGGGTCCGGCCATCCGGTTTGTTGTGTTGTAATTTTATTACTCATGATGCTTTCCTAATTATTTGGGATATCTGATTTTACGGCCAACGTGCCGGAACTGTGTTTTAAACTGTTTTGAGGGAATTCACTAGACCTTTCGGTCTAACCCTCGTTTTCAAAATCTCAAACCTTTTCAGGGAAAGATCGCGTGGTGAGAGGCAAAGAGAAGGTAGACCTCTAGAGTAGCTCTACCTAAATTTAGAATCTCAGCTGTGGAGGGTTGTTCCGCACGCACTCTTTAACTATTTACTTTTGAACTAAATATTATGAGATTGCGATTTAGATCACTGGGATTTACATTATATGCGTGTTATTAGCATTATGGGTTTTGGGGCGTTACAAGATTAGGGCTCATCTTCACTTGGATGATCTGAATGGTATCACTTCCTTTTCTATATCTGATCTTTTTGAAAACCTTCAGAGGATGGGGTATGAAGGCACCATTGGGAATTTGAAGTTGGACAAGTCCAAATTCTCTCCTCAGTGGAAGTTTTTGGTTCATACCCTGATTCACTCCATTTCAAAGAAGTCCACAAGTTGGAATGAGTTTAGCAGTACCATTGCTTATGCTTTGATCTGCTTAGCAAACAACCAACGGTTTAACTTTTCAAAGATGATTTTTGATGATATTGTCTCTCATATCAAAGCTCCTCTTCCCAAAACTTCAAAGAAACTATTTTTGTACCCTCGGTTCGTTCAGGCTTTCATCAATGTTGAACTACCAGGGTTGGCTATTCCTTTGGACATCTATAAGGGGAATGATCCATCCCCTAAGATGTTTGCCTTTTTGAGAAAGTCCAACAAGGGTTTCTCTGGATCTGTTACCCCCTTATTCCCTACAATGAGGAGGGTAACCCACTCACAAGATGAGGACTCAGGCTTGCAGCCAACACATTCAAGCACACCCTCTGAGATCCTACCCACATCTTCCACTCATAATATCCCTCAGATTCCTAATTCATCAATCCCCACCCCCTCACTCTCAAAAAGTCCAACAAGGCATTCAGGAGTTCCTTCCTCCTCAATGGCCACTATCCCTGAGCCTTTAAGCCCTTCATTGGAGCACTCTCCAATGGATTTTCCACAAAGGGATTCCCCAGAGTTTCTCCCAACTCACAGAAGGTGCCCTCTAAGGAGCAGGAAGGGCATGTGGATGGTAAGGCTCAACCTACTGCTCTTGTACAAGGTGCAGGGCAGGACAGGTTGAACATAACTAAGACCTTCTCCACGGCAACTCAAGATGAGCAATCATCTAGAGGACCCAGGTGCCAAGAAACCATGGGGGTAGCTGGTGCCTCTGCTAGGCAAAGGACCACTACTAATTCTTCCAGTGATCCATCTAAGGTGGGTGATACCCCTGAACATGGTGAGGATAGATATACTACTGATGAATTGATGATGACATCAAGCAAACTGGCAGCAGAAGAATGTTATATTCTTTTATTGCTCAGAAGAAGAGACATCCCTTTCAGGCTACTCAATCTACTTTCTCAAAGGGGGAGAGCTCTCAGGCCAAGGGGAGAGTTCTCAACCTACACAGCACCAGGATGCACAACAGCAGAGTGCACAGCAGGAGGAAGTGCAAGTTGAGAAAGTAATTGAGCAGCAGATTGCTAAAGAAGATGCTGAGACTGTAAAGAGGTTGGAAAAGGAGAAGGAAGCTGTAGAAGTACTGCTAGTTGGCCTACCAAATAGAGGATTTATGGCAGATGCAAGAAAAGTGGGAAGTTCAGCAGCAGTATCTTCACAACCTAAGCAGCAGAATACAACTACAGCAGATCCAACGGGAAAAGGAATAATGATTGAAGAGCCAAAGAAGAAAGCAGCTCCAAGAATTCCTGAAGAGGTCAATACACAATTATCTGCGGCTAAGATCCAAGAGATTTTGGATCAGGATGAAAAGGAGGATGCAGAGATGAATGAAAAACTGTCTTCCATGAAGAGGAAGAAGTCTATTGCCAAGAAGACTCCAATAGCAAAGAAGAGAAAGATAGTTGAAGAGGCTGATGACACAATCATTCATTGGACGACTGTCAAAGCAGGACAGAAGGATGATTTGAAGGTGGTTAGGAGAAATGGCAAAGAAGATGTGTACTTCAATCTTGACAAATTCATCTCTGTTTGTACAAGAAAGGATTTGGATGACTTTAACAAAGTTGGACTGGAGCTGTATGGGGCAGATTTCTTTGGAAAGAGCATGCAAAAGCTGAACACCACAGTCAAGATGATAATGGAGAGCTTGGATCGTACTTATTCTCCATCTTACATGAATCAAAGGGCACTGGGGATAATCCTTTGGAAGGTGTATACAAAGTCTGAGGTGGTCATGCTCAGACTCACAGATGGAAGTGATGAATTCCATTTATTTGAAAGAGAGTACAACTTGAATCTCTTGAGAATAGAAGGAATTTTGAAGAAGAGCAACAAGCACTTGAAGTTGAATGAGCTGGAAAAGCAATATGTGGCTAGGGTGAAAGAAATGAAGAGAAGGATTACTGGTGAAGCTGTTCCAGAAGAGGAAGCATACAATCCTTTTGGGAAGGTAGAAAAATGGGAAGTAATCAGCCAAAGTAATAGGCTGTATTACAAGTTGGATAGGCATGGAGGATATAAAGATTTCTGGAAAACTTTTTCTGATCTGTTGGAACACTGCTCAAGAGATAATTTGAAGGAAATCTTTGAGCATGGAATGGCTGTGTTTGGGGAAGTACTGAATGAAGAAGGAGTAGAGGATGCTATGGTAGACAAGATCAAGAAAGCCCTTGAGTGGCTATGCATGTTGTTTGATGTGAACAGGGTACAAGACTTAATTGTTCAAGATGTTGAAATAGTTAACCAATGGGTGCTGTATGAGAGCTGTGGAGTTTATGCTGTAGTTTGTGATGGATCAAACTGTGAATATTATTTGGTGGAAGGTGACTACAATCACAGTTTGGTAAAGCTTCAAAAGATGATAGAGAAAGGTTTGAGCTGCAGCATAAGTTCTGAAATGGGAGCTGATCTGGTGAGAAAAGTACTCAATCAAATCCAAAACTTAACTCCTTAAAAGAAGTTAAGTTAGGGGGAGATTGTTGGGTTTAAGCAGCAGAGTCAAACTACTGCTGGATTAAACTAGCAGCAGGTTGGTGAAACTGCTGCTAAGTCTTTAACTCTACTGCTTATAACTCAAAGTACTGCTGAAGAAGATAAGTTGTTTTTGGAGTAGATAATGATCGAGATTGAGAAGATTACTTCAGGCTCAAGCTAAGGATTGAAGATATTGCTGAGATTGCAGATAATGATAGAGTTTGAATTGATTCTGTTTTGATATACACTTATCTGTAATTCTTGGTAGTATATAGCCTGAGTAGATTCATATAGTTGATATAACTTTTTGATCATTATTGTTCATAGAATTTTTAGCCTCAAGATTCTAAATCCCTGCATTAGAGAAGTAGTGCATGTCTGGTGATTGATCTGTGATCATCAGATTGGGGCTTTTGGTTTGTAATCAATATATAAACAGTTTTTGTTCATTCCTTTGTTTGTCAAGTTTTACTTTTATACAAGTAATTCTTAGCAATCTGAGTTGTGTTATTTGTGAGAACGAGAGATTATAGATCCTGACAAGTGGTATCAGAGCTAGAAACTCAGATCTGACAAACACTATGGAAGGAATGGAGAGTATGATGGTTTCAAAGGTTCCCATGCTCAAACCTACTGAGTTTGACATGTGGAAACTAAGAATCAAGCAGTATATGATGCTCACTGATTATTCTATGTGGGACATTGTTGAAAATGGTCCTATCAGAAGAGAAGCTGGAGAAGGAGGTGTTGTGCCCCCACCAAGAACAGATGCAGAAAGAAAAACAAGGCAGTCAGAGATGAAAGCTCTGAGTACTCTCCTATTGGCTATTCCTAATGAATACCAACATCAGTTTGTCACATGTGAGAATGCCAAAGTTTTGTGGGAAGCACTAGAAAAGAGATTTGTTGGATCAAAGAGTTCTAAGAGAAATCAGAAGGCTGTTCTTAAGCAACAATATGAGAACTTTATGTCTTCAAAGAATGAGTCTATGACTCAAACCTTTGACAGATTTAATAAACTCATAGGAGAGCTAGCCACTGTTGGGGTAAAGATGGATAATGATGATCTCAATAGAAAGTTTCTGAGATCACTTGGAGAAGAATGGGTTATCTACACTGTCCCTTTCAGACAGAGTGATAACCTGGAAGACAAAGAACTTGATGATCTGTATAATGATCTGAGAGTTTTTGAAGCAGAAGTTGAAGCCAAGAAGAAACCTATTGGCTATTCTCATAATACAGCACTTTTCTCAGGTGGAGAATCTATCACCAATGGAGAATCCAATTCCAGTACACCTGTTTCAAAGCAAGAGGCAGAAGGAGATTCTGTAATGGAAGCTCTTTTCTCCAGTCATGCTGGTGTACCATTGGTGAATGAAGACCTTGATCAGATCCATGCAGATGATTTGGAGGAGATGGATCTCAAATGGCAGATGGCCATGATAACTGTAAGGGTAAACAGGTTCATGAGAAGAACTGGAAGGAGAAACTTCGGTATGAGGAAAGATGACAGGGTTGGATTTGATAAGTCCAAGGTGGAATGTTATAAGTGTCATGGATTGGGACACTTTGCTCGTGAATGCAGAGGAAGCTACAACAACCAGCAGCAGAGCCAGCAGAATAATCAGCAGCAGAACCAGCAGAACCAGCAGCAGAATCCACTGCAGCACAATCAGCAGCAGTTCAGTCAACAACAGCAGAACCAGAATATGCACAATCAACAGCAGCATCACTTCAGCTCAAACAGGGCAAATAACAACAACAGAAATCCTAATTCAGGATCCTCACAAGCCCTGGTATCACAAGAAGGAGCTGGATTTGACTGGAGCGACCAGGCTGAAGATCAAGTGCAGAATCAAGCTTTCATGGCTGAGATCCAAGAAGAACCAATTTCTGAGATTCCTCAAGAGGTAAAATCTAAACTTTGTTCTTCATCTTGTCTTGAAACTGTAAGGAAGTATAGAGATCATAACCAGGTTATGTGTGACAGTATCAAGAAGCTAGAACTAAGTAGGAGAGAGTCCTCTTTGGTTATAGCTAATCTAGAAGATCAAATTAAAGCTTATCAGGCTAATGAGGTCCAGTATGGTTATGACTTAAACTACTGGAATTGGGAAAAGAAAGAGCTTGAACTGAAAATTTCTAGAATTTCATCAGAACTAGAAAAGACTAGAGAGGATCTGAATAAGGCTAATGAAAATTTGGAAAAATATTCTAAGTCCTCAAAAGCCCTGGATGAACTCTTAAAGTCTCAGGTTCATGATGATCTCAAAAAGGGAATAGGATATCATAACACACCACCTCCATACAACAACAACTACATTCCACCAACCACTGATATCCTAGATAGGTTAGATAAATCTGATCTTCCCAAAGCTGCTCTTGAAGTACATCCTTTATTGAATGACTCTGAATTCAAAAAGGATGACCCTCATAAGCCTGATCCTAAGCATGAAAAGGATCTTCAAAAGGACTGCAACACAAAACCTGATGTTAAATCTCAAGAGGGTACTTCAAAGAAGAAAGAAAAAGAAGTTAAAAGAGGTAATCAAAGAAACTGGAATCAGCAATGGGCCCAAAAACATGGGATTGATTTGAATAAAATCAACAAACCAAAACCTTGTTTTATATGCTGTAATCCAAATCATTTGGCCAAACATTGCTACTTTAATCCAGTAAATCAGAGAGCTTTTACTAAAAACAAGTTTGTTGGATCTTTCAGAACCAATAGACAAAATTCTTCAAAAGAAAGCTTTTCTGATAAAGCTGGTCATGACAAGTACTTAAACATGAAAAACCCCAGAGTAATTAGATTGGCAAAAACTAAATCATCTTTCTCAAGAATGCCAAAGTCTAAGTCTACTGTCAAAAAGGTGTGGGTACCAAAAGCAGTAGAGTCACAGAAAAGTACTGCCAGTGGTAATTCTACTGCTAAAAGTACTTCAAAGACTGAACCTACTGTTAAACAGGTATGGATGCCAAAAGCAGCAGAATCAAAGAAAGGTACTGCTAGTAGTATTCCTACTGCTGACAGTACTAACTCAAAGAAAGGTACTGCTAGTAGTATTCCTACTGCTGATAGTACTAACTCAAATCATTCAGCTGCTTTGAAGACTATTTTGAAAAGATATGCACACACACCTATCTTGAAAACTAAGTACTCAAGTCATGAAATTCCTAGCACTGATTATCTCTTGAAACTCAACAGACTTACAGAAGTCAATTATATCAATGATAAGGGAGAACCCAAGACCATTTTGGCTTGGGTTCCATCCAGAAACTAATCTTTTTACCTCATGTGCAGGACAACCAACAGATTGGAAAAAGCATTTGGCATATTGACAGTGGTTGTTCTAGGCACATGACTGGCAACAAGTTCATACTTCAGAACTTCAAACACTTTGAAGGAGGACATGTTGCATTTGGAGATAATCCCAAAGGAGGTAAAATCAAGGGTAAAGGTAAGATCTCAAAGGATAAAATGTCCTTTGAAGATGTGTTCTATGTTGAGCAGCTGAGATACAACCTGTTAAGTGTCTCACAGGTATGTGATAAGAAATTTGGTGTGTTCTTTACTGATTCAGAATGTCTTATTCTAGCCCCAGGGTTCAAAATTGATGAAACTCTTGTCTTGTTGAGATCTCCTAGAAAAGACAATGTCTACTGCTTAGACTTAGAGAGAATTCCTTCTAATCAATCTCTGAACTGTTTGTTCTCAAAAGCTTCTCATGATGAATCAAACTTATGGCACAGAAGGATGTGTCATATGAATTTTAAAAATATGAACAAACTGGTCAAAAATAATCTTGTTAGAGGTTTACCTAGAAAGGAATTTTTCTGTAATGACAACTGTGTTGCATGCCTCAAAGGAAAACAACACAAATCTTCTCATAAGTCTAAGGAAGTAAACAGCATATCTTCACCTCTTCAGTTGATTCATATGGATCTTTTTGGACCAACCAATGTGATGAGCATTGGAAAGAAATCCTATTGCCTTGTTATTGTTGATGACTTCTCCAGATTCACCTGGGTTTACTTTCTAAAAACAAAAGATGAGACAAGTGGACTGATCAAATCTTTTGTCACTAGAGTAGAAAACCAGTCTAATCTAAAAGTCAAAGTCATCAGATCTGATAATGGTACAGAATTCAAGAATTCTGATATCAACTCTTTTTGTGATGAGAAAGGTATTGAGAAGCAATATAGTGCTCCTAGGACTCCTCAACACAATGGTGTTGCTGAGAGGAGGAACAGGACTCTAATTGAGGCTGCCAGATCTCTATTGGCTGATTCAAAATTACCAATCACCTTTTGGGCAGAGGCTGTAAACACAGCTTGTTATGTGCAAAATAGAACTCTGGTTGTCAAATCACAAGGGAAAACACCTTATGAGATTTTCAAAAAGAAGAAACCATTTATTGGATTTTTCAAACATTTTGGATGCCCTTGTACTATCCTCAATACCAAATCTCAATTAGGTAAGTTTGACATCAAGTCAGAAGAAGGATTTCTAGTTGGTTATGCAACTCAATGCAAAGGTTACAGAGTTTTTAATTCTGTTACCAGAATCATTGAGGAGAGTGAAAATGTGAAGTGTAATGAACACACTCCAAATGCTCAAGGTACTGGTTCTAATTGGTTGTTTGATATTGATTCCTTCACTAATTCTTTTAAATCTAGTGAACAGTATTGCACAGGACCTAGTACACAACAGGTATCAGAGGTACAGCCTCAATTTGTGATGCTTCCCATTCCAACCATTGACCCTGCTGAGTTTTGCACAAATGATGATCAAGGAGAAGGTGATATCACACCCCAGGCAGGTGATCAGACAGTTGAGACTTTGTCTCAACCTCAGTCTTCACAAGAAGATGAATCTACTCCTGAACAAGCAGACACAAACTTGAGTGATTCATTACAGGAAGAAGCACCTTATCAGACAAGAACTCAAAAGAACCATCCCACTACACTAGTGATTGGAGATGTGGAGTCTCCAATGCTTACTAGACACAAGAGTAAGCAAACAGTAACTTCAAGTTCTCATTTAAGTCTGATTTCTAGTTTTATGTCACAGGAGGAACCAAAGAAAGCTCATGATGCAATGAAAGATCCAAGCTGGATAGAGGCAATGCAGGAAGAACTGTTACAATTTGTTCTTCAACATGTATGGGATTTGGTGGATCTGCCCAGTGGTCACAGGGCAATTGGAACCAAATGGATCTTCAGAAATAAGAAGGATGAAAGAGGGATAGTCATCAAAAACAAAGCTAGATTGGTGGCACAAGGATATACACAAGAGGAAGGCATTGACTAGGATGAAGTTTTTGCTCCAGTTGCAAGAATTGAAGCAATAAGGCTATTTCTAGCCTATGCTTCATTCAAAAACTTCAAGGTGTATCAAATGGATGTAAAAAGTGCTTTTCTGTATGGAAAGATAGAAGAAGAAGTTTATGTATGCCAACCACCAGGATTTGAAGACCCAAGATATCCTGACAGAGTTTACAAACTCAACAAGGCACTCTATGGTTTACATCAGGCTCCAAGGGCATGGTATGACGCTTTGTCCACATACCTGTTGGAGAATGATTTTACCAGAGGAGTCATTGACAAAACTCTGTTCATCAAGAGAGAGAAGCAGGAGATTTTGTTGGTTCAGATTTATGTAGATGACATCATTTTTAGATCTACTAGATCAAGCATGTGCAAGGAATTTGAAGATCTTATGCATAAAAAGTTCAAGATGAGTGCCATGGGAGAATTAACTTTCTTTCTTGGACTACAGGTTGCACAAAAGGAGGATGGCATCTTCATACATCAATCCAAATATGTGAAGGACATTTTGCACAAATTTGGATTTTCAGATGTAAAACCAGCAAGCACACCCATGGAGACACATAAACACCTTACTGTGGATCCAGAAGGACAGGAAGTCGATGTGCATCATTATAGGTCTATGATAGGTTCTTTAATGTATTTAACTGCTTCTAGACCTGATATAATGTTTGTTGTGTGTGTATGTGCAAGGTTTCAAGTGCAGCCTAAGGATTCTCACTTACAAGCAGTAAATAGGATCTTTAGATACCTAAAGGGACATTCTAAATTTGGATTGTGGTATCCTCATGACTCACCTTTTGATTTGATTGCTTATACAGATAGTGACTATGGAGGTGCCAACATGGACAGAAAATCCACAACTGGAGGATGTCAATTCCTAGGCTCAAGATTGGTATCTTGGCAGTGTAAGAAACAAACATCTGTTTCTACTTCTACTGCTGAAGCAGAGTATATTGCAGCTGCTAGCTGCTGCTCACAGGTTTTGTGGATACAGAATCAAATGCTGGACTATGGTTTGACCTTTCTTAACACTCCTATTTATATTGATAATAGTAGTGCAATAAGTATTGTGAATAACCCTGTTAAGCATTCAAAAACAAAACATATTGAGATTAGGTTTCATTTCATTAGAGATTGTAATGAGAAGAAATTAATTCAGGTATTAAAGGTTCACACAGATTATCAGCTTGCTGATTTGTTTACAAAGTCCTTTGATATAGGAAGATTTATCTTCCTTATCACCAATGTGGGAATGATCAATCCTGAATAATGTCTCTTGTTACCTCAGACTATCTCATATGTAATGTTTTATCTTTGTATTTCATTAACCTACTGCTTTGTTTAAGGAATAGTGACTCTGCTGCTCACAGCATGGAAAATACTGCTTCTTAGTAACTCTACTGCTGGACGTGTCTCTACTGCTGGACACGCGTTGAACCTACTGCTTCTAACCGTTGTATAAAAGGACCATATGAACCGCCATTTCGTTCAACGGCCTTTCAATACTCTTCTTCTTCTCTGTGCTTTCAAACCCTAACTGCTTACATTGTTGCTCACGATTTCACTCAATCTAATCATTCATGGCAACTTTTTACTTTGTAGAAGAACACAATCGGGTGGCGTATCTAAAGAAAGATGACAATAATGAGGATTTTCATGAAATCATTGATTTTCTCACATCCTCTCATATTGCTACTGCTATCACCATCAACCCTACGATTTACAAGGGTCATATGCAACAGTTTTGGACAAATGCCACTTCTGAAGAGCTAAATGGAGTTCCAACCATTACAAGAAAAGTAGGAGGTCGTCGATTACTCATCACAGAGGCCAAGATTAGGGCTCATCTTCACTTGGATGATCTGAATGGTATCACTTCCTTTTCTATATCTCATCTTTTTGAAAACCTTCAGAGGATGGGGTATGAAGGCACCATTGGGAATTTGAAGTTGGACAAGTCCAAATTCTCTCCTCAGTGGAAGTTTTTGGTTCATACCCTGATTCACTCCATTTCAAAGAAGTCCACAAGTTGGAATGAGTTTAGCAGTACCATTGCTTATGCTTTGATCTGCTTAGCAAACAACCAACGGTTTAACTTTTCAAAGATGATTTTTGATGATATTGTCTCTCATATCAAAGCTCCTCTTCCCAAAACTTCAAAGAAACTATTTTTGTACCCTCGGTTCGTTCAGGCTTTCATCAATGCTGAACTACCAGGGTTGGCTATTCCTTTGGACATCTATAAGGGGAATGATCCATCCCCTAAGATGTTTGCCTTTTTGAGAAAGTCCAACAAGGGTTTCTCTGGATCTGTTACCCCCTTATTCCCTACAATGAGGAGGGTAACCCACTCACAAGATGAGGACTCAGGCTTGCAGCCAACACATTCAAGCACACCCTCTGAGATCCTACCCACATCTTCCACTCATAATATCCCTCAGATTCCTAATTCATCAATCCCCACCCCCTCACTCTCAAAAAGTCCAACAAGGCATTCAGGAGTTCCTTCCTCCTCAATGGCCACTATCCCTGAGCCTTTAAGCCCTTCATTGGAGCACTCTCCAATGGATTTTCCACAAAGGGATTCCCCCAGAGTTTCTCCCAACTCACAGAAGGTGCCCTCTAAGGAGCAGGAAGGGCATGTGGATGGTAAGGCTCAACCTACTGCTCTTGTACAAGGTGCAGGGCAGGACAGGTTGAACATAACTAAGACCTTCTCCACGGCAACTCAAGATGAGCAATCATCTAGAGGACCCAGGTGCCAAGAAACCATTGGGGTAGCTGGTGCCTCTGCTAGGCAAAGGACCACTACTAATTCTTCCAGTGATCCATCTAAGGTGGGTGATACCCCTGAACATGGTGAGGATAGATATACTACTGATGAATTGATGATGACATCAAGCAAACTAGCAGCAGATTGTTCTGAGGCACTAAGTCTGGCCAAATCCCAAGCTTCCATGATTGCTGACTTGCAGAAGGTTGTCAAAGTGCAGCAAGACTGATGCAGGCTGGAGATACACTGCTGCAGGAGCATGACAATAGATTGGCCATCCAAGCGTCCAAGATTATGTCTCAAAACATGCAGATTTCCATCCTCAGAAGAATGTTATATTCTTTTATTGCTCAGAAGAAGAGACATCCCTTTTAGGCTACTCAATCTACTTTCTCAAAGGGGGAGAGCTCTCAGGCCAAGGGGAGAGTTCTCAACCTAAGGGGGAGAGTTCTCAACCTACACAGCACCAGGATGCACAACAGCAGAGTGCACAGCAGGAGGAAGTGCAAGTTGAGAAAGTAATTGAGCAGCAGATTGCTAAAGAAGATGCTGAGACTGTAAAGAGGTTGGAAAAGGAGAAGGAAGCTGTAGAAGTACTGCTAGTTGGCCTACCAAATAGAGGATTTATGGCAGATGCAAGAAAAGTGGGAAGTTCAGCAGCAGTATCTTCACAACCTAAGCAGCAGAATACAACTACAGCAGATCCAAAGGGAAAAGGAATAATGATTGAAGAGCCAAAGAAGAAAGCAGCTCCAAGAATTCCTGAAGAGGTCAATACACAATTGTCTGCGGCTAAGATCCAAGAGATTTTGGATCAGGATGAAAAGGAGGATGCAAAGATGAATGAAAAACTGTCTTCCATGAAGAGGAAGAAGTCTATTGCCAAGAAGACTCCAATAGCAAAGAAGAGAAAGATAGTTGAAGAGGCTGATGACACAATCATTCATTGGACGACTGTCAAAGCAGGACAGAAGGATGATTTGAAGGTGGTTAGGAGAAATGGCAAAGAAGATGTGTACTTCAATCTTGACAAATTCATCTCTGTTTGTACAAGAAAGGATTTGGATGACTTTAACAAAGTTGGACTGGAGCTGTATGGGGCAGATTTCTTTGGAAAGAGCATGCAAAAGCTGAACACCACAGTCAAGATGATAATGGAGAGCTTGGATCGTACTTATTCTCCATCTTACATGAATCAAAGGGCACTGGGATAATCCTTTGGAAGGTGTATACAAAGTCTGAGGTGGTCATGCTCAGACTCACAGATGGAAGTGATGAATTCCATTTATTTGAAAGAGAGTACAACTTGAATCTCTTGAGAATAGAAGGAATTTTGAAGAAGAGCAACAAGCACTTGAAGTTGAATGAGCTGGAAAAGCAATATGTGGCTAGGGTGAAAGAAATGAAGAGAAGGATTACTGGTGAAGCTGTTCCAGAAGAGGAAGCATACAATCCTTTTGGGAAGGTAGAAAAATGGGAAGTAATCAGCCAAAGTAATAGGCTGTATTACAAGTTGGATAGGCATGGAGGATATAAAGATTTCTGGAAAACTTTTTCTGATCTGTTGGAACACTGCTCAAGAGATAATTTGAAGGAAATCTTTGAGCATGGAATGGCTGTGTTTGGGGAAGTACTGAATGAAGAAGGAGTAGAGGATGCTATGGTAGACAAGATCAAGAAAGCCCTTGAGTGGCTATGCATGTTGTTTGATGTGAACAGGGTACAAGACTTAATTGTTCAAGATGTTGAAATAGTTAACCAATGGGTGCTGTATGAGAGCTGTGGAGTTTATGCTGTAGTTTGTGATGGATCAAACTGTGAATATTATTTGGTGGAAGGTGACTACAATCACAGTTTGGTAAAGCTTCAAAAGATGATAGAGAAAGGTTTGAGCTGCAGCATAAGTTCTGAAATGGGAGCTGATCTGGTGAGAAAAGTACTCAATCAAATCCAAAACTTAACTCCTTAAAAGAAGTTAAGTTAGGGGGAGATTGTTGGGTTTAAGCAGCAGAGTCAAACTACTGCTGGATTAAACTAGCAGCAGGTTGGTGAAACTGCTGCTAAGTCTTTAACTCTACTGCTTATAACTCAAAGTACTGCTGAAGAAGATAAGTTGTTTTTGGAGTAGATAATGATCGAGATTGAGAAGATTACTTCAGGCTCAAGCTAAGGATTGAAGATATTGCTGAGATTGCAGATAATGATAGAGTTTGAATTGATTCTGTTTTGATATACACTTATCTGTAATTCTTGGTAGTATATAGCCTGAGTAGATTCATATAGTTGATATAACTTTTTGATCATTATTATTCATAGAATTTTTAGCCTCAAGATTCTAAATCCTTGCATTAGAGAAGTAGTGCATGTCTGGTGATTGATCTGTGATCATCAGATTGGGGCTTTTGGTTTGTAATCAATATATAAACAGTTTTTGTTCATTCCTTTGTTTGTCAAGTTTTACTTTTATACAAGTAATTCTTAGCAATCTGAGTTGTGTTATTTGTGAGAACGAGAGATTATAGATCCTGACATTAAGGATCCAAAATATGCATTTTTCTTCACTTTTCAATGAACACAGAATATGTTCATAAAAGTGGTGAAATCCTTTATACTTGGAATGGATTAGATACCAAAATACACAAAAGGAATGTGTTCTGGTAGTAAAAAGAAACTTTTATTTTGATGATTAGATATCAAAATAAGAGGTTATGATTGTTCTTAAAAGAAATAAGAACACCATATAAACTGTTTTAACAAAAATCTTAGAAGATTTTGGAAAAACTAAGATCAAACGGAGTGATCTTAGGGTTTTTGGAAAAACGATTAACAAAATAAGCTGTTTAGGTGAAGAATGCCAACTTAAAATGTAGAAAGAACAAGAGTAAAGAAACACTTACGATGATCTTGTTAAAGAAAAGTGATGAGTGTTCTTGGTGTTCTTGAGAGAAAACGTTTCTTGCTTTTTCTTGCTTGAGTTCTTAGAGAGAATTATGTGAGCGTAAAGAGTGTAAAGGATTACGAATGAGGTTTTTATACCTCGTGGTAGGAGAGAGAAAATGGATGAGAGAGAAACGGGCGGCTAAATTCAAACGTAATGATGAAAAAAGGAAGTTCTACGCGCGTTCACGCGCCTGACACACGTCGTGGGGAACAGGTTACGTCCCATTACGTGTCAGTGAAGATGAAAAGTTTGTTTTATTTGAAAAGATAAAACCGCCTTTTCAGGGGATAATTCCATTTTGATGAAAGATTTGTTTTCTTGGAATTGGAGTACTTATCAGATAAGTACTGTTTTGGGAAAATCCTCTTATCACATTTAATGCGATAAGGTTTCAGGAGCAGAGGTACTTACCTGAGAATCATCAGTATTCGGATATTGAACAAAGATTTTGTAAGTACTGAATAGAGTCATCCTCTGATGAGAGTTAGTTCAGGAGTTGTTAAAGAAAGAGTCCTGAGAATAGCTATTCTATAGGATTTAACAACTGTTTGTCCTGATAAACTTCAATCATCAGGATTTAACATCCCAAGATCACTGATGAGCATATTAAAACGCGTCACATCCAGTGGTTTGGTAAAGAGGTCAGCAAGCTGATATTCAGTAGGGACAAAATGGAGTTCAATATCACCATTCATCACATGATCCCAGATGAAGTGATATCTCACTTCAATGTGCTTTGTCTTGGAGTGTAAGACAGGATTGTTGGCGATGGCTATCGCTGAAGTATTGTCACAGTAGATAGGAATTTTAGAAAGTTGTATGTCATAGTCCTGAAGTTGATTTCTCAGCCACAGGACTTGAGCACAACAGATTCCTGCTGCAACATATTCAGCCTCAGCAGTTGATGTGGACACAGAGTTCTGTTTCTTGCTAGTCCAACTCACCAACTTGCCACCAAGTAGGTGACACCCACCAGTGGTGCTTTTCCTGTCGATCTTACATCCTGCAAAGTCACTATCAGAATAAGCTGTTAGATCGAACCCTGAGTCCTTGGAGTACCAAAGACCCAGATTAGGAGTTCCCTTCAGATATCTGAAGATTCGCTTTACAACGGTCAGATGGGATTCTTTGGGTTCAGCCTGATAACGAGCACATAAGCATGTAGAGTACATGATATTAGGGCAACTAGCTGTGAGATACAGCAGAGAGCCGATCATTCCTCTGTAGAGAGTCACATCAACAGGTTTCCCTTTGGAATCCTTGTCAAGTGACAGAGGAGGAGCCGTTGGAGTCTTCATCGGTGTACAGGATGTGAGATCAAATTTCTTCAGCATCTCATGTACATATTTACCTTGATTGATAAAGATTCCCTTTTCAGATTGCTTGATCTGAAGTCCTAAAAAGAATGTTAGTTCACCCATCATAGACATTTTATATTCAGATTTCATGAGCAACTCAAACTTTTCGCAGAGTTTGGGATTTGTGGATCCAAAGATAATGTCATCGACATATATCTGGACAAGAAGGATATGCTTAGGATATTTCTTTAGAAATAAAGTGCTATCAATCTTTCCACGAACAAAACCTTTAGAGAGAAGAAAGGTTGAGAGGGTATCATACCAGGCACGAGGAGCCTGTTTTAACCCATAGAGAGCCTTGTTTAACTTGTAGACGTGATCAGGAAACTTAGGATCTACAAAGCCAGGAGGCTGAGCCACATAGACTTCTTCATTTAGTTTTCCATTCAGAAAGGCATTTTTAATGTCCATCTAATAAACCTTGAAGTTCATATGTGCTGCGAAGGCTAGGAAAAGTCGAATTGCTTCGAGCCTAGCCACAGGAGCAAAGGTTTCATCGTAATCAATGCCCTCTTCCTGCCTGTATCCCTGAGCCACAAGGCGAGCCTTGTTTCGAATAATCGTACCAATCTCATCAAGTTTATTTCAAAAAATCCACTTGGAACCAATGATAGTACGTTTTCGAGGCCTAGGGACGAGAAGCCAGACATTGTTTCTGATGAACTCTGCAAGCTCTTCGTGCATGGCTGAGACCCAGGCAGGATCACGCAAAGCATCATCTATTTCTTTAGGTTCATTTTCAGAGATAAAATTAACATAAAGACAGACGTTACCAGATTGGCGTCGAGTTTTAATGCTAGAGGAGGGATTACCAAGAACTTGATCAATGGGATGATCCTTGGTCCATCGTAGAGCAGGTGGCTGATACACCTGTCCTGAAGTGGAAGCTTCATTTACTGATGGATCAGGGAGAAGATTAGTGGGAGTAGGCTCACTAACAGTGGTTTGAGAAAAGTCTTCACTGTTAGTGGGTTGATCAGGTTCAGATGGTGTGATTTGGGTAATTGGAGTGGCATTTATCAGAGGTGGAATGTGTATATCAGTGGGTGGTATTGGAGGATCTTCTTCAAAACCATCAGGAAGGTCTTGAGGAGATGGATCAGCAATGGGAGGTTCAGGGACTTGAAAGAAAGAGTCAGCCCACTAATTTATTTCAGAGTTTTCATGAGGGTGAGGGAAAGTAGGACCCGATTCATCAAACTTGACATGAATCGTTTCCTCTATGGCTTGTCTTCGTTTGTTGAACACACGGTAGGTTTTAGAGATAGAGGAGTATCCAAGGAAGATTCCATCATCAGACTTGGAATCGAACTTTCCAAGGTTATCTTTGTTGTTCAGGATGTAGCAGACACAACCAAAGATATGGAGATGTTCGATAGAGGGTTTCCTGTTACGAAAAAGTTCGTAAGGGGTTCTTCTGAAGCGCTTTACTATCAGGGATCGGTTCTGGGTATAGCAAGCTGTGTTAACAGCTTCTGCCCAGAATTGAGTGGCAAGGTTGGCTTCACTCAACATTGATCGTGCAGCTTCAATCAGGGTTCTGTTTCGTCTTTCAGCAACACCATTTTGCTGAGGAGCTCTTACAGATGAGAAGTTCTGAGAGATACCTTTCTGATCGAAGAAGGTTTCCAGGGTACTGTTTTTGAATTCAGTTCCGTGGTCACTCCTGATTGATCGAACAGTCAGGTTGTTGAGTCTTTCCATCTTCCTGACAAACAGAATGATTTCTTCAGGAGCATCACTCTTGGATCGAAGAAAGAACACCCAAGTATATCTGGAATATTCATCAACGATTACCAGAGTATATTTCTTTCCAGCAATGGATTGGACGTTGACGGGTCCAAAGAGATCCATGTGGAGAAGTTGTAGAGGAGAGCTGATGGAGGAAATCTGCTTGGACTTGAAACTAGCCCTGGTCTGTTTTCCTTTCTCACATGCTGAACAAAGAGATGCCTTTGTATAGCGAAAGTCAGGAAGACCAATGACAAGATTGTTGATGCAGAGTTGATTCAGCGTCTTGAAGTTGAGATGAGAAAGACGCTTGTGCCAAAGCCAATTTGTATCAAAGGAAGCACGAGATACAAAGCAGAAGTTGTCAGTGGAAGTATTCATGTTGATGATGTAGATATCAGCATGTCTCACTCCAGTGAGAATAACTTCCTTTCTTCTGTTTTTGACTTTGCACTTCTTCTTTGAGAAGGAGACTTTGTGATTCTTATCACACAGTTGACTGATGCTCAGAAGATTATGCATCAGGCCTTCAACATAAGCAACTCTTTTGAAAGTAGTTACTCCGTTGGTCAGTGTGCCATACCCTCGGGTTTGGCCTTTACCGTTTCCACCAAAGGTCACAGCAGGACCTCTTTCTTCACGGTAGTTAGAGAGGACAGATTTCGAACCAGTCATATGTCGAGAGCATCCACTGTCCAGGTACCAGATGCCCTTATCCTGTAAAATTTAGAGTTTAAGTTTTTCTTGGTACCCATAAGACTATGGATCCAGAAGTATCAGTAGGACTGGTGGAGTCAGTGGCAGCCTTGACTGATTTATCAGTTCTTGAGGCTGGAGTCTTGACTGAGGAGACAGTCTTGACAACCTTCTTTCCTTTGACTGAATTGTCAGTCTTAGGATTTTTCTTTACCTTAGCTGATTTTTCAGCTTTGGTAGTATCAGGACACTTACTCGCAATATGGTCGTTTAATCCACAGTGATAACATTTGCGATATTGAAAGCGTTTAGTGTGGTCCAGGAAGTCTTTAAACTTCAAGTGAGCAGGACCAGCACCAAGTATGCCTTTAGCATTGGACATTGGAGGAATTGGTTTCTTCTCCTGAGTCTTTTGCTTCAGGTCAATCTTCAGTCTGGGAGCAGGATTTTGAGAGAAAGATTTTGATCCTGAGACTGAAGGACCACCACCTAGAACTTTGTTCTTGGGTTTAGGACTCTTGGTCTTTGAAGGTGTTACAATGTTAGATTTTTCTTTGACTGTGTTCTTTTTGCTCTTAGGAGCACCTTCAGAGTGTGTGTTAGAAGAAGAAAGAATGTTTTCAGGAGCATTAGGATCAGGGATAGAAGAAACAAATTTTCCAAATTTGAGCATGGAACTATCAGATTTAATTTCTCCATGAGTGTATCCAAGACCCCTTTTGTTTTTAACATTTCTTCCTGAGGCTAATATTTCATCAACCTTTTCAGAGGCGTCACTCCATCCTTTGATGGTGACTTTTTCAGCGTTTAACTCAGCCAGGGCTCTTTCTTTGGCAGCAAGAGTCATTTCTCTTTCAATACAGAGAGTTTTGTTTACAGTGACCTGGTCTTTATAGTTTTCTTCCAGAATGGTAAGTTGTTTTATTTTTTCTTGACATTCTTTGAGTTGACCACGAAGGTCAATATTCATTTTTTCAGCAGAGGTTTTACCATTCAGGGCTTTGTAAAGATCAAGAGTGACCAGGTCCAGCTGAGTTAAGCTTTCAAGAGGGACGAGAGGAATAGGTACCTGACTGGAAGAATCAGTCGCAGAGGTGGAAGTTTCAGGAGTTGTGGAAGAAGAAGCTTTAGGAGCCTGAGTAGGAGTCTCTTCAGGGACCTCTTCTATCTTAGCCATGAGAGCTAAGGTAGGTTCCTCAATAATGGCCATTAGTGCCACTTGAGTGTCTTCCTCATCAGATGAGTCATCAGAGGAGACATCGTCCCAGTCGCAGTCTTCTGCGATAAGACCTTTACCCTTGCGCTGAATTTTCATCTTTTTGTACTTTTCTTTCAGGCGCTGGTATTTGGGGTTCTTAGAAGAAGATTTGGCAGAGGAGGGAGCAAACTGACTTTTCCTGTACCTGCAATCATTAGCAAAGTGTCCTTTGCCCTGACAGTTGTAGCAGATAGCAGTAGCCTTATCAACAGGGTCTGATTTAGGCTTGTCAGTAATAGTAAGATGTTTCTTTTTGTGGAAGTTTCCCTTTTTGGCAAACTTCTTGAAGGATCTGGTTAACAAAGCAAGAGATTCATTGAATTCAGGATCTTCTGACATGTCAGAGTCAGAAGATTCTAATTCAGTAATAGTTACTGAAGAAGGAGTGGCGACAGTAGGAACTGAGTCAGAGACCAATGCAACAGAGTTACTTTTGGTATCTTTAGAATCTCTTATGAGATTCTTTTTCAGTTTCTTCTGTTGTTCACGGTTAAGAAGAATACCGTACAACTCACTTAGTTTGAGTGTCTTTATGTCTTTTGACATAGTTAAGCAGGAGGTGTATATTTCCCAATGTTCAGGAAGAGCTTCCATGAACTTGGTAACCACCTCAGAGTTAGAGTAGGTAGTACCGATAGTCTTCAGATCAATCAGAAGACAGTTGAATCTCTGATGTAGCTGGGAGAGAGTTTCATCCTTTTGATGAATAAAGCTTTCATACTGTCGAACCAAGAAAATCTTTCTTGATTCCATGAGAACAGCAGTACCTTCATATTGAACACAGAGATTGTCCCATATTTCTTTAGCAGATCGAAGGTGGCAGACAGAATGGAATACATCGTCAGGGAGTGACATGGCGATGAGAGACCTAGCCTTAGTGTCAATGTTGACCAGGCGTCTGTCTTCATCATTCCAGTCCGTCACAGGCTTTACCAGTTGCCTTTCAGGTACAGCTGGTTGGCCAGCGGCAGCAGGAATGGGGTGGACGGTTTGTGTAGGCACATGTGGTCCATTTTCCAGAAAGTATGGAATCTGGGGATCAGAACCAGAGAGAAAGAGTTCCATCCTGGTTTTCCAAAGAGAGAAGTTATCTTTGTTGAACCTAGGAGGTTTTCCAGCAGAGCCGGTATCAAAGTAGTTATCCTTAGCTTGAAGAGCCATGGATTAGAAGAGAGGATCACAAGATTTTTCTAAGAAGAAAATGAGAGCTTGTATCTGCTCTGATACCACTTGTTGGTCCCAAAGAGGTGACCTTCAAGCAAGGATAGTGTTTGGGATTATAGAAGGGGGGGGGTTGAATATAATCACACAAGTTTTCACTTTTAAATTCTTGTTGTATAAACAATATGAATTTACAGATTGTTGCGGAAATAGAAAAGACAATAAGTCTAAACTAAACAATCTAAGTTCTTTCACTATGCACTAGAGTGAGAAGATGTAAAAAAGAAGATAGAGGGAATAAAGAAAGAAAAGGATTCGGGTAGATTTAGGATGAAGAAGTAGTATGGAGAACATCTCTTCAAGTCCTATTTATACCCAATGCATTAAATGCATGTAGACTCACTTTTGTGTACGTGTCACAATGTAAGTGGTCCTTTGTACTATTTACTATAAACAAATACTCTTTGCATGGTGTGCAAAAGAGGAAGTGTGTAAACAGTTGCCTTGAGGTCTGATAAGTACGGAGGGAACAGTAAAGAGACTGTCCTTATGTACTTTTGTGTCAGTAAAGGCGGATAATCCTTTTGTGCATTAGACTAAGACATTACACTAATCCTTCAGGATCAGGATACTGATCAGTTACTATAGTCCTGAAACTGGTGCTGTTCAGGGTCACTTGTATCCTGATGATTCTTCAGGATGTCATACGATATTGAGCAGCCTGCTATCACTGAGTTCCGTCTTCAGATCACGAGCATGCTGTTCCTGTCATCAGCTAAGTCTTCGACGTTGCTGATGGTTCTTTGAGTATGATCTTGATGTCTTCAGGAGGTCTTCACTTTAGTGGATAGGATCAGTAGACTGCAGAACAGACTCGTTCGTCTCCTGATCCTGATCCTGATTACTATAAAATTAAGTTACAGCATAAGTAACATGGAATAACACTGAACAGATTCAGTGATAATTCCTCAAGCTATAACAGAAGTAAAAACCTATTCACTAAGTAAAGGTTCAGGATCATTATCATTTCATCAGGTCTTAGGAGAGCTGGATCAACATAGACCTTCAACCAAACAACCTTCCAAACCAAGATCTCAACCCTCCACCAAGACGAAACCTCAACCCGAAAAACCGATTACATACGAGGATCTTTCTAGTGACTTCCAAGCCGAGCTTGATGAAACCTTTCCTCGTTCCAAATATCTTCTAGACACACCAAACAACCATTACCTTGACTTCGCAACCATAGTCACCCATCACCCCATCATACTTGAGATCCTAAAACATCATCCTCTTACACCACTCCTCACTCGACACACCGAGGTACCCGAAGTCTATCTTCAACAATTCTACCACTCGATGAAATTTGTTGAAGGCCGAACCACCTCTCAAGAATCCATCACATGCTCAATTGATGAAGAAGCTCTGGAAATCACCCCAGACTTATTTGCAAGCATCCTTCAAATTCCGGGTGGTGACATGCATGAGGATCATTTTACCGACGCCGAACAACTTAATCACTTCATTGCTCTCGGCTACACAAAGCCCCTCACCAGACTAAGCGACATCAAACGCCGTGACCTCCCGGGTGAATGGTCTACTTTGTTTGGCATTTTAAACAAATGCCTTTCTTCTCACACACGGGGCGTTGATAAAAGCAACGCCGAATCTAGACAGATATTTATTGGATGTGCACTCGATGATCCAACAACCGACTACAAATTCTTTTTGTGGAAAGAATTTTCATCCGTCATCAAGGACAAGGACATAAGATCGCGCGCCCGGAACTTTCTTCCTTACCCCAGATTCTTGGGGCTTCTGTTCGAGCACTTCCTTAAAGACGCCGAATGTCCTTCTTCAATTTCAAACATGCCCAAGCGCATTGCCACTCCTATGACGCGATTACTTGATGTAGCATCCGAGTCCCAGCACGTAGCTCCCATGGTGATCACTCCATCACTTCTTGCTAGAGCTGATCAGAGTTTACCCATTGTGATTCGTTACTTAGAACTTCTACCTCTACCAGTTCCTCCAAAGCCGGAGGCTGGCACCCAGGAGGTACCCCTTAGACGAGAGAGTGAGGGTATTGAGCGTGGTCATTCACCTGGGGGTGATGATCAAGGGCTTGAGGCTGAGGTGTCGGGGGGACATGACGGGGGTAGTCTAGATGGTGACTCTGATCGCTCCAGAGATGCTACTACACATGTTGATAGATCCACTCTTCTTACTATGTTGGGTCTAGAGTCTGATGACTCCGATGATTCCGATGATGACCACCACGTTGATGGTGCGGGAGGTATAAGGATTGAGGGAGACACTCTAGTTGAAGAAAGTGAGTTGAGTGGGACGAAAAAGAATTGATGAGCGTGTGACAGGATCAGAGGTTTTAACCGATCCTTCCCTACCCTTAGGAAGAAGCCGGGCACCCACATCCGCTACCCGCACGCATTCGTTCGATGCGGGTATTGAAGCAGACACCTCCCACCCAGAGGTGCAATTGCACGCCCCCCTTAGCCACTCACTCACCTCCCAACAGGTGTGTGTTTCATTCCACGGGGATATAGCACAAACGGCTATCGCGCCCTCACTTGGAGGGTAGTGATATTGAAACAGGAGGATCCCTGCCCCGATCCCCAACCTTCCTTGATGCGCACGTGAGTCTAGAGCCTATTGATACACATCTAGGTACACATACTGCTAGTCTGAGTGACGCAGTTTCGGCTCCACCTCTCGCGATTCTGAGTGACGTGACTGGAACCCCGAGAGTGTTATCCATGACGGGTGTTTCACGAGGACCGGCGGGAAGACCTACCACGGCTATCATTACGCCAACCGTGAGCGTAGGCCACGCCGTTGATTCAGCGGTCGTGCAAACGGGTACTCTATGTGAGCCCGGTGTTACTTACCCGGCATCTGTTGTCAGGGAAATGATCGAGAGCCCCCTAAAGGCTCAGATCGATTGTGTTCGAGCGGAGTTCTCCGGCAAGATTGCCGCCCTTGAGGCCCAAGTTAAGGGCAAGTCGACGGCACGTGCTACTACACCTCCTCCTCCTTCCTCACCTCTGAGATCTACCACACCCGCTCCCTCTACTGGTGAGTTGCGGGTTCTACTCATGGCATCGTTACTTTCTCGTGGGGATCTTAATTACAAAGAGGTGCATCTCCTTGGGTCCTTGAAGTAGTTTTCTGATCCATCCATTCCCGCGATCCGTCCCAAGCCGGCTACCGCACCCTCTCATGCGGTAGGCCCCTCCACCCAGTGGCTCGAAGGGAAGTTCAGTGACCTCAGGGAGGAGGTCAAGTCCGACATTGGGAAGGTCAAGAGCTCCCTGCTAGCTATCCGTAGAGCTCTTTCAACCTCTTGCCGCGCCGCAGCCGAGCCAACCAAACGCGGGCACGACGACCGTGAGGATCCCGGACGCCGTGAGGGGGAAAACCCCAAGAGGGCTCAGTGCATTACTTTAGCTCTGGCAGGCAAATCTTCCGGTGCCGCCTCTGTCTGTACCTCCGGTACTCATACGGACACCGGTACCGATGATCGTCGTCGCTCAAAGCCTGATCAGAGCACCGTTGCTGTTGTTGAGATGGTTCGTCAGACATCTCCTTCGTTATCTTTTGGGACACCTCCGCCCTACATGTCTCCTCTTCCACTTACGCCGTCGCCTACTTGTCATGCTTCGAGCAGACCTCTACCTCGCACGCCTTCGCCGGTTCCGTCTGTCTCTCCTCCTCGAGCATCACCTACTGTACCAGACTTCTCAGCGTTTGGCACTCCGTCGCCACCTCCTCGCTCCACAGTCAGAAGCCGTGCACCAATCAACCCGGTGTCTCATGGCCCTCAGTGACCGATTCATGGTCAATGGAGGCAACCATCGGTATCACCTCCCAAGGTGATCTATCATAATGAGAAGGGTGCTCTTTCTAACCGGTGTATGTATGTGGAACCACGGGTACCAGTTCGATGGGATAGAGAAAGGAGACACGGTCGATACCTTGAGGACTCTCACAGATCCATATTTACTGATAAGGTATTTATCTTGCCCGTGGAGAAGTACCTTGGGATTACAAAGTTGTAAAAATCTGATCAAGTCAAGCATATTCATTGGATGAAGACTCAAGCCAAACCTCAAGGAGATGTATTTTTCTACAACAACCCGATCGTTCTTCTTAGAGAAGTTTCCTCCGTGCGCTTTCATGGATTATGGTTCTCTGTCTACACGGTCATTCGTAGGAGTACCGGAACATATACGTTCACCGAAGCCGACTTCGACAACGTACATATTGACGACATTGAGTCACTGTATACTGATCTGAAGACGCTTACTAGACGACCTCGAGCTTTCTTCAAAGGGCTTGAAGCCGTCAAGCGCTTCATCGAGAGAAATCGGAGGAACTCGGAGATATCAGACTTTCAGATTGGTTGGAGAGTCATCAGAAAACCATCAACCTTACACCGCCAAATCAGGATCTTCTCAACATCGATCGCTATTCTCCCTTTGATGTTCTTGAGAAACCATCCTTTGGGGTAGTCTATCTGAATGAGAAGGGTGAAAAGAAATTCATGTGGTGCGACGAGGTCCACAAGTTAAGCGATGGTACTCTTCACTACATCAACTTAGGATTGGCAACAGAAAAGAAAAGACTTGAACTTGAGGTACAGAAGACGGGGAATTGGATCAACCCCACACTCCTTATTGACAAGGTGTTCAGGATCACCGAGCATCGTCTAGAACACCGCAACGTTCTACGACGTCTCGAGTCCTTTTACGGGTTGAGAAAGATAGAGGGTCCAGCTAGAAAGCGTGAAGAGATACCGCCACCACCACGGAGATATGAGGGTCCTTCCAAGAGATCCAACTTTACAAGGAGGAAGACTTTGAGCAGACATCAACGGCGACGAAGAAATTGACAGAAAGGGGGAAATTGTTAGAAATATTTGTTAGTTGTGTCAATTTATAATTTCCTTAAAGTATCTTTCCTTAATTGTAATTTTGTTAATTTGACCCATTTGTTTAGGCCCATGCTTTCAAAGCCTTAGTCCATTATGTTAGTAGTATAAATAGATGTGATGTAATTCATTTGTACTTTCCACTTACTTAATCAACTATTAGAGAGAGTTAAAATTGTGTGTTCAATCATTGTGTGTTGATTTGGAACCTACAAAATTTTATATGTCTTAATACGCGGTTTAAACATGCACAAACCATAAAATTGATATCGTGTGATAGTGAATAAAGATGATGATGAAACAAGATAATTCTTTGGGTTCTTGGCTACAGGATTTGATATGCTTTGTGCTACAACCCTTGTGGGAACATATATGTAGTTAAATATTAATAAAAACTAGCTTTTTTGGCCCCGCGTTGCAGGGAATAGAGAATGTTATAAAAATATAGCAACACAAGTCAACATAGAGCAGTTGAAATGTAACATAAATCAATATGACAACTATGATGCAAGCGACAATTCATTATTAACCTATAAAATATCACATGAGAAATTATAAAATTGTGAAATTGGGTTAATGTAATTTTTGTTATGGTCAATAACTATTGTTAACTACACCTATTAAGATTATGATGATTAATCTAGGCTTGTTATTGTAGTCCTTAAACCATCTCCAACCATAACATAAAAAACACCAATTTAGTGGGCTATTCACATAAAATAAAAACTCTACTCCAATCACACTCTAAATATAACACCAAATTTATAATCCTATATAAAATGACATATTTTACTTACTATTAAACTATTTTAAATAATAATTATTATAATATAATTTTGTATACATATTATAATCAATAAAATTTACTAATTAACTTATTCAATAAAAACTTTTTAAAATAAAAACGTCAAATATTTAATTAATATATTATATAAATAGATTAGTTTAAAGAATATAAATTAAAAACATACTTAACTATATATAATTTACGTTGTAAATATATATATGTTAAAATATAAATATATATGTAACAATTAATAAATGAATTAGTAGTAAGAAAACAAATAAATAGATTTAATGGTAATTACCCTTTTTGTAATGATTTAATGAAATTGGAAAAGGAATATAATATTACAATGCACTCTAGCTTATGAATAATGCTTCAATATTTGCTAAATATTAGGAGTTTTAATATGTTATGTTATATTATATTATAGATTGAAATAAAATAAAAAGACTAAAATACCCTTTAGTTAAGTGATCTTTTTAACACTCGTTACTCGTTAGTGATAGAAACCAAATCCAAACAGAAATGCAAATAATCGGGGCAAATTTGTATTAGATGAATTTTAGAGATGAAAACCGAGATTTTTGATAAACCACGTGGACAAAAGCTAAAATTTACTCATTAAATTAATACGTAGTATAAAAATGATTAGGGATGGCACAGGGGAGCTTCCTATATATAGAGCATTAGCAACACACCAATTTTGAGAAAGAGAAAGTTGAATATAAATTAATTAAAAAATACATGATGTTTGTCCTTTTTATCATCTTTCTGCAATATTTCATTACTTCATCACACTCAAAAGCAATCATTAAGAATCTCCCAGGCTTTGATGGTGATCTTCCTTTTACTCTACAAACTGGGTATGTTTTCATTTTCATTCATTCTTATTGTCTATATTGCTCCAGAAAACTTACATAAGCTTCTATTTTGCTTCATTCTTCATTTTGTTTTTATGTTAAAAGATACATTGGAATGGGAGAAGATGACTCGATTCAAGTTTTCTACTACTTTGTTGAGTCAGAAAGAAGTCCGTCGAACGACCCTCTTATTTTCTATCTTAGCGGTGGCCCTGGCACTTCCGGACTATATGAATTCTTCTATCAGCTTGGTAATTCCCTTATGTTGCATAATCGCATGAGAGTATCCATAATATGCTTTTTATGGGCTTTTTGGGAGGTTTTTAAGAGCTTCTTCAAAAAGCAAAAACCTCATTTTAAGGTTTTTCACGTAGTGGAGGGGTTTTTAACTAGAGGTTTTTTGTAAGTTTTTTCGTCATAGGTCGTATTGAACGACCTGGTTTTTTTCCAGAGGTTTTTTCGTATTTAATCAATTTTAACTTTATAGAATTTTATAAAAAGTCTCATATTAATTAGTTTTATTTATTAAGATATGTTTAAATTTTATTATATATTAATGAAACTATTGAATTAATTATATACTTTATATATTTAAATCAAATGTCTCAAATTGACATTTTTATACAATTTTTGCATATTTCTTAATAACGCACTTTTTACTTTTTGTATTTGTATTGATTTTGATGTATTAATTTTTATAAATAAGAATATAAATAATATAAAGTTAAAATGGTGAAATCCTGAAAAGTTTGAAAAAGCTATGAAAAAATCTGGATTTGTTGATAAATGAAAAAGAAAATCATGTATTAGTTAAGGTAAATCCATTATATATAAAATAAGAGATAAATAAATCAAAATCTTTCATAACTTATTAACCCGGTCAAGAAAAAAGAAGTAACTCTACTTTTTTATAATAGTTCTTAACTATTAAATTTAAAAAATTCCATTTTCATGGATATAAATTGATGTAGATATAGTTATTAGCCTAATCTCTCGAAAGAGTAATTTGAATCTATATATTTTCAAATCCTCAAACTATATAAATATATTTTTAATATAAGTTAAAACACGATTCTCACTCCCTAATCGATATAATTATAGTTATTCACCAAACAAAAACCCTCATTTTTTTAGATCAAAATGATGTGTGTGTGTGTGTATATATATATATATAGAGAGAGAGAGAGAGAGACAGAAAATTACAATTTTGCTCCCTCCGTTTGTTATTAAAGGAAAAAAGACGAAAATTGACGAAACTGCCCCTAAACTAACGGCTTTATTTCACAGTCGTTAGTCAAAGGGACTAAAATCGAACAATTATGCATACTACAATGACTTATTTGTATTTCTTAAACCGTAGGGACTTACAATAAAAAAACAATAATTAAAAGATAGTAAGTAGGACTTACAATAAAAAAAATCATAGTAATTATAATTTACAATAATAAAAAACCACAAATTTCAATATCTATTAAAGTAGTTAGAAGTTAATAATTAATCAACTAATTTTGCTAATTTCTTTAATAAATCGATTTTATCGAAAACAAAAACTTAAATATAACAATCAATTTTCTCTCTTAGATCTTAAATAAACTAAATAAATAAACAAATATAAAATAACAGATCAATAGGTTCTGTGTTTTGGACCCTTTCAAATTTAATAAATAAATATTATATTTTCTTTAAGAACCGTTCCTTCTATAGAAAGCGATTCTCCTATGTGGCATGAGGACTAGTTCTTTTCAATGGTGGCTTTGTTTCGTCTACTGGTTCATGAAACTCTCAGAATATACTATTGCACATGCTCTGAGAGCATCCACAATCATGAACGTCTTCAGAGGTTCTTGATACTGAGACATCAGTTTTCTCTGTTTTCCACATCTGTTTCTCTATCCTACTCATTTTATAAATCTTTTATTCTTAATCATAGACTGGTTCATGATTTAATTAATAAAAAACTATAAAATTTCAATTATAGCAATTAAAAATTACTTATTATAATTAAAAAACAAATAGTTATAAATTATAACTATAAAAGGTAAAAAAAAAAATAATAAATAAAATATATAAAATTAACTAATAATATTTTCTATGATTATGATCTATAGGATTTATATAAAGAAGAAAAAATTATAATAACTAAATTACTTATTATAATAAACGATAATACTAAAGTTTAATATTGACAATATAAAAAAAATTAATATAACTTGATTTGTATTAAACGATATGAAAACATATTAAATAATAGAGATAATTTAATTTTGATTTTTAATATTTGTTATATGTAAATGGGCCAACAAATGTAAGGAGGAAGAGGTACTTACAGAAGAACCCCTCAAACCTCCACATAAGGACAAAAGGTTCTTTCTCAAGGGAAATCATTTTGATGTACCGGTCCATGCACACCTCACAAATAGTACGATTGTAAATGCTCTAACAAAGACTTTAAGAATTTTTATTTTTTATTTTTTTTTTTATTATTTTTTTTTTTGGATCGACAAGCTACACACATGTTTCCGGGGTATTTGCGATTCAAGGGTATCCGACTAATTTCTGTTGACCACGTCCCAACCCAATTTAAGAGAACCACTATGTGGTAGGCCCATAATCTAGATATCGTCACATGCTCTTTACGGGATTCGAATCCAAATAGTTAAAGAATACCATTCATTGACCCCCAAAATGTTATCTTCCTACTAAACTAGACATACTTTGATTTATGAATGTTTTATTTTAATATCTTTAATATCAAATATAGGGAGGACTGTAGCTATGTAGCAAAGTTATGTATGTTTGCCTTGACGTAAGAAAAATTTCTAAGATTATATTTGTTTTACTTTTTTAAATATCAAAGGTAATAAGTTTTTTAGTTAACCCATAGAAAAAAGTATATATATCGAAAAAATATTTTTTTTAACAAAAAACCAAATTATGCAGTTTTCTCAGTTAGGTAGTCACATATATTTTCATTTAACATCAAAACATTAGTAGCCGATATAGTGGTAGATAACATCTTTGCAAGGGACAACAGATAACATCATTGTCTACCTGGGTTCAATTCATAGAGTGAACATGTGACGATATCTTGACCATATATATGTACTACAAAAATATGTCATTTATCCATGGTTCATAAAAAGCGTGGAAAAATTTTGTATGATAAATAGTTTTATTGTTAGAAAAAGAAAAAAACTCCACATTCATAAATGTGTGCGTTTGATTTCAAAAGTCCACGCTTTTAAATGTGTAATTTTTGTAATTAGAAAAGTTCAAACTTTAAATTGTGGACCTTCGTACCTTAGAATTATTTTTCAAAGAGAAATTATATTTCCTCATACTTTTTTAACATAATCATCCTCCTACTCACTTCATCATTTGACAAGTCTTAAAATTAAGGAATGATATGAAGAAAGAGAATTAATGGATTACACATGTCAAATAATGAAGTGAGTAGAAGCTAGAAGGATGGATAGGTTAAAAAGGTAGGAAGAAATATAATTTCTCTATGTGAGAAATGTGAAAATTTAGATAATTTGTCCCACAATAATAAGCATGATTTTTACTATAATGTTCACACTTTCAAAAGTAGAGATTTGATAAAAAAAAATGTAGGGTTTAGTTCCCCAAAATGTATCCAAGTTGTCATCTTTTGCTATTGTGTGTACTATACTTAAAAGTTTACCATTTAATCTACCAAAGTTTCAAAACCTATCGTTTGGTGTATTGGGAAACTTGTTGAAGAGGTATGTTTTGAAACTTTGGTACTTTAAATGATAGGTTTTTAAGTACAGTACACACAATCGCAAAAGGTGACAGCTTGGATACATTTTGGGGAACTAAACCCAAAATTGTAATGTCAAATATATCCACGCTTTATTATAGTTTTCCACACTCTAAAGTGTATTATTATTGTTAAAAAGGTGTGGATAATCAACTACTTTTTTGTAGTGATAGGCTGACTTTTGGGTTGGTTCATGGTCGCCGACGATTAGTCGGGTGCCTGTATGCAGAGGCGGATCTAGAAAAATAGGTAACGGGGGTCGGAATTTAAGTAATATAATTTTGTAAGAATCATTACCACCACTATTGGCTCCAAATATTGTTATTTTTTTATAAAAAGTCTTTTAGAACATTTAATCTTTTATAATTACTTGAACCACCACTATTTTTCTGTACGACAATAAACTCACACACGCACCCGCGGCATCCGGGCATCCAATTGGGCAGCACCGACTAATCCGCGGCGACCCGGTCTAGTCCACATAGACTGGACCCGCCCAATTATTAAATATTAAAAATAATATAAAAAACCTATTAAATATTAATTTATAGGTAAACAAGTTGGGCTCGAGCCGAGCATGAGCTTGCTAAATTCTCAATGAGCTCGAGCTCAAGCTTGACACATAATGCTTGAAACGAGCTGAGCTCGAGTTCGAGCTTTATGAACTTAAACGAGCGGAGCTCGAGCCTAGTTAAGCTCGAGCTCGGCTCGACTCGTTTACATCCCTAACCACTATTGAGATACAAGTCTTGAGGCAAAACGCATGATAACTACTTAAAAATTTGAAATTTTGAGAAAATATATTTTGATATAGAGTTCTAAATTTACCAAATAGTCGATAATGTCTTATAAATAAAAAGTAAACTTAAAATCAAATAGAATAATAATAAATTTACGCCAACAACATTTAATACTTTCCTTTCTTTATGGGTTTAATAGACTAAGGGTTTTAAATTGAAGTTATGCTAAAAGTGAGGGGTCAAACAAAAAAGTTTTGGGGGTCAAACTATTGTATGAATTAATAGAATATAAAATTGATACAGTTGAAACAATTCACTTGTGGGTTTTATGGGGTCGGCTGACCCCCTACCTTTCACATGAATCCGCCCCTGTCTATATGAATCTCAGATACGTCGTCGACTTGTATCGAAACGTGTGCATGAGTTATTTGCTATTAAAGAAAATAGTTAAATTAACTTTCTTTTAGTTTCAAAAATTCGTTTATTCGTGGAGAGTCCTTGGCAAATTAATGTCTACATGTATATTGCCATAAATTAGCCAAGGATTCTATGTTATGTGAGTTATAAAAATGTATGTAAATAACTAATAAATTCGGTTTTGTCCTATCCATCAAGTAAATAATTGATTGTTGTTTTCTCTGTTTTTTGTGGTATATTGTCATACACTTGACAACTAAATTGGTTAATTACATTATTAATTAATCTTGTATGAACATGTATGTATAAGCTAAGCACTAGTAGACCCCAAGATCATCAATTAAAAAGTTGTTATCATGTCAAGGCCACATGAGAAACACTAACATTTCTTCCAACTCTACTCCCTCCTTCTATAAAAAAATTAGGAAAAGGAAGGAAGCTTATATAAATTTGCCATGGACAACAGCATCTCTAGACATTAACTTAAGACGACGTTTGGTTCTAGGGCGGACCTAGCTTTATGCTAACGGTGGCACGTGACACCGTATAATTCCTCCGCCACAGTGTATAAAAATATAGGACGTTAAAAGTGATACTGTATTAATTTGTTATGTGCCACCAAATATATTTTGAAATTGCAATAAAAAGACAAATTTCCCTTAGTAGAGATGGTTAGTCCTCTTAGCTGATGGATTAGTTAGAGATAATTATGGAATTGATTAAGAGATAATTATAAAGATTTGTATTTCCTTAGCTGATAAGGTTTCTTTGTAAAGATTTGTATTTCCTTAGCTGATAAGGTTTCTTTGTACATACCCTATAAATAAGGGTTTTCAGTTAATGAGAGAGGCATCGAGTTTTGCAATCTTTCATGGTATCAGAGCCACGGCCTGATTACCTTTGTTCTTCTTTATTTTTCTTTCATTGCCGCCCTTCTTTAGCCAATTGCCGCCCTCATTAAGCCATCAATTGCCACCCTCCTTTAATTTTTTTTCCCTACTGCTGCTGCCGCCCTCCTTAAGCCATCAATTGCCGCCCTCCTTTAATTTTTTTTTCCCTACTGCTGCTGCCGCCCTCCTCTCTCACAACCATACAACCGCCGGCCTCATCACCACTATTGCTGCCGCCTTCCAGCCTCCTCCCTACTCCTCCCTACTGCTACTGCCGCCCACATTTAGCCATCAACTGTGCCCTCATACGATAACGACCCCACCGATTGCCCTCCTCTCTCACCACCGTTGTCGCAAATCCCAAACAAACCCCTCACATCATGACCAAATCTGACGACACCGGTTCCTCTAAACCGATTGTCCCCTCTCTTCACCCAGCCTATTCCGTTTCCAATATCCAATCCAAGATCCGAACCCTGGATGGTACCAAAGTTTCATACACCTCCTGGGTTAAGCTCTTCAAATTCAATGCCATTGCTTATAAAGTTTTGAATCACATTGACGGTTCCCCACAGCCGGCGTCAACAGATACGGAATATGCGGCTTGGAAAGAATTGGATGCACTTGTATCTCAATGGATCTACAGCACTCTCTCCGACGACCTACTCACCCGGGTCCTCGACATGGATGCCACTGCACATGACACCTGGTTGAAGCTTGAGAAAATTTTTCTCAGCAACAAACAAGCGAAGGCCGGTGCACTCGAAACCCAATTTGTCAACCTAACTCTTGCAGCCTGCTTCTTAGTTGATGATTATTGCCAACAACTGAAGAACCTTGCCAATCAACTTGCTGATGTTGATCAGCCCGTTAACGACAAACGGTTAGTATTACAACTCGTTCGTGGACTTTCACAGGAGTTTGACACCACTGCTCAACTTATTCACTCGCAACAAGCTGACTGGGATCTTGCAACAACTATGCTACGTGATGAAGTAATCCGCAAAGAGGCATGTCAGCAGCAGTCCACGTCGGTTCTCGTGGCCCCTACAGCCCAAACTCCAACACCGAACCCACCCGACAACATCTCCAACCCAAACCCGCACCCTGCTCCAACTCAACCATCAGGTCAACCATTCCGGGGTAGGGGACGAGGCCGAAATCAGTACCGGGGTCGCGGGGGTGGTGGGCGTGGATTTCGAGGTCAGTCGGCCAATATTAGTTGGGCTTTTCAGACTCCATCCGGGCAGCCATCTTATCCTCAATGGACATGGTGGAATACTCCACCCTGCCCTTACCCCACGCAGACCAATTGGCGCCCAAATCATAATGCACACCAAGTCCCTGCAGCTCACTTCACAGGCTACCCGGGATATGGACCTCCATCCGTTGCACCAACAGGTTATGATGCCCTAAGCCCTTCTGATCTAAGTGCAGCCTTCAACAATATGCAGCTCAATTTCACTGATCCAAGCCTCATTATGGACACCGGCGCTGAAAAACATGCCACTGATAACCGAGGTATGATTAAACTCCCAGACTCTTCTCCTACAAACACTAAACTTTTGGTGGGTAACGGTCATTTGTTACCAATTAAGGGCTCTGGCACTGGTTTTTTACCCATACATAACCGTACCTACATTTTACCCAATATCCTTTATAGCCCACATATTATCAAAAATCTTTTATCCGTACGCCGTTTTACCCGTGAAAATAGTGTTTCTGTTGAGTTTGACCCTTTTGGTTTTTCTGTGAAGGACCTCCAAACTGGCCGCCTTCTTTCTCGCCACAATAGCTCCGGGAATCTCTATCCAGTTACTCCACCGACTCTACCACCACAAGCCTGCTTCCTTGCATCCACATCCTTGCCTTGGCATGATCGGCTTGGACATCCCAGTGCTCAAGTTTTAGACGTGCTTAGTAGACGTTTTCATTTTCCTTGTAATCACAATAAAAACTCAAAGTTTTGTCATTTTTGTCATCTATCTAATAGTAAACGATTGCCTTTTTATGAATCCAATTCATTTACATTTACTCCGTTTGACATTATACATTGTGATTTATGGACGTCTCCTATACTTAGCAAAACTGGATTCAAATATTATATGGTCCTCATAGATAATTTTTCCAATTTTGTTTGGGTCTACCCACTTAAATATAAATCTGACACCTTCCCCACCTTTGTCAAATTCCACCGTATGATAGCCACCCAGTTCCACCGTAATATCAAAACTTTCCAATGCGATCTGGGTGGTGAGTTCGATAACCATGCTTTCAAAACCTTTGCCCAACAACATGGCCTTTTGTTTCGTTTTTCTTGCCCTCAAACTTCTTCCCAAAATGGCCGCTCCGAAAGAATGATTCGTCGTCTGAATGACATCCTTCGTTCCCTACTCATTCACGCCCATCTCCCACCCACTTTCTGGGTCGAGGCCCTCCACACCGCTACCTATCTCCACAACATACTACCTTCCAAACGCCTCAATTACTTTACTCCTACCTTCGCCCTTTACTTGCGTCACCCAACATACGATCATCTTCGTGTGTTTGGATGTGCCTGCTATCCTAACACCTCTGCCAATCAACCTCACAAACTTCACCCTCGTGCCATCTGATGCATCTTTCTTGGGTATCCATCAGATTTCCGAGGATACCTTTGCTTCGATCCTACCACCGGGAAGGTTTCCATCTCTCGTCATGTCACTTTTGACGAGAGTGTTTTTCCCTATTCCATACCCACCCCTACCTCTTCCTACTCCTTCCTCGATGACGACCCACCACCAGGATTCTCGTTTCCCCTCGGCCCTCACCACTGCCTAAACCAGTGTTACACTCCACATCACCCTTTCCTTTCCACTATACTAGACGACCTAAACCTGCTGCAACTGCAGCCTCACCCCCTCCTCACCCACGGTCTGCTGTTGCAGCAGATCCGCCACATTCTTCTGCTGCCCCTGCTGCTACGGTTCAGACATCCGCTGCCCAAACAACCTCCCCACCACCAACTCATCCTCCTACCAACACCCATCCAATGACCACCCGCTCCAAATCCCGACATACTCTCCTTTCCACTACTATCTCACTTGTGCCTACCTCATACCATAAAGCCTTTGCTGACCCTCATTGGTTACATGCCATGCAGACCGAATTTAGTGCCTTACAGGAGAATGATACATGGGAATTAGTCCCGCGACCAGTTGATCGACCGGTCATCCGTTGTATGTGGTTGTTCCGGCATAAGTTTAAATCAGACGGTTCCTTGGAACGATACAAAGCTCGGTTAGTGGTCAATGGAAAATCTCAGACAGTGGGGATTGATTGTGAGGATACCTTTAGTCCGGTTGTCAAACCGGCTACGATCCGTACCGTTCTTTCTGTGGTAGTTTCTCGTTCATGGCCTATACATCAAATGGATGTTAAGAATGCCTTTTTACATGGCCATTTGAACGAAACTGTGTATATGCAGCAACCACCAGGTTTTGTGAATCGTCAGTTTCCTAATTTTGTGTGCAGGCTTAAGAAATCTCTCTATGGGCTCAAACAAGCACCACGTGCTTGGTACACACGGTTTGCTAACTATATATTATCACACGGTTTTCGAAGCAGCGTGTGTGATAATTCTTTGTTCATCTATACACAGGGTACTCAGATGGCGTATTTATTATTATATGTAGATGACATAGTTATTACTGCATCTTCCGATGATCTGTTGCGAAACATTATTCGGATGCTCTCACGAGAGTTTGCTATGACTGATCTAGGTAAATTACATCACTTTTTGGGGATTAAGGTCACACATAATTCCACTAGTTTATTCCTAGATCAATTTCAATATGCAAAGGACATAATTTCTCGCGCTTCGATGTCCTCTTGCAAACCGTGTACCACGCCAGTCGACCTAAATGCCAAACTCAGTGCCACAGATGGTCCGCTTTTCCATGATCCCACTTTGTATCGCAGTCTAGCGGGTGCACTACAATACCTAACGTTTACACGCCCAGATATCTCATACGCTGTTCAACAGGTCTGCTTATTCATGCATGAGCCACATGAGCCTCACTTTGCATTTTTGAAACGAATTATACGCTATCTACAAGGGACCCTAGCCTATGGTATTCGTATCGTTCGTTCGACTACTACTTCTCTGGTGGCTTATTCTGATGCAGATTGGGGTGGGTGCCCTGATTCTCGAAGATCAACTAGCGGCTATTGTGTTTTCTTTGGTGACAATCTTATTTCTTGGTCCTCTAAACGACAGTCGACTGTATCCAGATCTAGTGCCGAGGCGGAACATCGAGGCGTCGCTAATGCTGTTGCAGAAGCCACTTGGGTTCGAAATTTACTCCTCGAATTACAGCTTCCTATTCGGCAAGCTTCCGTGGTTTATTGTGATAACGTGTCTGCCGTTTACTTATCTGATAATCCAGTCCAACATCAGCGAACCAAGCATATCGAGATTGACATCCATTTTGTTCGGGAAAAAGTTCGTGTTGGACAAATTCGTGTTCTTCATGTGCCTTCCTCCCTACAGTATGCTGACATTTTTACCAAGGGCCTCCCGCGACAGTTGTTCGAGTCATTTCGATCCAGCTTGAGCATTTGCTCTACTCCCGCTCAAACTGCGGGGGAGTCTTAGCTGATGGATTAGTTAGAGATAATTATGGAATTGATTAAGAGATAATCATAAAGATTTGTATTTCCTTAGCTGATAAGGTTTCTTTGTAAAGATTTGTATTTCCTTAGCTGATAAGGTTTCTTTGTACATACCCTATAAATAAGGGTTTTCAGTTAATGAGAGAGGCATCGAGTTCTGCAATCTTTCAAGTCCGTTATTTTTTAAAGGTAGGGTCTAGGGTTCAAATGTTGTTAGAGTCATTTTCCTAATTTTTAGCTTTTAATATCATATTTATTATGTTTTCAAAAAAATTTGTAGTTAAAAAGATTTGAAAATCAAGGAATCAACCACTAAACCAATATTGAGGTTGTGAAAAATATCTCTATACATGATTCTTATACTCAAATGATGATGCCACTCTTTGAGAATTTTTCAGGGTCCGCCAATGGTTTGGTTAAACCATGATGTTTTTGAAAGTTACAAAATATATTAGAGGAAGTAAATTTGAACAAAACACGAAAATGAAATTGATCAACTTCGTTAGGCATCATTTTAATTGCGAACTTAACACAATGAAATTCAATTTCATTGATTTGTACTTTCTCTTCGGCTCACAAATGTTACTTTATGAATCTTGTTGAACTATAAAATTATATTTAATTTTGATGATTTTTTCTTAGATTATAGATATTAAAGATGAATCCAACAACTAATATTAATAAATTATCCTTCTCTAGGTCCACTGAAATTCAATTATGAAACTTCAAAGGACAATAACATTACATTGGAGTTGAGACAACATGCATGGTCAAAGGTTCACATTCTCATTATACCTGAATTTTTGCTTCATACATTCTCTTGTTACATTAAAAAAAGTATACACGGTTTTTTTTATGTATGACGCAAACAAATAATGTTTTAATCTTGTAGGCTGCTAATATGATATTTGTAGATCTACCGGTTGGTACGGGGTTTTCTTATGCTAAAACATTCGAAGCATCAAAAAGTAGTGATTCTATTATAGCTGTACATAGCTATGAATTTCTAAGAAAGGTAATGATATAATTCGTTTTATTACGAAACTCTTTTCAAATCATTATTGAATTAGATTTTGCCATGTGGCTTCATTGACTTTTTTAAACCAGATACGTGATTCTATGTTGGTCGAACGAATTATTGAGGGTAGTAGCTACTTAATTATTTACTAAAACTTAAAATTATTAATGAAGCTTTGTTTGTGATGATGAATATGTGAATACAGTGGGTTGTAGAGAATCCTAGGTTTTTGAATAATCGATTGTACATATCTGGGATTTCATACATGGGTATTGTCGTACCAAATGTGGCTTTGGAGATATACAAAGGTAAAAACTTCTATTCTAATTTGAGATATACAACATGCACCTTCCATCTTACATTGATCTCTTAATTAGTAAAAAAATGCTTGATTTACATATAGTAACGTTCTATTTTTACTTGTAGGCAACGAACATGGAAATCAACCGCAACTCAACATTAAAGTAAACATCTCACTACCTAAACTTTCTAATTGCATTTCTAAATTATTTGGTTACTTAATGTACAATTAATTTACTGAAATAACTTATGACCCATCTGCTACAAACAACAAGTAAATCTCATGCTTCAATTGCTTATTGAATTGAACCTACTTTTAATTGGAAATTAGCAATAGTTTTTGTTTTTACCAGCAAACTAACATAATCAACATTAACTTTATGTTTGACTAAGGATGAGCATTGAGCCCGAATCGCACCGAGCCCGGTTTAGAACCGGAACCGGCAATGGCCGATTCTTAGAACCGATAACCGGACCGCATAGGTAATATCGGTCCCGGTCCCGGTTCCTGTCCAGGTTTTCCGGTGAAAAACCCAGTTGGAACTTGGAACCGTGTAAATAAATTTTGTAGTGTGATATTTGATGATTGGTCAAAAACATATTTTATTATCTCATATTATTGTTTTACTTATTTAAATGTACGACAAGTCGACAACCATGAAATAGAAAACATCTATAATACTATTTTATATAGTTAATATGGTGATGATCGATGGTTTTTTTATGGCCGTTTTTTGATGGATTTTTTAATGGCCAATGGCTTTTTAAGTGTTTCTTGTTGAACTTATTGAATAATATAGTTAGAATTAAATATTTTAATTATTATAGGAATATTAGATTGTCTTTTGAGCTTCGGGGCCGGTCCCAGTTTTTTACCCGCATATTTGGCACCAAACCCGGTTTGGAACCGGAATCGGAAATGGCTAGTTTTTAGAACCGAGAACCGGACCGTATAGGTAATACCGATTCCGATGCGGGTCCCGATTCAGTTTCGGCTCGGTTCTTCCAGGCCCAATGCTCACCCCTATGTTTGACCCAAAACTAGTACATGAGTAAATGTTTTTGGGAACCTCATGGACAAAAATAAATTTGGTGGACGATATATAACGTCAGATTAACTAATACATTATCCCCATGATACAGGGATGCCTAATTGTTAATCCTCTCACTGATAAATTCCTCAACTTCAATGCAAGATTTGAGTTTGCTCATCGCCTTGCACTTATATCAGATGATATCTACGAGGTAATATAGAAAAAATATTATCAAGACATGACAGATCATCTTATTGTAGAAAATATGACGATTTTGTTGTAATTTGTTTGAAATTTTTGTTATAAATCAGTCTGCAAAAGCAGTTTGTGGTGGTAACTATGTATACAATGATCCGGGAAATCTCCTCTGTGCGGATAATCTTAAAAGAATGTATGAGGTGCACATTTATCATTATTTCTGCCAGACCTTTACAATTTTAAATTTTTAATATAACGTAAAAATAGAAAGTTCAGCAATGACTTTTTTTTTGTTGCTAAACATGTAGTTGCTATACCTTATGAGTTAAAACATATTGTTGCTAAAGACATGTCCTAAAACTTAGTTTTCTTGTAATCAAAATTACTAATTGCAGTGCACAAGCAAAATTACATTAGGGAATATATTGGAGAAAGCGTGTGATGCGAGAGACATGGAACCAACTTGTAAAGTAAATTTTCTTTCTCAAATGTGTATATAGACACTCTTATTTTGCTTGGTACAATTCTCTATAAATCGAACTTTAAAAACATGGAAATTAATATGTGTTTTACCATTTCTCTTAATTTTGTTTAGGCATATACCGACACAATTATAGAAATTTGGGTAAACAATAAAGATGTTCAGAAATCTCTCAACGTTCGAGTGGTACGTATGTTATTCACAATGTCTTCACTGCATAAGACACTATTTACTCAATAATGATGGGCGTGTATTAGAAGAAACATATGCAACATTTCACCCTATATATGTTTCAACTATCTTAAATATTGATCTTCCTTTACACGTGCAGGGAATAATCGAAAAGTGGGAGACCATCAACAACAGTATCCATTATGGGTTTAATAAAAACGACACGGATTGTTACTCTTACAACATTTGGAGCAGTATTCCATCACATAAACGACTTCTTACCAAAAACTCTCAAGTATTGATCATATGGTAATACGATATGATAGCCTTTTAATTTCAAATAAAATCATCATTTCGATATCGCTTTAGAAAAAGTTCAATAATTATGCCATGTTACTTTCTTCATATTTCTAACTTTGAACTAATTTTGATTTGCAAAGTTGTTACTATATATATATATATATATATATCATTTTGTATCATAATTTAAAGTCAAAGTCCAAATCTTTTGCGATGGAGCAAGGGTATGTAATCATCCGTATCAACATAAATTCTTTTAAATTTCTGCTTTAAGATTCCTACTTGCTAACAATAACATTGTATATATATGTATATCAATTGATAGTGGTGATCATGACATGATATTTCCGTATATGGGTACTGAGAAATGGATAAGGGATCTTAGTCTTCCGATAGTAAGCCCATGGGAACCATGGTTTGTTCGTAATCAAGTTGCAGGGTGAGCTGAAAATTCAAGTATTCTTTTTTGTTTTGAATATAATTTATTTCATAACTTTTTAAAATTGCATTAAACTTTTCGTTTTTGTAGATATCAGATGACATATGCACGAAATGGATCTTCGATAACGTTTGCAACTGTTAAGGTGACACTTTTTTAAGGAATCTTTTATATCGTGTTTCTATGGAAAATACTTGTGAACTGAGATTACAATCGTGACAATGAATATCGGACTTACAATTTTTTTTATCAAATCCAAAATTTAAATTGGTAGCTAAAATATTCATCAATTGGCGACTCTTTTCTAGAAACAAAAAGCTATTGGATTTATTTTTACAAATTGTTCTTATTCCAACAGATATTATGAGAAATGAGTAATATTTTGAATGTATTAATCTTTGCTTTATAGGGTGGGACTCATCCACTAGGGGCAGACAACCCTGAAGAAGCTTTGGTCATGATGGATGGATGGCTTTCTTCTCATACTTATTTAAGTGACTCCTGAGGAAGAGAGATTAGATAATTGGTTGAACGATATTTTGAGTCAATTCCATTATTGTGCCCTAACTATTATGTTGCACATTTAGATTTAATAATTGGTTGAACGATATTTTAAGTCAATTTCTATATCGATATTTTAAGCCAATTTCTATCACTACTACAAATGCTGCCAATGACAAAACGATCGAAACTCGATGTGTTAACAATTAACAACTGACGTTTTTTTAACATCATATCATTTTACATTAAGATTGATTGTGTATGATAAATTCATCTTGCATAGGATATATTTAAACCGTTTGGTAATTTTCTAATGAAAAAAGGCCAACACTAATTATATTTGCAAGTCAACACGTTATAACGTATTGGTAAATTAATGCCATGTTGAAGTTAATTCGTTGGTTTGACCTCCAAAGTCTTCATCAACAATGAAGATGGACAATACTTCACGCTCGTAAAATAAAGTTCCTAAACCTGCATGCCAGCCTACGTGCTTTAGTTTTTATTTAATTTGCCTTAGAAATGGTTACCTGCTATTTCTAATACTTGCTTAGCTGCTATTCTATTTTCCTTATTTCCTTATGTTTTTATTTTGTTACTTTGGATGCTTAAAGTGTTAGGAAGTTGTGTTAAGTACTGATGGTAGGTTGGATAGGAAAGTATTTTAGAGTAATTAAAGGATACTGGTCCTAAATTGATGTCATGTGTCTTCACATATGCTTGTATGGTTGTCTTTTGGTTTTATCCACAAAAAAAGTTGAGTTTTTTTTCTTTCTGGCCTCCCCTCCCTGTCTTCAGAGAGCGCTTATCTCGAATCGAGTTGTAATAGAGAGCCAGACGGCTATTGAGGCGACATTAGTCGCATGTGAATTTGCCTTAGATACTGGAGGCATGCAATCAATATGCATATACATGCCAACCGTGCCACAAGGCCATGGACGTTTATCATGCAAATGTTTAGCCACTATCTTAGGTGATTCTCTCAATATATCATTTAAATTACCTCCATTGGTAAGGAGGGGCGGAGACAGGAATTCACAGGAGGGGGAGCATGATAAAAAAAATATACGTTAACATAATGAAGAAGGCCAAAATAACGATATTATATATTTATATGGATAATATACGATCTTTATATATTTAACAATGACCTCGACGAGTATATATATATTAGATATTGAATTATTGAATCACAAAAAATATCAAAAATCCATCATCTAAAATAGCCAAATAGAATCACGAATGTTAAGCAGTATTATTCCAATAAAGTAAAAGTCAATCCAGTGACCAAATTTCATATTCCATACGAAAACAGTAATCAATAAGGGGTTGGTGGGTGTGATTGTGTAGTTGTGTAACAATTCACAAGTGCATAAAGCTTAAAATTAGATACCAATTAGGCCATGCGCAGCCAGGGCGGTACCGGGACGGTACCGTGCCTGTGCCGCCGGTATACACCACCGAGGTGTACCGGTATGGCAACGGTACCGAGGGGTGCCGGTAGCCGAGTGCAGCTCCAAAAAAACAACCTCTCCTCCTTTCTCTCTATCTCTCTCCTCTTTCTTTCTCTCTTCTTTTCTTTTTCTTTTATTTATTTAATTAATTATTTAGAGTGGTTGGGTAAGGATGGAATGGTATGGTGGTGGTAAGCTGATGGTAAAGCTGATGTGGCGCTAAGGTGGCAACCTATACCACCTGTACGACTGTGGATGGCCTTAGAATTTAGTGGTAATCTCTTATATTCCCTTTATGTATCGTGTTTGTGTGTTTCGAAGAAATCATCACACCTGCCAAGCTATATGTATATATAATAATATAAAGAATGTCCTCAAATGGGTTTCTAATTAGGATTTGGGAGGTGCCAAGCCCAAGAAAAAAATTAAAAACATATGTTATTTGGGCTTTTTTATAATTTGGTTGGCAGATCAAATTTAAAAAAAAAAAAAAAAAAGGTGAGGAGGGGTACTCGATTACCACTAAATTTCTATAATTATCAGACTTGATATATTCCCTTTTATCGTTGGTTAATGTTGTGAATGTGGTGAAGTTTGATATTCAAAAGTTTGATCGGGGTACTCGATTTCCATTAATGATATCCATCATTATCTGTTTTGGTCAAAGTTGTAAGATAACGTGATTTAGATGAAACATATTACAAAGTTCCATGACAATTTAAAACTTTGTACTAAGGTCATCTAACTTTTTTTATGCACTCAAGCATCAAACTAAAACTATAAATTAAGAAGGCTATATAGTATGAAAATTAAAAAATATCTAAAATTGAACATTGAACAAGAATGTGGTAAAATATGGAGGAATGGACTAATTTGCAAACTCTAAAATCCAATTTATATCCCATCCCAATAGTCCAACATTTTTTATCATCTCTACGTGTTTTTATATCGTTTATCATTTGAATCACCACATGTAACCACCCAGGAACAAACACTTTATGGCCAAGGATGTCACTACATAAGATAAAATGAGAGCGGTGACTTTTTTCGATTAACTTTTGATAAACAACCTAAATTATTATATATATATATATATATATAGAGGAAAGTTCAAATGTGAACCACTTTTTGATTGTGAACGTGAGGACAACCGAGAGCGCGACACGTGGCGGATGACTAGGCGCCACGTCGGCTTTGAGTGTGGTCCCCTCCTTTAATTCAATGCCCTCCCCATGAATCGCGCCTAGTCATCCGTTGTGGACATAACGTGGCGCCTAGTCATCCGCCACGTGTCGCGCACTCGGTTGTCCTCACGTTCACAACCAAAAAGTGGTTCACATTTGAACCCACCCCTATATATATATATATATATATATAGAGGAATAATCAAATAAAAACCATTTTTTTTGTAAAAACCCGTAAAAACCAACTAAAAATAATTTTTTTTAACAATTTTTTTTATCAAATACTATGATATTAACTATTGCTACACATATATTTTTTTTCATAAGGTGAATATCATCCATGAAAAAATAAAATTTTTATTCATATTATGAATCGAAAATATACAGTTTTTTTATTCATATTATGAAACAAATCCATGGATGATATTCACCTTATGAAAAAAAATATATGTGAAACAATATATCAATTCTAACATTTGATGGAAAAAAATCGTAAAAAAAATTATTTTTAGTCGGTTTTTACGGGTTTTTACAAAAAAAGTGGTTTTTACATGAAGGCTCCTCTATATATATATATATATATATATAGGGGAAGGTTCAAATGAGAAGCATATCAATTTAAGAAAAAGCGAGAAGCAATCTCAGCCACTCATCTCAAGCCAATCATACATGAGAATGACTTTTGTGTACAAAATCATATATGATTAACAAAGGAAAAATCCAGGTACAAAAAACATGTACAAAATCATATATGATTCATATAAGAAATCACATATGATTCATGTTGTTAATCACATATGATTAATACCTGCGCGGGTCACATGCGACTCACGACCCGCATTTTGACCCGCCCGCTTCCCTTTTTTTTCATCAGTACTTAATCGAATGACTGAGATTGCTCCTCGTTTTTTTCTTAAAAAGTTATATTTCTCGTATGAACCTTTCTCTCTCTCTATATATATATATATATTTACCTTCGTTTCACATTCATTTGAAAAAGCAGATTCCTCACTTTTTCCAAAATAAAAATAGCTATATTAGATGTATCTTTGTATATAGGCCCATGGGCTTTAGGCTTAGAATACAATAATACACAAATCCTAGGCTACTTATAAGGAAGAGAAAGGAAAAAGGCCTAAAGCCCATGGACCTACATACAAAGATACTTCTATCAAGTTATGTCTATTGCACTACAAAATTCATTCTCCCATTTCCCTTGTTATTCTTTTAGAATGAAATATGAGGGATAAAACATCATTAATTTGAATGCAAAAAAAAAAAAAAAAAAAAAAGCAACAAGAGTAATATATGGGAGTATGATTTTTCTAGTTCACGCACCATATGAGGCTCAACGGAAGCATTTTGCTGATCCATATATCTTGCAACTTTTGTCTCTTCAACCTTTGCATTTCCTTCAACATATCCTTTTAATGATGTCTAAGAACTAATTAAGATTGAGAACTTGTTAAATAAATTGACCATGCCATTTTTGAGTAGTCTACCTATCTCTGGATATTGATTGCTTGAAGATGGTACATGCAAAAAGCAAATTTCCATTGCCATAACTGCAAATAAGCTAACAACAAGATGTTTGGAGACATGAGATAATCTATACATACACCATTTGCATAAATGAAAGAGCAAAGAAATAGAAATATGTTTGTGTTGAATTGAGGTAAGGTGAGGGTAGTAAAATAAAGATCCATAAAGCATTAGACATATTTCAATTTAAAATAGCTTAAAAATGGATGTTGGCTCCAATATAGGACCAAATGACAACTGATATGAAACCCTAGCAACAAATTAAAATCAATATAAAATTGAATCAATTATCTGTTTGGGGAGAAAAAGAAAAGAAGAGAAAGAAAAGAAGAGAGAGATAGAGAATGATAGAACATAGTGGTGGAGCCAAGATTTCGGCTTAGGAGGAGCCAAAATCAATATTTTAACGGTAGAACCCTACCATTCTACCGGTTTCATTCAATAGGAAAAAAAAGGGAGAGAATGATAGAACATAGTGGTGGAGCCAAGATTTCCGCTTAGGAGGAGGGAGCGTCAATTATAAATAAACATAAAGTAAAAGAATAAATAAACATTTGTTGTTAACAGAAAAATAACAATATTATATCAATGAAATATTAACCTATATGGTTTCAAAAGTTATTTTTGATGAATTTTCAATTTATGAAACTTATCTATAATGTATTTATTATGCATCTCAAAAAATATATTTCTCAATAAAAAAAATCAAACAATTAAGGCCATCCGCTATGGGTGTTGGCAGGGACCCGGTACCGAACCGGTACCCCCGGCAACACCGCCGAGGGTATCCAGCACGGTAGCCGGTATGGTACCCTAGTGCCGATTCTCACGACGGGTTCTATTTCCTCTTTCTCTCTCTCTTTTGTGTCTATCTCTCTCTTCCTTCTCTCTCTTCCTTTTTATTTTTTTTATTTTTTTAATTAATTATTTAGATTGGTATGGAATTGGTATGAATGTGGATGAATTGGTAGGAAATTGGTAAGGTATTCGTAAACTGATGTAGCGCTGAGCTGGCAGCTGGTACCAATTAGTACCATTAGCACCATTGTGGATGGCCTAATATTGAAGAAAATCTATGTAATTTTGTAATTAATAAGGGATGGTTTTTTCTGGAAAAATTGTTGCATACGATACCGTATTAATCTGATGGATTAAAACCTTAGTTGATAAGTAAATGATAATATTGAATTTTATCCATAAATATTTACTCGGTTAAATGTTGAAAAAAAGCCAATTAAAAAGAACAACTCATAGACAAAACAAAATAAAAATAAAGTTTTAACCCAAAAATGGAAAAACAGAGCGCAAAAGAAAAGCAAAAATACCCAACTAGAGGATTTTGGCCAAAATACCCCAAGGGGCACCCCCACTTTAGCTATCTACCCATTTTCTCTCTTCCTTTGCACCCTATACCCCCACCATGCAGTTATGAGGTGAGTTATAACTCACCTACTGCTAAAAGACAAAAAAAATCCAAGGTTTGACGAGGAAAAGTCAACAAAAAACGCAGTTATGTTAGCGTTATAACGCTGAGGGGCACAAAGTCAACAAAACGGTGGGTTTGACCGTCTTGGTAACGGACCGTTATAACGGTCCCATAACGCACCGTTATGAGTCCGTTATAACGGCGTCAGACATAAAGCATCGTTATTGACCGTCTTGTAACTGCGTTGACCGACGAAACCTTTAATTTTTTTGTTGACTTTTCCTCGTCAAACCTTTAATTTTTTTTGTCTTTTAGCGGTAGGTGAGTTATAACTCACCTCATAACTGCATGGTGGGTGTTAAACCTTAAAATTTTTTGTCTTTTAGCGGTAGATGAGTTATAACTCACCTCATAACTGCATGGTGGGGGCATTAGGCATAGGGTGCAAATGAAGAGAGAAAAGGGGTAGATAGCTAAAGTGGGGATGCCCCTTGGGATATTTTGGCCAAAATCCCCCCTACTAGGAAGTGTAAGGAGATGAGTATCACAATTGACATTTGACAAGTCTTGAGGCAAAAATGGTGGCAAAGTTGTAGGTACAGTTTAGATTAGTCATCCAATAATTAAATATATTAGGTATCCCTTCTTGTATATAAGGAGAGATTTTAGTTACAAATTGCTTAGTGTAGGTAAACAACACAAACCACTTCTGTACCATTAAATTTATTTATTTAAATTTATTTATGAATATTAATAATAATTTAAATAGAGGCAATTTGGTCAATGTAAAAATCAGCTGAGATGTATGTTATTTATTAAAGGGAATTTATTTTAAAGAATCTATATTTTTTTAGTGATTTCCCTATCATGTTGATGATCTCAATCAAAAGTATAATTTTATAAGACCATCCACACTGGTCTTGCTGCTTGACAGTGGTACCAACTGCTACATCAGAGCCATATCAGTTTTCTACTATCTTACCAATACCTTATCAATCTTTACCAATTCAACCACACTCATATCAATCTAAATAATTAATTAAAAAATAAAAGAAAAAGAAAAGAAGTGAGAGATAGAGGGTGTGGTGGGGTGGAGTCGTCTACTCAACGGACATGGCTGTGCCTTTTTTCCCCCATACCGATTACCCTCGGCGGTGTTGCCGAGGGTACCGGTCGGTACCGGCCCCCTTGACGCCTCTCTTCACGGCCGGCCGCGGATGGTTTAACAATCAATTTTTTAACTCATGTTACGATTGGATTTGTTCGTAAAAATCAAAAGTTTAATGGTTGTTTATAAAATTCGACTGTATTTCTACATTTTTTCATAGATTACGGTGGAAGTTTTAATGGTTCATCGTGAGTGGTTTTTTTGATGATTTTTTTTTCTATTCTATAAAATAAACGACTATTTGGCTTGTAGCTGTCATGAATTATGTGGACAATTAATCTAACAAGTAACAATTTCTTTTACTTTATCATATTACGGGGATGAATCTATAATCATGAATCAAATAAATTATTCATGAATGCATTATATAATCCTTGATGAATTCATTAACAAATTCATAGTTCTGTAATGACACTACATATGAATATGATGAATGCATTATGAGTTAATGGATAAGAATTCATCTTAAACTGGACTATATAACCTACTTATTAATAATCATGTCTATGAAGTAGGGTTGCATTTGGTACAGAGAAAAGAATTGGAGAGAATTGTAAAAGGAAATGAAGAGAAATGGAAATGGGGTGGAGAATTGTAATTAATCTCTTGTTTGGTATCATCAAAGAAATGAAATAGAGAAATGATGATTGATGGCTCATGTCGCCGGATGGCAACATCAAGCGGCAACTCTCGACGGCTACTCTCGTTGTCGGAGAAGCATAGGTCATCGGCCGTTGTCGCTGAAGTCAGGGGCCGGCGGCAGTCCGATGGTCGTTGGAGGTCGTCGCCGATGGTCGGTGGTTGTCGAAGGTCGACGTCGTCCCCGGTGGTCGGTGGTCGTCGGAGGTCGTCGCCGACGCCGGTGGTCGGTGGTGACAAAATTCATACATGAACTATATATGGGTGACAAAATTCATATATGAACATGTGTAATTCATATATGAGTGACAAAATTCATACATGAACTATATGTTCAAACATGAACATGACGAAATCCATATATGAACCTTTGTGTTTGGCAAAAATAAGCTAGCTTATAAGCTAGTCCATCCAAACATGTACTATAAGTTAGCTTTTTGAAACGCTACTTTAAGTAGGTTTTTTGGAGCTTTTTGTAGTTTTTTCCAATTATACCCTTATTAATATTTATTATTAACTTCAAAGATATCCTTTTGGTCATTTTACATACTCATAAGCTAGTTTTTGCCAAACACAATTTGTTCATAATTTAGCTTATCAGCTACTAACTAGCTTATCAATCAACAGTTAGTTGCTAGCTTATCAGCTAGTTTGCCAAACATAGCCCAAATGGACGGCTAAGATCGCTTCTCTTTCACATTGTTTTACTACTTCTCATTTGAACCTTTCTTTTTATGAATAAAATATATGTAGATGGAGAATAGATTTAAAGTATATGAATACAAAGAGGAAATGTGATGATGCAATTGTCTAATGTTTATATTAATATAGCTTAAGAATTAAATTAAATTTAAAAAACAAAAGGAAATGTGATGATGCAATTGTCTAATCCATATCAATACAATACATGCAATTTGAAAAAAGTAGAACCAAATTAAATGTTAGGTTTGATTCGAGTTAACTTATTTTGTATTGGATTGGATTAGTTTGTGGAGTTTTGAGCACCCTTACCAAAAATGAGGAATATTCATTTCGATTTCAACTCCTTTGGTGATCAATACATAGGAATATTAACTTTTGGGAAACACCGATAAAGTATCTTGTTTTGAATGGTTAAATAACTGAAGTATTTGTTTGAATAAAAAAATCGTTAAACTTTCTTATTTCTAATGGTAAAGTCGCATAACTACTTTTTTCAAATTAAAAAAAAAAACATTAAACTTTAAAGTTTTAGTTATCTACATCCTTTTAACCAATAAAAAATTAAATGTAACCAATTAAAAAAGTTTTAAAGTAAAATTCATGATTTGGCCAAGAACGATTGTAGTGCTTTAGGCCCAGGAAGTGAAGGGGAATGAATACCTTAACCTTGTAAAAGCTATCGATAATGCTATTTTAAATTATAACTATATCAATTTAAGTTAAAATGTAAATAAATTTTTAAAAATTTGATGAATTATTTTATTAAAACAAATATTAAAAGATGTAATAATTCAAGATGATCAAGTTTAATACTTTTTAATTTGACAAACAGTTTTATGACTTATCATTAAAAATGAATAATTTATTGATATTTATAGTTTTTTAAAGACTTCAATTTTTAAAGATCAGAAAAATCGTTGTTTTCTTATTTTACTTTTCACTAGTTTTTTGTGATGAAAATGTAAAAAATAAAAAAGAAGGGGAAAAAAGAAACCTTTGAAAGCAAAATTACCGAAAAGTGTACTTCAACTTTATCAAAACTATTGGCTGCTCATAGCATACATTTATCGGTATTTAATTACTTATTTGAAAAACAAACCTCCATATTATAACGCATTCAACGACACGTTTAAAACAAATATATTATAACATAAAATTGTTTTACAAATGAAAGAAAGTCTACTATAATATTTCATCATTAGCTTTTTTTGTTTTGTTAGAGTACATCGTGTTTTTTGTTTATGGTTTGTTAAAAAGTTGTAATTTTTGTCCTTATAGTTTAAGAATTGTGATTTTTGTTCTTATAATTTCATAATTAATTGATATTTTTTATTTTTATAATTTAAATTTTATTGTTGTTTCGGCTAAATTTATAATGTCTACACAACAACGTGTATGAAATAGAGCATCGTCTAACATAGTGGTTACATGCATTATTATTACTAGCGTTATCAAACGAAATGTTACACACTTTATTATATAAATTATAAAATTGAAGACATTTTTTTTAATAATGTTGAAAATTAGTGTTCACCTGAATGTGACGTACCAAACTATTCAAATGTGATTTTGAGTAATTACCATGAGCACGAAAGAAAGGAGACAAATATGGTAAGCGGACCAAAATGTCAAATCCTTAACCGGTCCTTCACCAGACTGACAGGGTCGGCCCTAGCCCATGGCTATGATGACGACCCCCATGGGATTCAAAGGCTCATAGGGCATCAAACTTTAACCCACGTGGTACCTTTACTAGGCTCAGTTTTTGGATCATTTGTACAACCTTTCTTTGACTCTCGATCTATGCTTCTATTGTCCTTTTAATTTCCCCAACTCTCAATCTTAATCAACGATTAAGTGATTTTAGGGGCACGATTTCATGAAACAATCGACTTCAAAGAACTGGATTAACTCAATCGGTCGTAGCATGTGCGTGATTGGATTCCATCAGTTTCAGCAAATACTGTAAAACCCTAAGTTCTCATTCCAAAGGTACCAAGTAAATTCTGTTGATTTGTTCCACCATATCAATCATCTTACCCAACACCAAGGTTAGAACTTCTCAAATTTTAGTTTATCTTTATTGCCAATTTACCATAGGTAAGTTAACAAAAGAAAGTCGTTGGGGACTTGGGGTGGGGTGTTTCTTATATTAGTTCAATTTTCGATTGTATGAATTACATTTACAACCATTTTATTTGTCATTTTGTTACAAAATAATTAACTATCTGGCTCTCATAATCTCTCTGACATTCTGCCCTAAAAGCAAAAAAAACATATGAATTCTAGTTCCTAATGCCTTCTTTTGTTTAGACTTTAGATTAGGTTTAAAATGAAGTTTCAACCTTGATGATTAATTTGTTAAGGAAAACACATTATTGATTCACGTGGGTAAACCTTCGTTATATAACAAAGACTAGCGTGAGAATATCTTGACTAGGTTTCAAACCCTTAATTTGTTTTATATGTATTATAAAGGACATTTTTTTGGGATTTCACCAAAGGCATCTGAAACCTTAGGATCAGCCCTGCAGACCGATCATAATTGGTCACCAGCCAAGTACGGTTCTAGTTAACTACTGCGATCATGATTGATGGCCATCTCTACTAAAGAGCAGTGTTCGAAAAAGCGCGATATGGCGTGCGATATATCGCGATATGGCGTGAGGCGCATCTCCATCGTTACGAAAGATGCCATAGCGTTTGTGTAAGGTGTGGCTCACGCCATGGCGGCTTGAGGCGCGATATATCGCGATATATCGTATGATTTTTCTAAGACATCGCTATTTTTTTTTTAAAATGTATTTTTTTTAAATTTGCAATTGCTATAGGGTGAAAAACTAAAAGTCACCGAAAGTATGTAACTTTTTGTTTGTATGTTTTTATTGCTTGTAGCCTTATACATCATTTTTTGTTGCCTTTAAAAAGAAAACATGTATTTATACATGTATAATAATATATATGTTGTATTAATTTGCCGCTTTGATTCACACCTTAAGAAACGCCGCGTCCTCGATATATCTCGTAAGGCTTAAGGCTCCACCTTGCCGCCACGCTACGCCTTACGCTATTTTGAACCTTGCTAAAGAGTAATGACCCCACAAAGGTTCTAGGTGAGATTCACAAGAAGTTGGTAGGTGATATTAACAAGAATGGCATGCATCAAAAGAGTAAATTACAATTGTTGGTCCTTATACTTTATACGAATTTTTGAAAATGGTTTCTAGAATTAATTATCTATGATTATTGTTTTTATTTTCTAATTTTGTTTTGAAAATGGTTTATAGTTACTAATTCCATTAAATATATAGTTAGGTTATCAGGTATGGGTTATTTGTGTCCTTTTATTTTATTTTATTTTTGCCTTTTTGTTTTGTTTTACTAAAAGGTGCAAAATTGTGGATAACCTTTTATATATTTATATTTATTATTCTATATATGTATATATACATACATATATCTACATTTTACATTTATATTTTACTTTTAGAAGTGTGTTATAACTATTTTTTTAATTATATCTATTAAAAAATCATCTCAATATAAGGTTTCAGTGGGTTCTTTGGTTCTTTTTTCAAGGTTCTATTCTAAGGGCATCCTTATAATTAGAGAAAAAATAAAGAAAGAATTTTGAAAAAAAAAAATAAAGAACCAAAAAGCCAGAAAAATGAAAAGCAAAACCGATGTCAAATTACAAATAATATAATGATCATGAGTTAGGTTCTGGTGAGACCAAGCTTTTTTGGTGAGACCGGTGAGACCAACATATTTTACTTGAAACTTCACATCAAAACATTTGTGAAGGTAAAAAAAATTGAACATTCATCTTTAAAACATACTAAAAAACACTATTGAAAAAAAAAATTCCACAAAAAGGTTAAAAAACGAAACCTTCACAGCACTTTTTGCTGTGAAGGTTCGCATTATATATATGTAACCTTCACAGAACTTGAGCTGTGAAGGTTTCGTTTTTTAGCTTATTTTCGATATTTTTTTGCATCGAAAGTGATTTTTAGGTCTGCGTATTCGAGTTTTATGTACATTCACGGTGTTTTTTTGTGAAGTTTCATACGTTAGGTATTGGTCTCACGCGGTCTCACGATAACTGTTTGGTCTCACGTGATCCTGAGTCTAATGATCATTTTTTGGCGTATTTTATTTTGCTCAACTTTTTAATTATATTTCATCAATTTTCAATTTAAAATATATATTTTTGCTGTATTTGATCACGTTTTTTCTCCTCAAAGTTCTCTCGTGATCTCATCTATATTTATAAAAAATAATAGAATTAACCATTGAAATAAAATTATTCTCTCCTGATCTCTCGTGATATAATCCTTTAGATTGAGATTATCCTATAGGCTATAGACATGGTTATAAAAGTGATTATAATCTTCTTAGTTAACAAAATTAGTAATCAAGGATCTTATTTAAAGTAAAATGTAAACATTAAGAATGATAATTCATAGTTGTTGAAGTTAAAGACCACTTTTAAATATTTGTATAAACCAAAGGACCAAAATTGTAGTTTACAAAACGTTTTGTTTTGCGTCCATTCCTCGCCCAAATATTATATTATAAGAATGACTTTAAGTTCAAATAAATTTAAAATATATAAGAAATGTGTGCTGATGTAATTGATGCAACTTGAATTAGATATAAGGTTTTGAAATATTAGATTTATATCAAGTTGCGATGCCACGTGAATAATATGATTCTATATCATCTAATCCAAAATAGCCAATAAATAAAGATTGTGTTGTTAAATGGAATTCCTTTAAGGTACTCTTTCTCCTTTCACATAAATATAGACCCTCTTGTATACTTACATAAGTAACTAATTGACCTCATAAGAGGGTCCATTTATCCATAAATCGATTTGATTCCCTATGAGTTCTAGTCTCAATAAGACTACTAATTCTTACTGTTCATATAGTATGATATGAATATACCACATCAATTCGTTATGGATGATGAGATTTCATTGATAATTCCCCTAAATAAAAGCATGTCAATAGCTTTTTTTAAATAGATAAAATCATACCATTTTAAAACTTTAACTAAAATGCAAAAAGGAAAGTTAGCATAAAAATCTTTAAATTTAGAAACCTCTTTGAAAATGATTATCATAGAAGAGAAAAAGGGTTTTGTTATTAAATTCCAATAATAAGAATTTTTAAAATTAAATGTTTAGGAAAGTAAAATAATATTTAATTAAATTAACAAGTGACGGTTTGGCTAACTTTATGGATTATTTGCATGATTGAAGATTTTCATAAAATTTCTTTCTTTTAAAAAAAGGATGGTATGTTTGTTGATTTTATTAAGAGATACACAAATATAGGCAACAAATCGTATGATAACATGAAAATATATTTATTGATCCTTAATATGTGTAACTTAATACACAAATAATCCATTACTAAAATCCTAATGATAGTCCGTAACTTTTCTTTGTTTCCTCCACTTAACCATTTTAGTTAGAATTGTTATGAAGAACTAAACAACCTTTCAATAAACTATAAGAACGACGCATGTAATATACTCAAGTTTATAAAAAAAAAAAAAAAAAAAAAAAAAAACATAACCTTAAAAAGATCTCAAGTTTAAAAGAACAAAAATAATCATAATTAAAAGCTTAAGACTAGGGTATATTGTTGCTATATTTTGTTGTCAAAATTAATGAGGTGGAAGCTTTGTTTTACAAGTCATGTTATGAGTCTCTCATTTGTAAATGGAAGTTCAAACATTCATGTGTGACAATGCTTAGAGCATCTCCAATAGGTTCTCTATAATTTCTTTAAAATATAGAACCAAAAATCAAAATCTCTAAAATAAATTGTATTCATCTCCAATAGCTTCTCTATTTCAAAGATTTCAACATAGGGATGCTGTTGAAATGCTCTTACAATGCTTTTTCCCTTGTAACCTTTTTTTGTGACTGATGCAAGTACGGCTGATGAAACTAAAATAGAGGAACTCGCAAGATTATCGATAAAGCTGGAATTCGAATTTCTTTATTTAGCTATTTTCCTTATTATTTTATTTCTTTTCTTTATCAAGTATTTTAGGATTTATCTTTTCCTTAGGATTATTTACTTTCCTTTTGTTTAGGCTTTATCTTTAGTTATTTATTTGATTTCCTAGTTAGATAGGTTTATAATTTTCATAGTTGTCTTTCTAGTCAAGGGTATAAATAGGGTCCATTGTTTTCAATTAATGAGGCAGATTATGAGTTAATTAATTAAAAAAACTTTCGTTTATTCCCAATTCTTGAATTCTCTATTAGGGTTCATGTTTTGAAGCCTAGGGTTTGGTATTCTACGAATCAACAAGCCTTGGAAGAGGTTGAACACGACATTCGTAGAATCAACGTGTTTGATCTTTGTTATCCCATACACGCTACATCAGTTGGTATAAGAGCCAAACCGATCCTGCGCTATGCCGCCTCAGGATCCGATTCAAACCAATTTGGGTGTGAAGATTAACGTCGAAGCCGATCACGTCAACGACATAGGACTACCACAATATGATGAAGTCGAATATGCGGAAGACGATGGAAGTCCCGTATTGATTTGGCAACAAATTTGTTTGCCTTTAACGCAAACTAGCAACTCTATGGCCACCGTTAAAGGTAAAAATTGTCACTTTATTGTTGACTCTTATAGCCGAAAACAACATGCTAATGAATTGAAACAAGAATTCATAGACCTGGTCGTAGAAACCCGGAGTTCGGAGAAGTACGTGCTTAACCATGTCAATACAGCGAGATGGGATCTCAAGAACACGAACCTCGGTTATCTTGGATTGCTTAATGATCAAGAAGTGATCAAGCTCGTGTTGCATGACTACACAACCGTTACAAATATGAAGGATCAACTTTCGACTTTGGCCGCAATTGCCCTGAAACCCGTGAAAGCGCGTCATGAGGTGTTGGCTGATTTATACAGCCATGCCCCACGACAAGAAAGCAACGTTAGGACGAAACGAATCCGGATGATTAAAGGAAACTCCAACAAGGTCGTTTGGCACAAAAATATCCATTTTTCGAAGTGGAAACGGCGTACTCTCAAGATATTATTGAAGGTAAAGAAAACTCGAGGACGGGTTTTTTTTTTTTCAAGAGGGGGAGTATGATGCAAGTACGGCTGTTGAAACGAAAATAGAGGAACTCGCAAGATTATCGATAAAGCCGAAATTCAAATTTCTTTTATTTAGCTATTTTCCTTATTATTTTATTTCCTTTCTTTATCAAGTATTTTAGGATTTATCTTTTCCTTAGGATTATTTACTTTCCTTTGTTTAGGCTTTATCTTTAGTTATTTATTTAATTTCCTAGTTAGATAGGTTTATAATTTCCATAGTTGTCTTTATAGTCTAGGGTATAAATAGGGTCCATTGTTTTCAATTAATGAGGCAGATTATGAGTTAATTAATTAAAAAAAACTTTCGTTTATTCCCAATTCTTGAATTCTCTATTAGGGTTCAGGTTTTGAAGCCTAGGGTTTGGTATTCTAGTATTCTACGAATCAACAAGCCTTGGAAGAGGTTGAACACGGCATCCGTAAAATCAGCGTGTTTGATCTTTGTTATCCCATACACGCTACATCAGTGACAAACAAATGTTATATAGATTATTTTCTCTACTATATTTCCGGCTTAATTTGTTCAAATTTTTTTCTTGCTCACTGAATATATGCATTTTTTGACAGAAGATCAGTGTATTGCAAATGTTCTCTATCTTACTTCTACATACCCTAAGTTCCTAACCAGGAATTTAGTAGGAAGGTTCATTCATTGTAGTTTGAAGTTTGATGGTCTTTGATATTGTCACAAAATGGCCATTAAATTGGTCATAGTTATGGAACTAAAGTTTGTTATGTGTATAAATAGGATGTTACTTTGACCGATTTACCATTACAAGAAATAGGATGTTACTTTAACCTCATTGTAATTACTTTGACCGATTTACCATTACAAGAAATAGGATGTTACTTTTTAATTAACCAAGACTTGTTGACTTTGGACTATTCACTAATGTAAGGTAGTAGCTTTGTTTATCTCATGGACCAAGTTAGTACAAGAATTTGTATTTATGGTATGCTTACAATCTTTTTATTCGGCTTGTTTAACTTGCAGGCTAGGAAATATATATAGGGGAAGGTTCAAATGAGAAGCATGTCAATTTAAGAAAAAATGAGGAGCAATCTCAGCCACTCATCTCGCGGTTACGGTGGACGTGATCACGGAGGATTGACGCAATTCATGGGAGGATAGAGATTATTAAAGGGTGGATAGGTCAAAACCGCCTTTGTTGACCGAGATGAGTGGTTCAGATTGCTCCTCGCGTTTTCTTAAAAAGTTTTATTTTTCGTATGAACCTCCCTCAATATAATTTATTTTATTAATCTAATGTTATTAAGTGGGTTGTATGGTTTGTATTTTAAGAGAGGTTTGTAATTGAACTTTTTTTGGTTTCTAAATGAACTTGACTCCCTCTCTCGAGGGAAGTTCATTTAGAAACCAAAAAAAAGAGTAAAAAACTTACAAACCGATGATTTTTTGGTTTAAATCAACGAAAACTCTTCGTAAAGTTATTTATTATGATGCAAATGTTTCATATAATTTATTTTTTGATGAAATTGTTTCATATTTTGGTGTTTTTTACATAGAAATGAAAAGGTTTCATACATTTTTCTATGCTTATGAAACTGTTCTATGTATTTTCTTTAATCCTATGAAACCTTGTTATTTTTACAAAAAAGAACATCAAAAAATGAATTATATGAAACATTTGCATCATATTAAACAACTCTACGAAAAGTTTTCGTTGATTTAAGCTATGAAACCATGAGTTTCTACGGTTTTTACTCTTTTTTTGGTTTATAAATGAACTTGACTCCTCCTCTCTATATGTGTATATATATATAGGAAAGTTCAAATGTCATGTTTTTGATATTGTTAATTCAAGTATGAAATTTCTTCATAGTGCTCTTGGAGATTTTCTTGTGGATATGGAGTATCCAAGTAGAGGACGACTTTCAGTTGTTTGCTTAAAAATCTGCATAAGTTCATATTAGGTATATTTGACTTTATTTGTTTTGGTACATTAGTTTTGTATTTGTGATAAAATCTTGTAATAAATCAAATTTACTTTTTAGTTATTTTAGTACCACATTAATAGATTAAATTTGATGGTAAAGTTAGATTAAGAAACTAAAATAGTTGAAAATTTAATTATAAAAATCAAAAGAAAAACTACTATTTTATCTACTACGATGACATTTTGTAGATATAGATAGCTATACTTGTCGTTGCAGCAGATGAAAATGTCTTTTTTTTTTTTTTTTTTTTTTTTTTTTTTTGCTATTAATAATATATCTTTTATCTATAGCAATTGTTAGAAACAACATGTTTTTGCAACTTGAATGCTCTGATGGTTCAATCTAATATAAACAATAGCTAAATTGATTGATCCATGTTTGAATGTTTTTCTATGGGATCTGTATCCAATCAAACTATACATATATATTAATTATATTTAACTTTCTTGTTGTACCCATGGCCGATTATAAAATTTTTTATTCAAAACACTCCTAGTTAAACGTGTTAGGTGGTGTTAAAACGTTTTAAATTAAATTAAAAATGATTAGGTAGCAAATTAATATAGACGGGATGGTAGCATAAGGGAGCAGCCTTTTTTATTCCTATATATATATAGCAACACCAATTCTGGAAAAAAGGAAGAAAAAAAAAAACAGAAACTACAAAACATAATTGAATAAAAATAAATGATGAATATTATAGTTTTTATCATCTTTCTACAATTCATTACTTCATCACACTCAAAGGCAATCATCAAGAATCTCCCAGGCTTTGATGGTGATCTTCCTTTTACCCTACAAACTGGGTAGGTTTTGATTTTGTTTCATTCTTCTTGTTTATATTGCTCTTACATAAGCTTCTCCTTTTTCGCTTAGTTCTTCGTTTTTTGTTTTTATGTTAAAAGATACATTGGAATGGGAGAAGATGACTCGATTCAAGTTTTCTATTACTTCGTTGAGTCCGAAAGAAGTCCGTCGAATGATCCTCTTATTCTGTATCTCACCGGTGGCCCTGGCACTACTGGACTATATCCGTTCCTCTATCAAATTGGTAATTTTCATATATTGCATAATTGCATTAGCTTCAAACTATATGCTAAAACAAATTTTGTATTATGTTTTTTTTATTAGTGAAAAACCTCAACAAAACTTTGAATTAAGTTTTCCACATACTGTTGAAGTTTTCATATTGTGAAGAGGTTTTTCATCATAAATTATAACAATACATGTTTTTTAGAAGTTTTTTTGTATTTTACTTTATATAATTTTATAAAAGTTTCGCATTTTAAAATACAACCAAATAAAGATTGTTTCTGTACAATTTTTCATTTTAATCTCATTTTCAACTCTAGCTTTTCAATTCAATTTTCATAATATATACCCCTTTATTCAATCTTATTTTTAATTTAAACTTTGCTAATATATATTCTCTTTCGCTTATAAGAAAATAGATACTTTCTATATAACTCGATATTGGTTAGTGTATCATAAAATGTTTTGTGACGAAGCTAAAGTGAGATGTGTAATTTTGGTTTGATGCTAGTTATTTAGATATCCTTAATTTATTGTAATGTTTTATATATTTGAATTTAATGTTATAAAAGTAATTCTGGTTTTCAAAAAATAAAATAAAAAATAGATGAGATTTAAAACAACAAATTAAATGAGCTCCTTTTATAAAATATTTTAAATAGACAATAATAGATTACTAAATGTAATTAATAGAAAATTTTTCTACGTTAAATTTTTTTTAAAGATATGTTTTAGTTAAAGAGGGTTACTAAAAAATTAACATGGCAAAACTAAAAGGTCTTTTAAAGACTTATACCTTATGGATGCCAGAAAGAAAGCGTAGTTTGGTCATTAATAAAGTATCATTTTCTTATAAAATATGTTATAGAAAAGCGACGCCAGATAAGAATAATTGGTCATTAGGAATAATTTGATTCATAATTATTTAGTAATTTAGTGCAATCCGTGATAAGGGATTATTCGGTTTTTGTGACGTTGATGGTAAATGGATAAGTATCATCTTCCCATCCAACGATATACACTTGTAACTTATATTATCAAATGTATATAATCTAGTTAAAGATTTATAAATTAACTATTGACTAACAAGCTAACTAATAAATAAATTATGTTTTATTATACACATGTAAAATAATAAAAAGAAATATCTAAATAAATAATCAATTATATATAATTTAATCTTAAAAAAAATTAGAATGAAAATCAAAATGGACTTCACATACGAGATCACTACCCCTGCCACTAAAAGAAAAAACTAATGGAGTTAGTAAGGCCATTTGTACCATGGCGGGTTCATCGAACGGGTTTGGCGGGCTAGAGCTAGGGGGAGGGGGGTCGATCGAGGGTTCGTGAACCCGATAAAGCCACTCTCTTAATCTCTCTCTCTCTCTCTCTCTCTCTCTCTCTCTATATATATATATATATATATTAAATAATTAAAAAAAAGGTAAAGGGCATGAAAGATTTGTGGTACGGGATTTGAAATGTTGGTACGGGTTTGAGGTAAGAAAGTAGAAAGCTGATGTCTCAGTGAAAGGGTGAGGGTTCAACCTCTTGTGCTACAAAAAGCCTAACAGGAGACCATTTTTAGAGCAAAACAAGAACCATAAGAATAATTTCTATAGTTATCAAAGTTTACATCCTATTTTCATACTAAACCAAAATTTGAGTTTACACAAAAATAACCGATACAATCAATAGCGTTTAATTCATATAAGTAGTTCATAACACGCATTAATATGCAATATAATTAAAATTTATTATTAATTACAGATTTCTAATTAAATAACTTGATTTGGCAGGCCTTGGATTATCTATGAATATATATTAAAAAAAAATCCTTTCAGTATATAACTAAATTAATCAATCGTAAATGTAGTTTTTCTGTTACGTAGTCACACATATCTTTAAATTAACTTTTCTTCTAATTCTGGAAAATAAGTTTATATGTGGAGAGTCTTAGCAAATGTTTTGCTACATATTGGCAAAGGATTTTACGTTTAATTAGTATTGTAAAAATAAAAAATGTATATAAAAAACTATTAAGTTTAGTTTTGTTGCATATCCATCGTATATTTGTTGTAGATCCGTTGTCACGAGTAGTTAGCAAATGATTAGTCATTGTTGCCTCTTGCTTTTTTTAGTGATGGTATTGTTATACACTTGACAACTAAATATTCATTTGATTACACTAATAAATAAGGTGAACTCTATTTGGACCCCCTTGTATGGAAGTGAAAGTGAGTGATGTGAGTACACAAGTGGGTCCCAGTGATGGGATCCACTATATATATTTATATGAGTAAGGAGTGTCCAAATAGCAACCCCCATAAATAATCTCGTATCAAAATGTATATTTAAACTCTAGCAGACCCCTCCAAGATCATCAATTAAAAGGTTGTATATGTAACATTTTGACAACTATAAGTGTCAACATTAACTTCAGGTGACTTTTTGGTATACATGATGTTTTTGAAAGAAATAAAATATATTAAAGGAATTAAGTTAAATTCGAACAAACTAAAAAATAAAACTGATCACTTTTGTTTAGTATTATGTTGAAATGACAAGAAACTTAATAGAATAAAGCTCAATTTTGTTAGTTTGAACTTTCTATTTAGCTCACAAATGTAACTTTTGAAATTTAAATATGAATCAATGTTAAATTATAACATTATATTTAGTGATATTTTGATGATTTTTTTCCTGTGTTATAAATATTAAAGATGAATCAAACAACCAATATTAATTAATAAAATTATCCTTGTGTAGGTCCATTAGGTTTCAATTATGAAAATTCAAAGGGCAATAACATTACATTGGAGTTGAGACAATATGCATGGTCAAAGGTTCACATTCTCATTCTATCCGAATTTTGCTTTATACATTTTTTTTTACATAAATAAAAGTAAAGACGTTTTTATTGTATGTATGATGAAAACATTTCTTTAATTTTGTAGGCTGCTAATGTGATATTCGTAGATCTACCGGTTGGCACTGGATTTTCTTATGCTAAAACATGGAAAACATCAAAGAGTAGTGATTCCATTGTAGCTGTACAAAGCTATGAATTTCTAAGAAAGGTAAAGATATAATTTATTCTGGCATGAAAAGAGATTAAAAGAGATTCGAATTATTATGCAATTAAATATCGTTATGTTGCTTCATTGACTTTTTTTTTAAAACCAAATGCACGTTTCTTATGTTGACCCTAAGAATATATATTGAAGATAGTAGCTACTGATGACTTATATCCAAAAAGTTAAAATTATTAATGGAACTTTATGTTTTTGCATATGTGATGGATATGTGAATACAGTGGGTTGTAGAGAATCCCAGGTTTTCGAATAATCCATTGTATATATCTGGAATTTCATACATGGGTATTGTTGTGCCAAATGCGGCTTTAGAGATATACAAAGGTAAGAACTTCTGTTCTAACTAAAGACACACATGGTGCACCTTTCATCATACATCGATCTCTCTATTAAAAAATGGCTAACTTATGTCATGTTCTCTTTTTCAATTATAGGCAACGAACGTGGAAATCAACCGCAACTCAACATTAAAGTAAACATCTCGCTACATAAAGTTTTTGATGTCATTGCTAAATTATTTCATTAGTTCATATACAATTAACTGCTTCAAATAACTTATGACCAATTTGCTACAAAAAAGTAAACCTCGTGCTTTAATCGCTTAGCCCATGAGTACCACACAACTTTGTGGATTCAACCCTTCACTGCCACATCAGCTATCCACTATCATACCCTCAAATCTTCACCAACCTTTCAAATTCCGTAGCACAACCTTTCATACCTCATACACTTACTATTTTTTATTATTTTAAAATATAAATATAGAAGAGAGAGAGATAAAGAGATAGGGATGCAAACGGGGGTGGGTAGTAGCGGGGATTATAATACCCGTCCCCGTCCCCGACTTCTTATATCCACATCCGTCCCCGCCCCATCAAATCCCCATTGGAGTCGGGTAAGAAAATCCCCATTGGGGTTGGGGCACCCGATGGATACCCATTTAGTAAATAAATTTCAATTTTTTTTATAAATATGAAAACATGGAATCATAAAACAGGAATCACAATAACTAAAAGTTTCATAATTCATTTCGCACAACACCACAAAATACAAAAAAATGATTACGACATTAAGTTTGATATAAACTAAAGAAAAAACCATCAACTATACATATATATAAACTTACTCGTAAGTTTTATATTTATTGGTGGATGCTGCTATAACCTATGTCATAAGTATTATATATATATATATATATATGGGGTCTTAACGGAGCGGATACTATTATACCCGTCCCCGACCCGTTTTCCGCTAAAGCGGAGATTCCTCTCTCCGTCCGGGTCAGATCTCCGCGGGTAGCGGGGATTCCCCGCCCCGTTTGCATCCCTAGAAAGAGAGAATGAGAAAAGGAGAGAGAAGAAAGAGAGCGGGTTGTGAAGGGTTGGTGAACCCACAACCAAACCCGTGGCTTGAAACCGCCGAGGGAGTACCACATGTGGGTTGCCTGCTGAAACCAACCTTGAACCCGCCGTGAGCCCATGGCTTGCTACGCATCTCCCTACCGGGCCTACTTTTGATTGGAAATTTTAGTATATATTTACCAGCAAACTAACGATATCAAAATCAATTTTGAGCCAGAACAAGTACACGTGGGTAAATGTTTTTTGGAAATCTCATTGACAAAAATAAACTTGGTGCACGATAGAGAACGTCATATCAAATAACTAATATGCTATCCTTATAATACAGGGATGCCTACTTGTTAATCCTCTCACTGATAAATTTCTTAGCTTCAATGCAAGATTTGAGTTTGCTCATCGTCTTGCACTTATATCAGATGATATCTACGAGGTAATAAATATATATATTCTTATCAAAACGTGATGCATCTACTTGTGAATGAAAACATGTCAATTTTGTTGTAATTTGTTTGCATTTATGTTCTATTTCAGTCTGCGAAAGCAACTTGTGGTGGTGACTATGTATACAATAATATGGAGAATCCCATTTGTGCAGATAATCTTAAACGGTTGGATGAGGTACATGCCTATTATTCTTCATGCAATCCCTTTACGATTTTAATGTAACGTAGGAAATAGAAAGTTTTAACGACTTATTTTTCGTCACTAAGACATGTCGCTACTATGCCTAATTGCAGTGCACATGCAACATTACATTTGGGAATATTTTGGAGCCACATTGTGATGCTAAAGACATGGAGCCAACTTGTGTCGTAAGTTTTCTTTCTTCAATGTGTCGATAGCTTTTTATTTTAGTTGGCATTATTTTTTATGAATCAAATTTTAAAAACATGGAAATTAATATGACTTTTACCATTTCTCTTAATTTTGTTTAGTCATATACCGACACATTTATAGTAACTTGGGCAAACAAAAAAGATGTTCAGAAAGCTCTCAACGTTCGTGAGGTATGTATATTATTCACAATGACTTCACAACATAAGACACTATTCACTCAGTTGTGATGGGTGTGACTAAAAATATCCCTCAATCATTTTACCCATTTTCAACTATCTTCAATATTGATCTTCCTTTTCATGTGCAGGGAATAATCGAAACATGGGAGACCTCGAACATGAGTATTAAGTATGATTTTAATAAAAAAGACACAGATTCTTACTCCTACGATATCTGGAGTAGTATTCCATCCCATAAATACCTTCTTAGCAAGAACTCTCGAGTATTAATCATATGGTAATACCAAATAGTACTCTTTCAATTAAAATCAGCATTGCAATATCGATTTAGAAAAAAATCATACTTGCATTTTTATTTCTTCATATTTTGAATTTAGAACTAATATTGATTTCCAAAGTTGTTACTATAAGTTATTTTGTATCATAAAATAAAGTCAAATTCCAAATCATTTACCATCGAGCAAGGTATATATATGTATATATATATATATATATATATATATATGTGTGATTATCCATATCAACGACAAAAAACTCTTAAATTTGCATTTTTTATTTGGTGATAATAATATTATATATATTTCAATTGATAGTGGTGATCATGATATGGTGTTTCCATACGTGGGCACTGAGAATTGGATAAAGAATCTTAATCTTCCAGTTGTAAGCTCATGGGAACCATGGTTTGTTCGTAAGCACATTGCTGGGTAAGCTGAAAATTCAAGTATTTTTTTTTGATATATTTATTTCATAACCATTTGAAACTGAATTAAGCTCTTTGTTTTGTAGATATCAAATGACATATGCACGAAATGGATCCTCGATAAAATTTGCAACCGTTATGGTAAGACATATTACACTTGTTTGATTGATCATCTATAAGCTCTTGTTAGGGAAAATACTTGTGAAACTCAGATTTTAATCATGATAACGAATACTTGAGTTACAAATTTTTTTGTCAAAAACAAAAACTTAAACTGACAGTTGACAGGTGACACTACCACAAATTAGAGTTCATAGAACACCTAAAAAAAATGACCTACTAGAATATTTTATGAAGCCAATATTTATAGAAACAAAAAAAGTCATATTTAAAAGTGTTACAAAAATGTTATAAGACACTTTTGGGCGTTGTAACAAAATTCTTAGAACATTTTTTACAATAAATCGTGCTATTAGCTATTTTATATGACACTATTTGAAAAAATTGTCCTATAAACATAAACGTCCTAAAAAATTATGGGATTATAGGACATTTAAAAAAAACATTCTATAAAATTAAGTAATACGATATTTTTTTGTCCTATAAACTTGAACTCTATAAAACACTTATTAAAATATTTTTTTTATTATTCTAGACGTCATATAAACTTAGTTTTGTTGCACAATATTCATCAAATATTAAGAGTAATGAAGTAATACATTTATGGATTAATTTATGTTTTGTAGGGTGGGGGCCATCCGCTAGCACAATTCAGCCCTGAAGAAGCTTTGGTCATGATGGATGGGTGGCTTTCTTCCGATGCTTATTTAAGTGACTCCTAAGGACTAGAGATTAGAGTTTCATCCACATTTATTCATATTTTATATTAGGTAAATTCTATTCTCACCCCTTTATTAGGGGGTGGGAGTTGGTGGTGTGAGTACATACATGGGATCCAGAAGTGGGACCCAGAATTGTTACGTGAGTGACGGGGATGGGAATAGCAGTCTTCTTTATATTATTGTGCCTTCACTATTATGTTGCACATTCAGAATGAATAAACGGGGTTGATTGACATTTGAAGTCATTTTCTGTCACTGCTACAAATGTTGCCAATGGCATTGGTGTTAACAATTAACAAATAACTTTTTTGAACATCATGTTATTTAAAGATTGGTTGTGTATGCTAAATTTCTTTTGCATAAGATATATTTAAACCGTTTGGTAAGTTTCTAACGGAAGTATATATGTAAGTCAACGTGCTATAATTAATCACTAACATGTTAAATTTAATTATATTCTATCTTGGCTCCATTAGAAGACAAAAACATGACTTTAAAATTAAAATGCCATTGTTGCAATTAGACAAGGTGTGTTTAGATGACAATGTGGGCATCAATGATTGACTTTTAGGTTGCTTTGGATGGAACTTGTAAAAGCTTTCATATGTTTGATTGCACTAAATACCTCTCTTATTGGGATCAAAGATATTTCAAATGATTATTATGTTCTTAAGAAGCCTGAAGTTGGTTTAGTGTCCAGAGCAGATAAATGGAAAGAAAATATGTTCTTTAGAGTATCATAAGTTGTAAGGTACCCTTTTGGAACACTTGGACAAATTATGAATGCATTGGAGAAAAACAAGAAGGCAAAGAATGTAGAGTTATGTGAAAGAATGCAATTATTGATTCAAGCTCAGTTGAATTTGAGAAATCTTGTTCTTCTAAGATTTGTCAACATTTTGAAGGACAATGGGTGTGATCCATCAAGGAACATTTGAAACAGAGGAGGAGCTTGTGAACACTTGCAAATTAAAGTTGGTTTAATGTTGATTTACCTAAGTGTCCATCTCTAAACAAAAGGGTCAAGAAAAGAAATATCAGAGTTCTAGAGTCACAAAAGCTCAGAGTTGAAACTGTGGATACGAAGGTTCATAGTTTGACTATGCCAGGGACGAACCCAGAGAAATTTCCGAAAAGTGGCACCATTTGATTTTAAGAACATATATAGAGATATCTTTTACAAAGTTTATATTGGTTTAGTGGTTGGTTCATAGTTTTTTAAATAAATGGTCTCGAATTCAAGTCTTGCTATTACAATTTTTTTAAACATAAGAAATATAATATTAGAAGCTAAAAACTAGAAAAAATATTCTAACAAGATTTCAACCCACAACCTCAACTTTGAAAAACCAGGAACTAACCAACTCCACCAAAGAATATTTATTTTTTATTGCAGTTTCAAAATATATATGGTGGCACACATCAAATTAATACGGTAACACTTTTCACAATCCTATATTTTTTTACACTGCAACGAAGGAACGATACGCTGACACGTGCTACCGTACGATTGGCACTTAAGTAGGTCCTGGTCCGCCCTTGGTTAATGCACAGAATTCAGCAAGACTACAAGTATAGAAGATTGCAGAGATCTAGACCAATGAACTTAGAGTTCAGTTAGAAGTCTAAATAAACTTATTCGGATTTTGGGACTTAGCAATATCAACTCTATATTTATCAACTCTTAGGCTACCCACCCACACCCAACCCAATCAACCCTCTCAACCCACTCACTTTTTTAATGTCACATTAGCCGACCCATCAGCTTTTTCCCAACCCTCTCTTTACCCTCCCATAACCCTCTACAACACATACACAACCCTCCCATCCCTCTCACACACAACACACAACACACACCACACACACACCCCTCTCACTTTTTGTTCGGGTTCTACAAGCCGCCAAGGCTGCAAGCCGCTGGCTTCCTTCAGGCGCGCACCCAACCCACTCGAACCCGCTGGGCCCAGCGGGTATAGCCGCTGCCAACCGCCGAGTTGGGTGCGGACAGCCTTAGGGGAGTTCAAGAAGACCTAGAATACTAGAACATGTGTTATGGGATAATCAATCATTCTTGTAATTGGCATATAATTTCAGTCCCTCCACTTTATAAGTTGTTGCTGAACTTTTCTTGTTATTGTTAGTATTAGTAAATTGGGATCATCAGAAACCATGAATGAGTTAAAAGTTTAGGAACCTTCAAGCTTAAGACTCATAATTATAGAGAAAACTCAGAATGACTGAATGAGAACTCTTATCAATAAAACTTCAACCAATTAAACATTACCATTAACTTAAGGGTTTAAATATGATCTAAAAAAGAATTATAAGGTAGCTAGAAAACATTAATTTATAAAGCATGCAATTAGAATAAGATATTAGAAATAGATACTAAGGATAGGCTCAAGCCAACGACCTACATGGCTACATCAATTCAACTTTATTTTATTATAATATATATTTAACTTATTAACTAAATACTGATGTACTTCATATGTCATAGCTCAAGTCAATGGCGTTGTTTGTTTTTTTCTTATTTTCTTGCTTGCTTCTACAGATTAATTTGGGTCGATCATAACAAAATTAAGTTTACGATCACACCAAATCAAGAAAGCTTTTAAATATTATTTATATGACTTAACTTATAGAAAAGTGTTTTATACAAAACTATTGTAATAAGTTTATTAGATGTTTTTAGGCGCTATAGCAAGTCTTTTAGAACATTCTTATAAAAAAAAAAAAAAAACTTGTATGGGTTATATGACGTTGTTTTAAAAGTGTCTTGTAAAATAGCTAATGTGATTTTTTGTATAGAAGAATGTTTTTAACAACTTGTTAGGACCTCTAAAAGCGTCTTATAAACTTATTACAATGCTTTTAGATATGATGCAACTTTTGGTCCTATAAATTATGTTGTATTAAATAGTACTCTATTAAGACATACATGAGTACCTATCACTACCCTCATACCCTCACTCCCACATCAGCTTTACCCTCTACCCTCACCTTACCTTCAAGTGGAGTACTGGTAGCTTTCATACCCTTGTAATCTTAATTTTTTCTTTTTAGTTTTGATATATATTATTTTTAAGAAAGAGAAAAAGGGAAATTAGAGAGAGGGAGTGCAAATTTCAGGGTTTGAGAAGCCGCACCCGCTAGATGGTACCCACAGGTGGCGTACGACCAACTTTTAGAAACTGATGTGTAGAAGGCAAGCACGCGGATGGGATGCATAGCCTTAGGACGCTTAGAAACTGATGTGTAGATCCAATTTTTTTTATAACTGTTTCTCATCATGGTATCTAGGTAAAGGTAGTTTGGTGGGCATTGAGTTTTGTAAACAAAAATGTGGTTTAATATCAAGAGGAAAGTTCAAATGTGAACCACTTTTTGGTTGTGAACGTGAGGACAACCGAGAGTGCGATACGTAGCGACTTTGAGTGTGGTCCCCCTCTTTAATTCAATGCCCTCCCATGAATCGTGCCTAGTCACCCGCCGTGGACTTGACGTGGCGCCTAGTCATCCGCCACGTGTCGCGCTCTCGGCTGTACTCACGTTCACAATTAAAAAGTGGTTCACATTTGAACCCACCCCTTATTAGGCCATCCACAGCCATACCACCCATACCACCTGCACAGGCTGCCACCTCAGCGCCACATCAGCTTACCTTACCATTACCATACCATTCACCCACATCCGTACCACCCGTATAGTTTTTTTAAAATTAACAATTTAAATTAACAATTAACAATTCATTTTAAAATTAAAATTTAAATTAACAATTAAAATTAAAATTAAAATTAAAAATAACAATTAAAAAAATTACATTAAAATTAAAAATAAAAAACTATTCGAAAGGAGGCCAATCGTAATGTGCGCGCAACCGCGCCTTCTCTCGCAACGTGGTCTCCAAAATGTGGCCCGAGAGATGGTTGTGCGGTGATGTGTAGAATTGGAAGTGTGTCATCCTTTGTTTTTCTTTAAGTATATCGACAAGCCCGGTGTTCGCGAGTGCGAGAGCGCCTGCTTCGGTTGACATGCCCGTGTTGGTATCGTTTGTCGAAGACGAAGACCCCGCACATCTCGCCGCGTTCCGACCCATTGGTCGTGGACGTTCGGTGTGTGAGCGGTGCTCATCATCCCCGAGGTGGGTGTAAGTACGAGCATCGGAATCACCGGGGGAGTCCGTTTGGGTTTCGGACGTTTTCGACCGTTTGTTTGTAGGCGCGCGGATGTCCGATGGGTTCATCATTTCCACCGGGTTGTACTTCGGGCATTCGATGAGAACTTTCCAAGCGGCTTGGAAAGGAAATGTTCGATTATACTCACGTCGGTATCGCTCGAGCGCTCGTTCCAATAAATCAACGTCGGATTCGCCGCTATTTCGGTGTGTCAATGTGTTGTTGTAGATACAAGCAAATTTCGAGACCCCCGATAGAAGCAATTTCACTTTGGTTTGCACGGCGTCGCTTGAGCGGACGTTCGGGCCGTACCCCATGCGTTTGTCTAACGACCTTTTAACGTGCATCCAAAAATTGTCTACTTCAAAAATGGAAAAAATTAAAACACATTAGCGAATACTTAAGTACGTTAAAAAAACGGTTTTTTATTTACCTCCCGTTCGATAGTTACCTATGGTTGAATCCTCCGAGATTTCGGCCCATGCCATCGCCAACTTGACCTCCTCCTCACTCGACCATGGTTTAGAAGGCGCTTTAGTTTTGGTCGGGTTCGCACTCGAGCTCGCTTCTACGTTCTTACCCTTCCCACGTTTTTTACCTTTGGGTTGTGGCGGCGGTGGCGGTGGCGGCGACTCCGGTTGGGTCTCGGGTACCTCCTCGTCATCTCCCCACGATTGCGGTGACAAGTTGGTTCCATCTCGTGGTTCCCATACTTGTGACGGCGTGGGTTGTTGGGTTTGCGTCGTCGGTTGTTGGGGGTGCATGGGGTACGACATCATAGGGGTATTCGCGATCATATTCGCATACGCCCAATTGTCGACCATTGGGGTTTGCGGCCAACCCGATGGAGGCAACCAACTTCCAAACCCCATTGCGGGGCGATAGACACCCGACGGTTGAGGCGTTTGGGATGCCGACGGTGGAGGCGTTTGGGATGCCGAGTTACGACGTCGGGAACCGGAAGGGGTACCGTGTGAATCCATGAAGAAGAGATGAAGAAGAGATGAGATTAATTTGTTGAGGAAGAGATGAAGATGAGATGAAATAATATGTTGAGGAAGAGATGAAGATGAGATGAGTGGTAAAAAATTGAATAGATGATATATATATATATGTAAAAAGTAAAAAAAAAAGTAAAAGAAAAAATATATATATATATATATATATCCGTTATTCAACGGTCGAAAAAGCAAAAAAAAAAAAAGAATTTTTTTTTTCTCAACGGCATGAAGTCACCGCCGCACCCTCTCACCGGTCCCATACCGGCATACCGCGGCGGTGTTACCGCCGGTATGCCGGCTGTACCGCCAACAAACCGTCCGCGCTGCGGATGGCCTTATCAATACGCATATATAATAATTGTTGACGTGCTTCATTTTTTAATAACTGCTGTGCAATTGCACGGAATTGCAAAATTATTAGTTTAATCCTTTTTTATTCAACGCTTTCAAAAAATGGCCTATTATATATAGCAACACAAATCTTGAAAACTTTAAAGTAAGAGATATATAAAATGAAATCAAATTACGTTATGATTTCCCTTTTTATCATTTTTTTTACAATTTATTACTTCATCAAGCTCCAAATCAAAGTAATTTTTTCGAAAAAATCAAAGTAATTTTTTCGAAAAAATCAAAGAGATCTTTAATTTCTTTTTGTTGATCTTAAGGGATTTTTTCGATTTTTTGTAGTTGATTTTGATTTTTTTTTTTGATTTAATAGTTTATTTCAATGCAATTTTTTGATTAGTGGGATCTCGAACGAAAATTTAGTGGCGGAAAAGTAAGATATAAAATTGAAAACACATGTTTTTACATAAAAAAAAAAAAAAACTTTTTACAATACAATTCTTACTCTTACATGTGAGTCTCGTGCACAAAAAAACCGATTAACCGAAAACCGAAAAAAATAACCGAAACTGGTTTTTTTTTTAACCGGTTGGGAAAAAAACCGGATCGGCTTTAACCGGTTCAATAACCGGTTTTTATCCGAACCGGTTTTTTTAAAAGGCAAGCTCTTTTCAAAATATTTCAGACCGTTGGGTTCTAGGAAGGAATGTAGCCAAAACCGGTAATGAACCGGTAATAAACCGAACCGGTAATAAACCGAACCGGTAATGAACCGAACCGGTTTTTTAAAAAACCGGTTAAGAAAAAACCGATTAATAAAAAAACCGATTTTTAAAAAACCGGTTCGGTTAAAAAACCGATTTTGTACACCTCTACATGTGAGCTAGGCCGCACAGAAAGGCCTTGGGTCAATCCCCTTGACATAAAATGTGTTTATGGCTTTATGCCATATGTGTGCACGCCACATTATAATATATAACATTTTACAAGAAGATGAACAGTAATTTTACGGTTATGTATAACTTTAATCCTTGTAGTTTGATATAGATAATAGTTTTAGTCCTTGATTTTTATAAACTTTTTTTTCCACCACGATACTCGTAGACTTATATACCACTTTAGTCCCTGTAGTTTGATATATATAATACTTTTAGTCCTTTATTTTCATAAACTTTTTTTTTCATCCCAATGATTTTATTTCATTTCATTTTCATCTTTCCATCCAAGTTTGTTAATTTACGTGGTTAACTCATCCAATTTTTTTTGAATAAATTACATATTTGGTCTTTATAGTAGATCATCTTTATATTTTTATTCTTAAATTACATAACTCACATTTCATTAGCTTTTACTTTATTTATTTTATTAAGAGATTTTGTTTTATTAGTTAATTATAAACTATTATAACTTTAATAAAAAAATAATCAAATAATTTCATTTAACTATAGATAAACAAACGTACAAACTTTATGTTTCATATGAATGATAAAATCTATCACAGTTTATAACCCGGCGCGAAGATCGGGATCTTAAATAACTAGTTTATATACAAATGGGTTTATGACTTATTTGGGTAAAAAACTATTCGTTTTATACATAGAATACTATTGAACTATTTTTTGTACTCAATATAGCATTGAACTATTTTTTTGTACATTATACCATTACAATCGGGAATATCCTAGTTTGGATGATGTGGCAATTAAAATCATTAAATAATGCTTATGTGGATCTGACTAGGCATTATCTTCTTCTTTTTCTTCAAGACACCACCACCACCACACCCACCAGCCCACCACCACCACCATACCCACCACCACTAAACCACCACCACCACAGCTGCCACCACAAACCACCATCACTAAAACACCACCACCATACCCACCACCACGAAACCACCACCACCACAGCTGCCACCACAAACCACCATCACCAAAACACCACCACCACAGCCACCACCATAGCCACCACCACCAAAAACACTACCACCACACCTACCACCACCAAACCACCACCACACTCACCAGCTTCACACCACCACCGCATCGCCGCCTGCAAACGCCACCACACCACCATCTCCATCCTAAAAACCCCAATCCTGATAACCCTAAGAACCCAAATGGAAAAACCCGAAATCCATTTCTCCGGTGGAGAAATGGATTTTAGTATGCGAAGGAGAAATGGAGAGTGGTGGAGGAGGATGGAGGTGGTGGTGGTGGTGGTGGATGTGGTGTTGGTCGTGGTGTCTTGAAGAAGAAGAAGAAGAAGAAGAGAATGCCTAGTCATTGCCATGTCAAAGCCACGTCATTTCCACATAAGCATTATTTATAGATTTTATTGGTATAATGTGTACAAAAAAAATAGTTCAATGGTATAATCTGTACAGATCCACGTCAAAACGGGCTATTCCAGGTTGCAATGGTATAATGTGTAACAAAAAATTAGTTCAATGGTATATTGAGTACAAAAAATAGTGCAATGTTATTCTGTGTACAAAACGAATACTTTGTTACCCAAATAAGTCATGCACCCTATACAAATCTATCAATCTTTTCAATCTAATAAGGTATTATAACTGCCATCTTTTGTTTACTAGGCAACAAAGGTGGAGAATTCGAGCTAATAACATATAAGATATTACTGCCATTTAATTAAGGGATGAGGCCATCGATTGTAAAGCTTAATGCTTCATACAAACATTAGAGTCTTCCAATGCTGTGGTGGACTCAGGGAGTTTATAGCGTTCTAACCAAGTTCGAGACTTCCTGTATACATGTCTATGGACATTTAAGTGGGACCATGTTTTGTCCCAAAAATTGTCGGGAATTAATCGGGCTTTGGCCCAAATACCCTTAAAAAATCATTAGATCAACTTTTCAAATAAAAACTCGGATTGTTAGGGAGTGTGGCTTATGCAATCTGCAAAACACATTGTTTTAAAGATTTCTTTTAAATTGTAACATTACATTATTAAAGAAGCTAGTGTATTATTTGTCTTTCTCTTTTCCTGATAACGATTTAATGCTTAATTAAACTTTAACATTATTTTCCATATTTTATGTTTATATATTTTTATATACTTAATGAATCACCAATTTGGTAATTTCCCTACATAATGGTTAGTTATCATGTTACGGTGAACATAAGTGAGACCCATAAAATATTTTGACCGATGGTATAATTTGACTATAAAAGTAAAGTGACTAAAGTAATTCATAATATTAAAAGTTAAGATAAAAAATTGAAAAAACAAATCAAGTCTAGGCTACATGCTTTTACTTCAAAAAAAATAAAATAAAGGTTTGTTTGGTTTATAAGAATTGAATGAAATGAATTAGATTTTATGTAGGAATTTAGATTTGGAGGAAATTAGATTTGGATTTGAGACGATTTGAAATCTTCTGTGTTTGGTTTTGTAAAAACAGGAGTGGGTTTGAATTCCATTATTTATTATAAAAAAATTTAAAGAAAGTTCAAAAAATAGTTATAATTCCTATTATTTAACTCATTATTATCATACAAATTTTTTAAACAAACCTCAAAATCCAAATACTACCAAATCCATTTCATTTCTGCAAACCAAACGATGCTTTAGAGAAATATCCGTTGGTGGTTACTATGGATTATCCACAAAATGCCACTTGTTCGGTAGAATATGATATTTTTCAAGGAAATATATAATCGATGACCGTGAGTAATTTGTCACCGATTTGAGTTTTCCGCCAACTTTTGTAATAGTTCAATGATGAATCATCTATTTAGCGATTTGATCTTTGAGCAAATATTCTATAGGTAAAAAGTCTTTTGTTTAATAGTGTTACCAACTCTTCCATTAGAAACTCGTGCTAAAGTTTCACTTCTATAAACTATATGGTAACATCAAACAAAACATCTACCACCTTTCAGAAATATATAAAATTTTTCACTATAGTGATACCATGATGTGGTGGCCCACATTGTATGGGCCTATATAAGTCAGCCTGTGACGATGAGGCTCTAAACTACTAAAGTTGGTAGTAAGATGATGACTATAGAAGTTTGCTAGTGTCTAACTAAGGTCATTTGGTTAAATAAATATAAGCGAGTTTTAAATTAAGAGAAAATAAAAATATTGAAACATAAAAAAGAACCAATTTAACATTAAACAAATTCCAAATACAACATGTTTGCTCTTAATATAGAAACACGGGTACGATCACATTACAAAAGTTGCGGTATAATATCATCTCTTCATTTAATTAATAGCCTTCGGGTTTGTGGGCGATGAAACTGATGCATTGAACTTGACGAACATTGTCGAAACCGATGATACGGATAAAGGCACTCGGGTACTCCTTCTTGCATTCATTAAGCTCCTTCAAGACCTGAGCGGAATCAGTGCACCCAAACATGGGCAACTTCCACATGGTCCAGTACCTTCCATCATAGTACCCTGGGGACCTATGGTTCTCACGGTACACGAACCCATGTTCCAACTCGAATTCCAAACACGGGACCCACTTGTTGCGGAGAAGGTAGTCGATCTCCTTGGCCAACGAGGCTTCCGGCAATGGGGGAAGGTACGAGAGCGTCTCGTACTTTTTCAATCCCAGTGGGGGCCACACCTTCATGCACTGTACTCTTCCACCATTGCTGGGGAGGGAAGAGAAGTCGTTGGACTTCTTGGTGACGGGAAAAGCGGCATTGGACTTGAGGCCGGTGAATGGGGCGACGGAGGTGAATTGGGTAGGGGCGGCAACGGTGGCGGAGGAGGCGGAGATTGAGGCCATATTGGTAATTTTGACTTCAAGATGATTGTGTTTGTTTGTAGTTATGGCTTTTGGTGCAAAAGGGTGTAGGGTATATATGGTGGTGGGGGTGAAGAAATGGACAAAAGGCAATCTTGGTGTGATTGTGGTTGATGGTATTAGAGGAATGAGAGCCACATAGACAAAAGGGGGCTATATCTGGATAGGTACATCACTAACCATAACTTCTTGAAATGGGTAGCTAGGGGTGAGAGCCCATTAATTCTTGCCCATAAAACTAGATAATGTGAGGATATTGGAGATCAAATAGTTTGATTGCTAGTGTGTATATGTTAAACTATTGCAAGCTGTTTTGGGAAAAAAGTTATCAACACTTCTTGTGTTAGAAGGGGGTAATACACTAATACTGATGGAAAAAGGTTGAAATTTTTATGAACCAGATTTGTAAAATTTCATATGATAAGATGGTGTTTTTGGAATCTCTATCTTGACATACAAACAGAGAGGCTCTTATTCAGGAAGAAAGAAGAAAAGCTTATTATTACAATTGAACCCATGTTTTTTCTTCCTCTTTTTTTTTCTCCAATTTTAGTATAATTATTGTTAGAGTTATACATTGGCTAGACTTTGACTATTTCTCTTATAGACGAAAGCATGGTCAAAACAAGAGAACAAGAAAACCATCAAATTATATGTGATTTTACATGCAAATACAGAGTGCAGTCACTGCAAAGATCATAGAGCGACCTAGCCCACGACCTTAGGTGAATTACATGTGTTTTACACATGATTTTAGTATAAAAACACATGTGTTCCGATTGTTTTCGTGTTCTCTTATTTGATTAATGTTTTCGTATGAAACCTCATTTCTATCCTAAATGGCTCTTTTGGAGATCAAATTTGGAGGTTCCACATATTCACTAGCCTCCTTTGGACTTTGGAGAGGGGTGTTAGCTAGACTTGGATAATATGTTAAAGTAGATTCAATTAAAATGATTGTAATATGAATTGGAACAGATTGGATTTGATTAACCCAATACTTTTGTTTGTCTAATTTATTTATTTCATACATAACTGAGCTATGAAGTAATACTACAAAATTAGGGGCTGGTTCAAATAAGAATACTGAATGTTGTGAAAATTTAAGAAAAAACAGTTAAAAATCAGAAAAAAACATATTCTATTTGAAAATACAAATGTGAACAAAATGATACAAAGTATTCATACGTATTCACATATGCATACTAAGGATTTTTTCAATGATTGATATTTAACCTTGTATTTGAACTTTCACTAGAAATACAACACAAATATTACATCTTTTTCCTTCTATATGTGCTTGGTAACTTTGTAGCTGAAAACAAACCAATAGCACTTACAATTAATCCATCTACTATATATCAACTGCAATTACCCAACACTTCTACTTCATATCTGTACCCATTCCATTCCAGACTACATCTTATCTATATCTATAGATTACGCTACGTAAAACCCTGTGTCCTAAACCTTTTTTTTATCGATCTTTTGGAATACTAGTTTTTTCTCTATATATCGAATTATCGAATCATAAGATGGCCTCCCTTTTGCTATTACCATGGAAAAGGACTTGTCTATGAATATCGTCACATTTTTGTGACAATGTTACTGCTATCAACGGTTCTAAAATACGTTCCTTCTCCCTATTCTTCATATCTTCCAACAAACCTTCTCCTGTCTCTATACCTGCAACGACAACTTAGTATATTCAGATTTTAACCCAACATATATACAACATCTTCGCATTTTCATCTTAGTTCTTCCAAAAATTGAAGTATCTGTCTACTTCCCAATTCTACCGAAAACTATATATATACACTCACCTGCTAGGTAGCCACCATGAACATAACCACTAAACCTTTCGCTTGTATGTTCTCCCGTGAAATAAATCCGTCCCAGTGGAGCCTAATTAACCAAATACCACAAATCAAACATTTAGTCTCATATATACTTTTGAGCCTTAACTAGTTGCTTATATAAGTGGTGTGTCAATTCTAATTAAAAGAGAGACCATATACATATACATATATATATATATATATATATATAGGGGTGGGTTCAAATGTGAACCACTTTTTGGTTGTGAACGTGAGGACAGCGGAGAGTGCGACATGTGGCGATGACTAGGCGCCACGTCAAGTCCACGACGGGTGACCAGGCGCGATTCATGGGAGGGCATTGAATTAAAGGGGGGACCACACTCAAAGCTGCCATGTGTCGCGCTCTCGGTTGTCCTCACGTTCACAACCAAAAAGTGGTTCACATTTGAACTTTCCTCTATATTTTAATATATATATTGAGAGAGAGAGAGAGAGAGAGAGAGAGAGGGAGGGAGGGAGGGAGGGAGGGAGGGAGGGAGGGAGGTTTAGGGGGGAAACCTCAAGAAAACGAAAGACTGAGGAACACCTCTGGTGACTGTTTATTTAGACAATATGCACATGTGCATATTAAGTTGTTTCTTGGTTTTTATGTGCATGTTACAAATTACTTGTATACATAGATACCATGTAGATGAACCGCTACCCAAGTGTTCCTTTGTTTTTTGTTTTTTTGCAGTTTTTCAGTGAACCTAACTCTATAGATATAAACACCTAATTATTTACAAACCTAATAAATCATACAACCTTTTTCCCATATAAACCAACATTATATAAACATTGCATTTTCACACATTGATTGGTAAGATTAATTGGGTTTGTAAAAGAAGAGGGAAAAATATATACATATGTAAATATAAAGCAACACCATGGTATTGGAGTTCGGAAGACTAGATGATGAGTAAAGAGAGCAGCTGCCAGGTGGATGATGATTACCTTGATGTTTTGTACCATTTGAGGATTGGCATAGATGGGGTAGTTGCTGTAACTGCCACGTTGGAATCGATTGTTCCACCAACGTGGCACGAGTATGTCTGTAGCCTCTGGAATATCAGGCCCAAACATGCTCCTAAGCACTTCCATCGCTTCTCTCATTGTCTCTTGGTCTGATTGAGATTCCACGCGTTTGGATTCTCCATTTGTTAAGGTTACAACAAGAATATTCGACCCTGGGTATGCATTCTCCATGTGCTGTATAGTATAATATGGATCAGATATATAGATACATTCATCACAACAACATGTTAAGGTTGATGTAGTTGATAAGTATTCAAGAATATGGGATATTTAAACTAAACTTAGTTTAAGTATTAATTATGTAAATTATAATAGATTAATTAGGGATTAGAATTGCAATTAGATAGATTATGTAATTGAATGTAATTAGGCAATAGTGAAAGGGTGTAATAGTTCAAGTGAAAGGGAGTAATAGTTCAAGTGAAAGGGTGTGATGGTTCATGAATAACCACCTCCATCCAAACCATCACAATGGTTCGAATCAACACCACCATTTGAACAGTCACAATGGTTCGAAAGACACCTCTTCGTTGCCTATATATAGGAATCATATGTAACAGATTTAAGTGTGGATTACTCAGAAATAAAATAAACTCTGGTTGATTATTTCTTGCTATTTGTATATTTCGATCCAACAAAGAAAGAACCAAAAGATGCAGCTTATTAGTTATTTACAGAAAATTTGCATGCCTTGATTTCTAATGAACTTTGTGATCATACAATATGTGTAGCAGCTAGCTTTGGATTAGTTTCCATAAGTGAATAGGCACACATGAAAAAGAGTGTGACAATCTTGACATAATCACTTTACATAAGAGATTATCATGTGAATATAATAACCTTATAGTGCATTATGAGGTCATGATCTCCATTAGGAGTTAGGTCACTTGTAATTTTATTGGTTACCATCTTAATTAACAAGAAGACTAAACCATGATTTAAAAACTTCTGTTGTACCAAAAAAATTTCTATATTAATAGCAAGCACTTATCAAAGTAATCGTAAACCAAACAGACCTGCCAAAATGTGTAGTAGCCTCTTCGTTCGTGAGCGTATATGAAGAATTCTTTTCCGGGACCACAAGGCCAAAACTTGTGTGGAAACTTCAAGAAGATTTTTGTGTACACCATAACATCACATTTCTCAATGGCCTCCATCTTCCACCTCTGTTGTCATATTATCAGTTTCGTTAATCGTTTTAATAGACAGAAATTACCCATATTTAGTAAGGAAGTTCACATCATAAGAGACCTTCAAACAGAAATAATAACTTCTTGTACTCTACCTTAATTGGTACCAAAGAAGCATTACAATTTTGAGAAATTTGTTGCATGTGCACGCAATCATGTTATGGTATTCAGGAACACATTGAACATTTTGTTTATTTTTGGAAAATAAAGCATTAAGTAAGTTATAGCAATAAATGAATCGGTGCCATATAACAAACTACCAAACTTGGGGGATACTAGCCTCTTACTCTTTCACTTCATTTCCATAATTAGTTAAAGCGCTTTGAGAAAACGGAGGTTCCAACATATATAGATCAGAAATTGTCCAATTATAACCGATGCAAGACTCTAACACCCCCACACCCCCTCCCCCTCCTCAATGAATGCTACACAGGCCCAAATTGTCCCAGTGTGTCAAGAGGGATACACATATAAAGTGTCGAGTCCCTAGACTGGTAAATCTTGACTCAGATACCATGTAGGAATATGTAGAACCCCAAGATTACTCTCCAAAAGAGCCAGTGAAAATGGAAGGGAGGTTCCAAGTTCCAACATATATAGAGATGCAATAGTCCAAGTCTAACCGACATGGGACTCTAACAAGTAACATCATTCTCCTAAAAATAAGAATCAAACAAAACATTCTCCGACTTTCAAGTATACTTGTCGGCTACGTGTGGTTAGAGGGTTACTGTTTTTTAACCTTTGGGGAGAAGATAACTCGATATTAATTATTTTAAGATTCAAATTACTAGAAAATTACACTACTGCCCTTCAAAGAATATTTTTAAATGTGAAAAAAACAATATAGATCTCTGCTATGAAATATGGACAAGAAATATCGCTTTCCCTTAGATGGCATTGTAAATCTTGCCAAAACCATTTGATTCATCCACAGCATTGAGAGAATACTGTGGAACATAGAAAATTGGCCATGGTATTGAATAAAAAAAGTGATATCCAAAAGTTCCAATTAATACATGGTCCATGATACCAACCATTCAAGCTGATATATTCTTTAAAAATAGAAGGCAAATTGCACACATTGAATTAAACAAATAGGTACATATCAGACCTTACATGAAACCAGTTGGAATATGGCCATATCTTAGCAATGAAAGATCCAGCTCTTCAGAATTTTTTTTCTTTTAATTAAAACATGTGAACCTCTTATAACTTTTTGCAAAACTATTCTAAAGTATTGCAAGAACCTAGCTAATAAGGACAACAACACAATTGTGACCTGCAGAAGGTGATGAAGATTTGGAGCATATTGGCATGTTCATGGACAGGCCAGATTCAAGGCATCAGTTATCCATGTTGTATTGAAAGTTTTTATTTGATAAATCGAACGAATGAGGACTAATTGGGACCAAAAATTAGACAGATTGAGCAAAGAAATTGGTTCTTGAACATGCAAGGAACATTTTAAAAAAAGCCTAGTAATAACACCATGAATCAAGTAAGCAGTAACATGTTGATGGAAACTAACAGCATTCTTTTTATAAAATCACAAATTTTGGACAATTGAATGAATAGATTGTCAAAAATGACAACATATACAATATTTAGTTTTGGCTGCAATCCCTATTACTTATGTCGATTGATAAACATTTAAAAATGGGTCCTTTCAGATTAGTCCTTACGGTAACCAATATACATTATTTTAAGAATACTTTTTTAATAGAATAAAATAAGAACATGGCATGATGTATATATATGTATATAATAAAGTAATGCACATTCTTTGTATGTTTTACGAATACTAAAGAGTTCGATGTAAGTAGTCCGTTAGAGATGTTCTTAGTGAATATAAATATTAGATAAATGCACGTACGGCCACATGGGTTGGCTGATTAGTAAATAAATGTGAGGTTCTTTCGGGTCAACCAAATAAATTATCATCTTAGGAAAACATCAAAGGCCAACCATACTATTAGATATGAGACAAATATATATCAATTTGGAATATAAACAAATTAATAATAAGGGGTGAAGGTAACATCTTCGAATCCCACGGCTACAAGTGGGGATATCCAAGTTCTAGGCAAGTTTAAGACTAATGCAGATTAGTCAGGTGTTCAAATGGATTTCAGATACCATGAAAACGTACGTGTAAGTTTATCTCTCGTTCAATATAATAATAAAAAGGGTGGAAAGAGAAAGAGAAATAGGGATTCTCACAGGCAAGTGGGGGTTGAAAGAGATGAGGTGGCTCTGAAGGACACCGATACTAACAGACAAAATAACGTAGTTGGCTTCGAAAAGACGACCATCCTCGGTTCTGACTTTAACGCCGTCTCTAGACTGCTGTAATTCACGAACAACCTAAAAACATGCATGCACGTAATTAAGCACCATAGAAAGTCAAACTAGGAGCCTAGCTACAATATTTAATTAATTGAACTACTTACCAAGATGTCTAGAGAAATGTGTAATCTAATTCTTGCTTATATTTTATAACCATTATTATGCATAGAGCAATGGGAAAAGCTTTTACAACAAGTGTTATTTATTTTATTATAAAGCAGATCTCCACTTATCTCAAATATATATAAAGATAATTAATTACTATATCCCACTTTACTTTAATATGTTGATGTGGGTACGTAACTCTAGATGTATATTTGATTTCTTTGATCGGGATTCTGGGTGTAATTCATATGTAAGGTGTTGAGTTAAGTTTAAGTCATTGTTCTTCTGTTAATATAATGTATGTATTGATTTACCTTCCATGATGGTCATGGAACTGATGATGTCTACCATATTTTTATGATATCCTTGACGATTTTCTATGTGCAACCAAGCAATTTGGTCCAGCTAAAACATGTCGTTAATTTTAGTGTCATATATGTGATCAACAATAAATTGACTAGATACAAAGGCTTTCATACTTAACATGAGTTAATAGATGCAAGGGAACACTTAAGTGTATGAATACTAACACAGAAGCTTCTGAGTTCTTTTTCAGAAGTTATAAAGCATTGAATATATAAAGCGTTGAATGTGGATGTAGATATGTAACATAATTTTACAGCATTTAATAACAGAGTAATCATTTAATTATCCCGATACGCAACTCATGATGCCCAAAGCATATAGAGTGGAATTAGTCCTATAGAATTGTTATATTCTAACATGATAGTGGTATCTCGATTGCATGATGCTAACACATATAACAATCAAAAAAACAAAACAACTGCATATATAGTTTGGAAAGCACTTAAAAGTTGCGGTGTCTTGAATTCTTGATTATACATAGTATCGTTTTCTTCTCGTACGTAAAATGCATGTGGTGGAGTAATGGTGTCGGGAATAATTGATTAATTAATTAAAGTAACCAAATTTTGACCATGTAATCACGTAATAGTGTTTATGTCCTTTAACTTTCTTATCAGTGGATGGATGACGACTAGTTGTATGTTGGCTAATAAAACAAATAATTAAGTGGCAGACAAAAAGATGACACAAGAACTCCCAAATCTCAATCATCGGAAACATGATAGCTTTAATTAAGGAAGATTTGGCTACTAACTGTGTTTAGTTTCAGACGATCGTCCAAGATTTTGCTATCCGATGTAAGTAAGAATTCCTCAGCCATTTTATACAATAAGTATTCGTAACCTCTCTCATCCGCCACTAAAAATTCCCTCTCCCCAAAATCAACGTATGTAGATATTGGCTCAACTTCTGCAAAATAAATTTTGAATTAGTCATCATATATCTTATCATACATGCATCATACTAATTAATTTCTTTGGTTTAGATCTATAATTTCAGTTATATATGTAATTATTTTCATTATCAAATTCAATATATGTAATTATTTAAATTATCAAATTCAATATATGTAATTATTTAAATTATCAAATTCAAGCACTTTTGAAAAAAATCAAAAGCCGTCAAAGAATGTGTGCCAAAAGCCAAAAAGAAGTTAATATTATGAGATGAAATTGGAGAGTTCTAATAGCCTTATCTTACATGACACATAAAGGAACGTGTTATAAAGTAGAAGCTCAATCTATAAATAAACAGTTGTAAATCATTGGTAGGGTTCGCATATACATATTTATATATGTATATAAACGGGTAAAAAGGTAGATAGAGAACGTAAGCTTCAAATATATCTTCAAATACATTATTTTTCAGTCATTCTTCACTTTTTTGACTTATTTGGAAGCCTCTATAAAATATTCTTATGTACAAAGATACAACAAATAAATCAAATATTAAAGATATTGGGTCGATTCCCAACTTAAACTTGATTTACTTGCAGGATGAAAAGATGGGGGTAGGCCCATTAAAAAGAAAGAAAAATAACATGTTTAAAAGCAAGGAAATTGCTATATGCACCTTATTTTATGGCAAAATCAGGTTAATTATGACATTGGAAATGCAAAAAGCAGTTTATAATAGTGATGTGTCATAGAAAAATGTTGTATTTGGCAAATTTTTAGCTGCATTTAGCATCACCCAAAAACAATTTTTCTTTAACCTTTATCATATTTTCCCTTGTTGTTTTGTTTACTTGCGATCCCATCAACCAAAATGCAAAGAAAATACCTTCAAGTTAACTAAAAGACTAATAAAGTTTTTCGAAATCAATAAAAGAACCAAAGAATCTATCAAAATCAATTAAAAATCTTTAAAAATATCTCGAAATGGTAGACCCCATCATCCAAAAATCTTGAATGCACCATTTCACTTGCTTAGATACTTTAAAGGTCGTTTACTTGGATCATATTCTATCACATCTACTACTATTGTAAACTTTCTTTATGTAATATAAATACAAAATGAGATTCATAAAATGCAGAAACTGAACGGAATCTTTATAAGAAATGCAAAAAAGGGAAAATTAAACTAACCAGCCATCTCGAAATCATGAAGAATAAAATCAATGGCGTTCTCAATAGGCGTTTTCGGTACCCTGGAAAAAAAAGGAACGAATACGAATCCGTAAGCGAAACCAAAGACAAGTGGACGTAACAAACACAAAAGGTAAAATCTTATCTTACACAAAAAGAAAAAGAAGAAGAAGAAGAAAATAGATACTTGAATTAGAAGAAGCCAAAAAGCAAAAAACATGGTACGTGTGCTTAATTCAAAACGATTAAAGAGAAAGAGAGTTACGTGGAAAGTTGGGGAACATCAGGGATGGCGTCAGCAGTAGTAGTAAGACTAAGAAGGCTGTCCTGATCGCTACGTAGCTTTTCAATCGCCGATTCAACCGCCTTCTTATACGTGTCACTCGCCACCCCACTCGGAAATATCTTCCCACTGCAACCGTACAAATATTAAAACCAACACGAGAACGAAAGTTCGGTTACGAACTCAAATTTCATTGTGAACGTAAAGACAGTCGAGAGCACCGTTATGTGGCGTATTCTCTTTGAATAATCATGTATTTGTGAGAGTGAATAATACAGCATTCAATGTTATTCATACGGCATTCAGTGTTATTCATCCTAAATAATACATGATTATTGAGCGCGAATATGCCATGCCATCGGTTGTTTTCATCATGTTCCATAATCAAATTTAAGTTTTCATCTAAAACATTACCACCGCGATTTCTAACAATCATCCCCAAAATTACGCGCCAAATTATAGTTTTTAACAGAAAAATACAAGTCACGTATCGTACGGATCATCTAACAGACTCATACATCGAAGAAATTAGTTGAAATGATATATGACATTATTCTTCAACAATACGAATTCCGGTGAACAAAATAATTAATTCGTTATCAATTAATTAATTCGTTAATTACAACGGAATGTCTGCCTTTTCCAAAACAGGTTGAAAAAGTGAGGAGATTAGATAATAGATATGAATCTGATTAATTTTACCTTGGATCGTAAATGTTGTAACGAGCATTGCTGTAATCGGAGAAGCAGGTACGAAGGCCGGATTGGACGGCGAGTTCCCAAACAGGATTCGATTGTTTTCCACCGACACCGGCGATCCAACCGGCACCGAGCTCCACCGATCGGTTTCCGAATTCCTGCTTCTTAATTCTCCCTCCGATGCTATCCGAAGCTTCTAGAATCAAAATATCCTCCACTCCATTCTTCGCCAACACCTTTGCTGCCGATATGCCTATATATACATACATACATACATACATATTAACACAAATGTATACAAAATCATGCAATATATATATATAGATACATATATGTATGTATATATTGTTGTTTCACCTGAAATTCCTGCTCCGATGATGATAACCGAACAACGATTTGGAGATTCCATGAAAAGTCTGTTTTTTGCGTTTGTTTAACAAAAACAGAGAGATAGATATGTATATATATATAGAGAGGGATGGAGATGAGAGAAGACGTGTATAGGAAAAGGAAATGTTGAAGGGCTAAAAGGTCATTTGGGCATATGGACATGTCAGCTTACTTGCAAAACCTCTTGAATGATTTAAAAAATCCATAAAATTAAGTTATAAAATCCAAAAAAGGTTTTAACGTAACTAGGACCAAAAGCCTCTTATTGGTACGTGAGGATCGTCATCTCTTATTAAAGATAGGCTTGCGTAAAGTGTTACGTTTGTTAGAGTTTTGTTGGAGTAAAATCTTATTCGATAATTAAGTGATAGTGTTGAATATTAGAGGATAGTTTTTCAAAATGTATCAAATTATACCCAAAAATTTATTATGTATCCACCATGTTTTTTAATGTATCAAACTTTTCTTTTTGCATATTGTGTTACAAACGACCAGTCATCAACCGGTCACATGTAATTAGGGATGGTGGCTGGAGGTTCTGGGCGGCGACGATGATGGTTCTGGTGGAGTTGGTTGTGGGTGATGGTTATGGGAAGCGACGATGATGGTTCTGGGTGGCGATTATGGGCGACGGTGGCTCTGGGCAGTGGTTCTGGGTGGTGGTTATGGGTTTGGGTCTCCGGGATGGTTTACCGGCTAAGCAGGTAGCAAGTCATTTTGTAGCACAATAGAAAAAAATTAAAAGTTTGATACATTAAAAAACATTTGTAGTAGGTAGATACACACAATAGATTTTTGGATATAGTTTAATACATTTTGAAGAACTATCCCCTAACTTTTATTAATTAGCATTTACCCAAGTAAGTGTTTGGTAAACGGTCTTACCTGAACCCTTACTTGGGTAAGTGCTTATCAGCAAAATTCTAACACTATCACTTACTTAGGGGGTAAGATTTTAATCCACCAAAAAGATATATAACAATTTATCTGCTAAGTGCTAACCATGGTAAAAGTTGTCGCTCTCACTTAGTGCGTAAGACGCTTAATCCTTGACCTAGCTCTTACCGAGTAAGATTCTTGATTATTGTCATATAATACGGTAAGATAATGTGACTTGATAGGCGCTTATCTGGAAATACGTTTGGTAAACGGCCCCTTAATTTCACCTCTTACCCATCACTTTTACATACCCGTCAAAAACTAGACATATTCACTAATGTACTTGTCAAGACTTGCAAATCGCGCATTTTTTTAAAAACCTCAAGTGTCGGCCACCACTCTTACCGAATGTAGCTTTAGATATTGTGAAGGGGATCAAATTTGCGAATTGTTGAAAGCCCAATATGATTCCTTCTATTTTTTAAGACAAGCTCGTCGACATAAATCTTGAAAAACTCTAGATCAGCTTTTTTTAAACCCCTCGACAAGTTGCGACCTAGACGGTTTTGGATGTATTAGGTTTTCGAAAATGTGAAAGATAGTATACGCTAAGAGTTAAATTAAGTCGCATCAAATGACAATTTACAATTAATTCTCCAATCCAAAATCATGTTCAATACTTAAATCAAATTTTTCTTTAACTTTTTTAAAATCCAATTCCAATTTGAAGTCTCCAAACACAAAAATATAATTTAACATATGATACTAATGCAGATTATAAAATAGCTTAAATTAGCTTCACGTGTAAAGTTATAAAGCATAAAGCTTTATATGTGAAGTTTCATAGAATAAGGTCGTTTCAAATTTGGAGGGACAACAACTTTTTACCTTTTGTCTATGGTTAATTAAGTTAGCTTAACGTGTACCTTTTTACCTTTTTACCTTTCATAGAATAAGGTCATTTATCATAATTTCAATGGTTCTCAGTGTACATATGATTTTCTTAATTAGATTAAATATCTACAACGATAATTGTCTACAAGTGTAAGTTCGTGAGTGAAAGTCCAGAATCAACAAATGTCTTGCTCATTTCTGTTGGCGGCATGGGTGTCAGTCATAGTAATAGCAGCCATGATCAATTTTCTCTGCATTAGAGGTTTAAACTGGAAAAAGAATTACATATGATAAGCTTTTACACATTTTTCTTTAGTGAATGTTATTTCTTCTCAACAGAATAGTATTATTTGGGCAATAGTGCATTCATTGTTGGGTATTCTAAAGAGTCTCAAGCACATGCAAAAGAACAAAGGAAGAGGTTCGCTCAAATGAGCAAACGATGACACATCGAGACTAGGGGCAAATTTAGTTGTTTAGGTATGGGGGCATAGGCCCTCATTAAATAACAAAAAAAACAAGTATTTTAAAGGTTAAAATTAAGTTTTTCTTGTAACTTTTACTATAATTGCCCCTACTAAATTTTCGTATAGGACCCCATTAACTAAAAAAAGCATCTCGTAATCAACCAAAAAAACCTTTCGAAGTCAACCGAAAATCGAAAAAAAATCTTCCGAAATCGCCAAAAACACTTAGAAATCCCTTAAAAGCAACCAATAATACTTTAAAAATCCCCCAAAACGGCTAAAGTAGACTAGAAATATATCGGCTAACTTTACGGGCATTTAGTTTATCTTAAAGGTGCCCCCACCACGAAAAATTTCTGGATCCGCCACTGATCGAGACCGAGAAATCAAGAAAGCACAATTAAGGGAGATCGAAGACACCCGTCTAAGGAAGATTGGACCTGCCCGGGTACTCCTCATGCCCTCAATTGACTCCCCTTTGAATCGAACCCAGGTAGACTGGATCTCATCCATAAGTCTCCTCCTCCCAGGATGTTATCGCCCTTAGGAAGACTAACTGAACTACACATGATTTGTTATTTATTGATAAATTGCTCCATTCTAAATTACACTCAATAATATTAATAGTCTATAATCGTAATTTGATTAAGGAAGTTTCTATGGTTACATTTATGTAAAGTCTAGTGGCTTAGGTCGTTATACCTTTTTATTATGGTATGGTAAATTTTTGATTAACAATCATCGTAGTAAAAAGTATTTCTTTAGTATTTTAAAGCTAAGAACATATTTTAAAAATCATTTGGATGTTTGTATTATAGATTCATAGTAGATCGTTCAACATCCTTTAATATGTATTAACTCTATTTTATTAATAAAGTGTTTTATGATTCAGAAAATAAAACCTAATAATGGGATTTAATTTTTCCATAATAATTTCATTTGACCTTTTCCAATTTTGTGGCAAGATTGATTGTTTGGTTGATAAAAAGGCCATAATTGTTTTCTTGACCACAATTGTCCATGTCTACAGAAAACACTCAAAACAGATTCTTTTATGCTTTTATTTATATAATTTTTAACTACTAGTAAATAGTAATTTAAAATTTCTGTATTTATAATAATTTATCATTTTTTTTTCTATAAGAGAAACAATATTTCTCACTTCAAGCTCATAAAAGATACGTTTTTGATACATTTTGAGTTCTATTATTTATTTATTTTGAAGGAATAATAAATATTGCCTAATCTATTTAAAGTTTAAGAATGTTGAAATGGATAGGATAAGGTTATTTCATTAGCTCATTCAAAATACCGAGTAAGAAAATAGATAATAATTCACATAATTCACTTTTTAATTGAAGAAACGTGTTTTTGGTTGGGATTTATAAAGTAAGTTAAAAAGTGGATATATCTATCATATATGGAGATGCTTTAACATGTGACTATGCCAAAAATAAAAATGTGAGGAATGTATTGCATGTGGATCACACTGTTTAAAAGTGGATTGGTCATCATTGGATGGGTGTGTGAACAAGTTAAGCCCATAACAAAAATTGTAAAAAACAAGAACATTTAAAACTTATTTGAACCACATATACTCAATTACAATAACATTTTAATTTTTACATAGATAATTTAGTAATTATCATCCTAAATTAGGTTCATGTAAGACTAAACAATTATGGCATGTGAAGACCAAGACAATCCTATGGAGGTTGAAAAACACTGTGAAGATAAAAATATTCGAACATTCATAGTGTTTCATAGAAAAATACTATGCAGGTAAAAAAAATTAAACCTTCACGGTTGAAAACACCATGAAGGTAACATTGACAGTGTTTTCACTATGAAGATTTGATTTTTTTACCTTCACAGTGTTTTGCCGTGAAGTTTCATGTGTAAAGTTTTGGTTTCACCGGTCTCACGGAAATAGTTTGACCTCACAAGAACCTGACCCTTATCATGTCTTTGGTTGCAAAAAATATGTTTTTGTCACATTCAATCATGTTATATTCTAGTCTAATAAACGTCGTATCAAATGTAAGACGATAAATTTTTAATTATCATGTCTAGTGACGGCTAAGATACCATATGCGTACTTAAAATACCAAAGTAAAAGTTTTAAAATAAATTATAAATCATGTCTAGCTCATTTGGTCTTTCTAAGGGCGGTAACATTCTGAGGAGACTGTGCGTGTGTTTTAGTAGTCGTTTGTTAGTTTGATGCCACTATTCCTTCCAAAAAAAGTTTTAAAATATGTTATAGAAAGTAGGAAAGAAAAAGATGTTAGTGTTTCATTCAATTTGCCCTAATTTAAAGAAAAATGAAAGTATCAAGTCCATTTTTGTCAAAGCTTGCATATTAATATACATGATTATAAGAAGACCAAGAAGAAACCCATGTTCTAGAAGTTGAAACTTTCCTTCTACACCAAAAAAATGGTTATTAACAAAATAGCAAGCTAATGATGTTATTTTAAAAGAATTGGGGAAATACAAACTAAAATACAATTAACTTGAGATGGAAAAGAAATCATGATAATATATTACAGCAATGTGTGATAGATTTTTCGAAAGATTTAGAAGGCAAAGAATTATAGTGTAAGATCTTTAAATTTTGCACTAAAACTTTAACAATTTTTTCATTTTTATGATTACGTCATTAACTATATTATGTTATTTAAATATTTCATGTATTCAATAAAACATTAGCTTATGTATCAGAAATATTTCATTTCAAGGTTTTTTTAGTGTAATATAGTGAAAGTTATTTCTCTTTTATAATAATCATTTTTCAAAGTTCTCTAAATTTAAAGAAATTTAGATTGTTTCTTTGTAGTTTTTCCATTTTGAAGAAATGCTTGAAATGTATAGTGAAATAAATTGTATATAAAACCCAATTTTTCTGTTTAAGAATAGGCTGTGTTTGCCAAACTAGCTAATCGATAAACTAGCTTATAAATAAATTATGTTTGACAAAAACTAGCTTATAAGTATGTAAAATGATCAAAAAAAGTGTTTTGGGGTATAGTATTAATAAGGGTATAATAAGAAAAACTACAAAAAGCTCCCCAAATAGTATTCTAAGTAGCGTTTTCAATAAGCTAGCTTATCATTTATCCAAACACATATTGGTTTATAAGCTAGTCGTTGGCTAGCTTATTTTTGCCAAACATGGCCTAAATATTGTTGTTATGAATCTAAATGGAAAAAATAACCCAGCCAAAAATAAAAAGACCGACTATTTTAGACATAATTAAGCACAACATAAAATGAGATAGAAGAAAATTACAAAAACATATAACTTTTTTTCACTATCTTTTTGTATTATATATTTTTGACGTTGATTGTGTGCACTCTGCATGGGAGGCTCTATGGGGTTTTTATGCCAACGTTTATTTGTCTCGATGTGGTGGAAAAATTATAGGATGTTAATTGGGTATAAAAGTAAACTGATTAATATTTGTACCAATTATACTAATTAAATTACTAGTAATCGGTTTAAGTGTTAGAACAAGAAATCAAGAACAATTAAGAGGAGAGAGAGATTGAGAATCAAAAGCTTGATATTATTCATCCATGGAAGAACTAGTTACAAACTACACCTTGAGAAACACACACAAGCTCTCTAAACGACTCTCATAACTCTCTCTAAAGCCATTCCATCTCTATATATACTACAACACTTTAGCCCCTCTATCTATACACTATTTTACACTTTAAGCCATCCCTTTCTATTATTTACACTAAAATGATTCTTTATAAAACTTTCACATATAAGGACATTTTATGTCCTAACAATCTTCCCCTAAAGTTTTATAAAGAAGCATCTCTGATCTTCTCCCCCTACTTCTTTAAGAAAACTTTAGCAGTGCTCAGCTACGTTGCATATTCCAAGCTCCCCCTTAAAACGAGCTCTCAAACTTCTGTATCAAACGATCATCAGAGTCAATTTACCCAAGCACAACCGAAAGCCTCTGAACTCAATTGCTGTTCCGTAAGCAAATTGGTGCATCCCCCGGTGGGATAGAGACAAGTGCGAGTCACTTTGATGTTCATTCGTATAACATCAAAGAACGAAGAGTCTGTTCGACATCTGAAAACATTCTGCTCAAGAACTCTGATTCTGACAAAAGCATACCTACAAGAAGCTTGGATCACTGAAGCACCATGATCATGAAAGTGTTGGGAGATGATACTAAAAAGAGACGCATATCTTCTTTAATCTCTCAACTGATCAAGAAATTAGCCGATTTCCTGAAAACCTTCAGAACCGAAACACAACCAAACTCTGATTCAACCTTCTCAATCAGACAGATGATCAACGGCACTCGAACGTCTAGATCACAACCATAACTCCAGATCAATGATTGCAAACTCTCAAGTTCTAGTTGATCAGGCCAGAACAATGATAGAAAGCACTCAAAGAGCTAGCATCCACAAGAACCAGAACAATGACGGATAACTCTCAACGCTCTAAGTGATCAGTTCAGAACACTGATAGAAACCAGTCAACGGTCTAGCTCCCACAAGGAAAACTCCAGAAGAACGATTGCAGAAGCTCAGGCGTCTAACCAATCCAACCGAAAACAAAATCTAATCATCCACAGTCTGAATATCGATAACAAATCCAGCTTATCTTCAAAGAATCTGATCAGTGGGGAAATGAGAGAAATTCAACTTGCAATTTGTAGTTGATTCCCGAAACAACTTCAGAAACAGAAAGAAACCAAGAATTGATTCAATCTTCTTAAACAGTCAGATGACAGGAACCACCATCAAAACTTCAGTACTGATAAGCGCAAAAGCCACGACAACAATGAGTGGTTACAACAATGTCGCCCACAAGAAACCATACCCTCATTGAAGCTGGTGAGGGGGAGAGAATTAGATTCTGAAGTAAAGAAAGCAGGAAATCATCCTTCTGAATAATCCAACCAAACACAAAACTCAATCACCGACGTCCCGAAATTGTTACAAATCTGACTTGGCTTCAAAGGGTTTGAAACATTTGAGGGAATGAAATAAATTCAATTTTCAAGAATTGAAAATTTGAATTTTCGGGCCTTTATTGGGCTTTTAAAAAAAATAGAGATGGAAAAAATTGGCCGGTTAAGCACAGGGATTTCTGAAGCTAACTGGAACTGGATTGGATTGGATCTGGATTGTTACAAAATTTGGTGATCAATCTTGGACCAATTTGTTTAGGCCCAAATGAATAAATCTTGAAAGCTCGATTGATCATATAAACATTGGAGCGCATCAGAAAATTAATTCTGAACAGGGTATGATTTTTCAGCTCGACAAATAAATGTACTTGAAATAGAATTCATCTAAACATTCATTTTGGCTCGAGACAAGACTGCATGACGTACATCAGCTAAAAAAAAATATTGACTCTCGAGTTGACTTAAAGTTGAAATGGGAATATGCATGCCAAAAATCTCGAGTCTGTATAAAAAATTCGGTCAACTTTATCTCCATATGACTAGAGATACAATATTCACGTGCCCCCATGAAATTGTACGTCCATGCATGCATTTTCAAACACTTTTACATGCTTTCATGAGCCAACAATCGATATATGTGTCACCCACGCGCCTTTACACACTTCCAGGTACACCCATGCTTCCCACGCGCCGACAGAAGCTAAGATACGTCGGACACGCGCCTCCACGCGCCGACAGTTGCTGCCAAAAGATGCCACGTACCAGTCACACTCCTGGCACACTCCTCCACCATCTTACACGCGCGACACATGGCATACACACGCCTCCAGCCAATCAGACAACGCCACGTAAGGACTCGAGATGACGTGTGTGGCTCGAGATGTAATGCCACGTCAGATAAGCGGTCAGCACGCGCTGACCAGCTTCTGACCGAGTGTCTTCGCTCTGACCGAGCACCTGACCGAGGAGTTGAACGTCTGACCGGCTGATTTTTATCTGACTGAGCCTCTTATCACACCTTAGAGCTCTGACCCACAATAAAAAAAACGCTGACCGAGCGTTTTCTTGCTGACCAGACTCGAGACAGAGACTTGTACAAGATGCTGACATGAAAGTACACTCGAGATGACTTTAATAGCTTGCATAGTACACTCGAGATGTACTTTTTCTGACCGAATATTTCCAAAAATAGACTCGAGACATCAGATCTGGTCTCGAGACATCAGATCTGAACGAATTTTATCATTTTAAGACTCGAGACATAACAATATGGGCTCGAGACATATGAATATACACCCAAAAACTCCATTAAAGGACCTCCATTGATGAACTTCGAATAAAACCTCGAAAATCCATCAATTTATGCTCAAAAATCATCATATTTACACATTTAAGCACCAAAAATTCAAATCTAACAACATACAAACATAAATCCAGATCCAAATCATCAAATCTTCAAAATCTTCAAGCTCCAATCCAATTTTCACCATTTTTGCTCCAATCTTCAAAAATCCAAAATAAAACCTCCAATTGCTTGATTTCTAAGGATCGAAATGGATAATCCAATCCATTCCAGCTCTGATACCACTTGTTAGAACAAGAAATCAAGAACAATTAAGAGGAGAGAGAGATTGAGAATCAAAAGCTTGATATTATTCATCCATGGAAGAACTAGTTACAAACTACACCTTGAGAAACACACACAAGCTCTCTAAACGACTCTCATAACTCTCTCTAAAGCCATTCCATCTCTATATATACTACAACACTTTAGCCCCTCTATCTATACACTATTTTACACTTTAAGCCCTCCCTTTCTATTATTTACACTAAAATGATTCTTTATAAAACTTTCACATATAAGGACATTTTATGTCCAAACATTAAGCTCTTTGAAAAGGTTCATTTAAGTTTCGCCAAAACTACATCCTTGACAACTTAGAAATTAAATTACAGCTGTCTGAGACTTAGTTTGATCACAGGATGTTAACGCCTTGATTCAAACCCGGATTAGATAAGATATTCCATCACATCCCCATAGGTCTTTTCTTAGTACGTGACCACCCTTGTGGTTTCGCTTTAAGTTGATTGGTAGTATAATACCAAGGTATATGTTTGTTTTTCAAAAATGTCTGAAGTCTGAAGTCTTATTTCACATCTAAAAAGTAAGAGGTGGATGGTGTACTTCTTAAAATTTTATAGGTGATAAGAGGTTTTTAGAACTTTTCTTGAAAGATTAACAGTCTTAAGTCTGTAAACCTCTTAATTTTCAGACTTAAGATATTTTAAGAGTTGTCTTTTAAAAACAAACAGTCCCAAATATATAAACTTGCTTGGAACACGACTAAGAGTGTTTTGGCACAACGGTATATAGTTATTTTAATGTTTATAATTAAATTTTAAACTATTTGAGTTTTAACATTGATGTTTAAAACTCTTCGGATTATGCTTTTCCATATAAATAGAACCCCTAATCTCTAAATGAGTAAATTCTAAGGGACGTTAAACGCTTATTTGAGTAAGTATTTATAGAAAAAATTCAACATGATCAACCATATGGGTGGTGGCATACTGATAAAAGGCTTGAGGAGATGTGGTAGAAAATCCCATTTACTTTAGGTGAGTCCAGACACCAGCATCTTGTGGTCACACTTAGTCTCGGATGGCTTAATTTTCAAATTGCTAAAAATGTAGTCTAGGCGAATCCTAGATGAACTTTTTTCCAAAAAAAAAATCAACAATATTACTTACTTGTTTGGTAAGATCTTAGTCCATAAAAACAATATTTTATACAATAATTTACCCATAAGCACTAACCGTGGTAAGAGATAACAACCCTTACTGGATAAGATTTTTAGTTCATGTTTATTTGGTCACTGCTTCGAATATGACCTCCCCGTTTCTCCTTACTATGAGAGAAATTGTATATCTTTTGTTGTTTATGGTTTTTCTTTAAAAAAGAGTTTCAAATTTATTTGTTCAAAATTAAGTTCATGATTTTATTTCTTTAAAACAAAGTTTGGGATTTATTTGTTTCAAAAAATTTCAAAAATTCATTTAGCAAAAAGATTTAGGAAAATATTTGAAGATTGCTTTATTAAAAGAAATAAAGGATTTCATCATTTAAAATGAGATAGTTTGTTAGGTTTTTTAGACTTTTTTCAATCTTTTATTATATTAACTTGTTTTATAGGTTAGAAATGATATATTTAACCGGTTTTAGAAAGTTTAAGTGTGTTATTATTCAAAAAAAAGTAATTTAACAAGATAATCATTAAAAATGAGATAGTCTCTTAGGTTTTTTTAAACATTTCCCTATTTACATACATCAAACAACAAACATTGATACACACTACTACTCACTTTTGTTAAGATTTGAACGCTTGTCCTTTTGGAAGGTTAGGTTTAAAAGCACAATAAAATATTATTTCAACAATTTCATACCAAGTTTGATTAAGTAAGAATCTTGAAATTTTAACATTTTACATTATAATTTGAATATAGTACATAACATAACCAATATTATTATGTACTAAATAGAAAAAGTTGATACGAAATAAAGTAAATTGATACACGATATAAAATTAGGTGGTCTTCCAGTGTTGTGGCGGATTTGATTATCGCTTGGGGGGTTCATAACGCCCTAACCGAGTTCGAACCTTTCTGTGCGCATGCCTAAGGGACATTTAAGTGGAACCATGTTTCACCCCCACAATTGTCGGGATTAATCGGGCTTTGGCCCAGACACCCATCAAAAAAAATATGTATACTAATTAGAGATGGCCAAAAATCGGTCCCGGACCGGTTATAACCGGTTAGGATCGGTTCGGTTAAAAACAGTAGTCAGCGCCTTAACCGGTTACGGTTCGGTTACAGTTAAGGGGTCCCTCTTAACTGTTTAAGCTTAACAATTAACCGGTTAACCTCGACCGGTTATAACCGGTTACGTAACCGGTTAAGGATCAGTTAAGGCTATTTTTTATTTTTAAACTTTATAAATATTTTAAACATTATAAATTTAAAATAGAGGAGAGTTGAGAGAGTAAAACTTGCGAGAAACAAATAAAACTCGAAACTCGAGAACACGAAATCACAAATTATAGCGAGAATTTTGCGTTTTTTGTAAGTTGGTAACTTGATATTCAACCCAAACACCACACAACTTATTTATAGAGTATATGGGGGTAAATAGGCCAAACAAATGTTCAAAAATGAAGCCAAATTGCTCCCAACGGTTATAATAACGTATATAAAACGGCTATTTTTTTGAATTAAATCAGTCCCGGTTATAACCGGTTACGGTTCGGTTACGTAACCGGTTCCGGTCCGGTTATAACCGGTTATGGGAAAAATGTCAAAAACCTTAACTGATCAGATTAACCGGTCTCTTAATTCTCTTAACCGGTTATGAATCGGTTCGGTTATAACCGGTTGACGACCGGTTCGGTTATCGGTTAACCGACCGGGCCGGTTATAACCGGTTGGGTTTGGCCAATTATAATTGTTATATTGGTACAAGGTATAAAGGGTAGAATGCCATTTTCGTGACCCTTAGAAAATACTACTAGTAAAGGTACCACCAATTTATGTGTCACCATAGAGTCTAGTTGTTAGAAATATGAGAGCCTACAATATTTAATCGGATGCTCTTGTGAACCGGATATTCCAGAAACATGTGTATATGTTAACTTGCTATTAAAAGAAATATTTAAAAATGAATTTGAATGTTTAACAATTAAAGAACACAAAAACTCAAACCACAAATCTTTAAAATTATATATTAATTTTGCACTAAATCCTGTAAATGGGAATTAATTTTATTTTTTTCTCTACTTGGTTGATTATAACTTTAGAAGCCTAAAGTTTCATCTTTTTAACAAATTTAATAGACATGCAATGAAGTGAATTTAAAAACACATAAAGTAAATTGAAGTGTGAAACAAAGATGATTCCGCCCTTCAAAATTGATTCTATTTATATTGTATATAACAACCCATCCATCATTGCATTTTGCTTTATTTTCTCTAATCTTCTTAGTGGTAATCAACTTCTAACTTCTATTCAAAATTTCAACTTTGACTTCACATATTTTACGTTTCAAAATACTATCATTTCTCTCACATGTTTTGATCCCATTCACATATCTCTCTCTCTCTCTCTTATTTATGAACAGAAAATGGGATTAAACGTGAACAAAATTAAAAATATAAAAAAAATATTCAAATGATTAACTTATAGATAATTTTATACTGAAAACGCATACAAGTATATAATATGGTTAATATAAGATGTGTGCATAACTTGGCTTACGACCTAATTTCGCGACCACGATCAATCTGTAGTTTCTTAATTTAATCAATTGATGTTCTCAATATAGAAGGGTTGTTGGCACTGATGCAAAGGAAGTCGGGATCACTGATGATTCAATCTCTTCACAAGTCACTGCTCTGATCTTGGCAGCTAAAGCTAGGCCAGAAGATCTAAATATACAAGATGATGAATCCAAGTGGTGCAAAAATAAACTCCACTTTAAAAAATACAACTCACCAATCAACAATATAGTTGTTTCTGGGAAATGAAGATTCAGAAGTGGACCAATAATTGTCTCCATCACTATCTACAAAAGCAATGGGCGCAACACTACCCACTTCCCTGATATCATAGCCAAATATGGTTACTTTGGATGCATTGAGATCCATGCATGATTCCCTTTAGCGGTGCAATCAGTGCACAAAGGAGAGATAGAGAAGGAGCTCATCATTCATCTCAACAGAATGTCAAAGGTAATAACTATTCCTCCTCTATTGAAGAAGAAGAAGAAGAAGACTGCCCGAAAAGACAAATCAATCGCTGGATAAGAATCATCACTGAAGAATGACACAAATGTCAAGTTCTCAGTTGATGATCTCTTCGCTCAGCATCTGAATCTTGATTCTTATGGGCTCAATCCCAGCTATCCATTATCTAAACCAGCCCTTAGAGGAACCATAATTGCAAAACCTGATCTAAGGATGGTTTTCGCATACACTGATGGTGAGCTTAAGCTTTAGCGATATAAAGAATTCTTCAAGGCATAAAGTTGAAAAGAACTGAAGAATAGAAAAACTGAATGAGAAGACATTCTCGAGTTTTATCTTAAAAGAGATGATTCTGCCTAACTTCACCTTTGTATTTATTTATCTTTCAGTAACAACAACACTCTTGTAAATTTTCATTTTCCTTCTATTTTCAGAATCAATGGAAATTTATTTGACTATTTTACTTCATCATAATAATACTAAAAAAGATTTTTGAAAACAGTAAATGAGACATGCATCTTTACGAGTTCCATTTCTTTTTGCTTTCTTTACGTAGGCAATTTTCTTTCTTGTCTAATCATCATCAATTAGGGGAGGATTGGTGATCCAACCCTCCTGATAAATTAGGATGAGCATTTTATACTTAGTGTTAGATCCTTAGCAGAATTTATAGCTTGAGGAATTCTCACTGATTTTGTTCAGTGATCTTTCTATTTATTCTGCTATCAAGAAACCGATGATTAGTATCAGCGAGCCTTAATGAGTCTATTCAGTGATCGCTGATAATAAAAGTAACTGCTAGGTATCTCCTTAAAGACAAAACCTCATGTTTAAGAAACCATCAACGACGTCGAAGAATTAGTTGATGAAAGAGTCAAAGTTGATCGTGATTTGAAAACAGATTCGGTGATATCAACTTGACTAAAGAAAACACGAAGAACTGAAGAAGCAAGACGCATCGACCGTTGACCTCTTCAAAGTTTCAAACGATTGATTCGTTGATCAGAGACTTTATCCCAAAGGTTTCCAACTTTGTCTCATCTTGAAATGCACAAAAAGGATTACCATGCTTATTTGACAGAAGTACAAGTGAACGTTCCTATATTGCTCCCTTTGTACCTGACAGTCCCCAAAAGCATATTGTTCATTATACCAACTAGGATGGTATTCGGTGCATGTTTGGTTAATATAAGGAAATAGTACAACTCAGACCACCCAAAACACAAAACGTGTAAAAGATGATCGGACATGCATTAAATGAAGTGTGTATAAATAGTCGTTGAAGACCTCCTCCTTTAGCATCATCGATTGCTACTTTTATCCAGTCCTTCTTCCTCATATGTTTTACTTCTTTCTACCTCTTCTCGTCTTACTAGTGTAAGGTGAAAGATGTGTGAAACTTTAGATTGTTTAAAATAGGTTATTTACCTTTCTATTTTTGCAACAATCTATAAATCTCGTGATCTATCAATAAATACAATTAGAATTTAAAAGCTAAACTTTATGTGTTATGATTGTATTCACCCCCTCCCCTTCTACAAACTTATTAGCCTGAAGGTAACTCTTAAGTCTTATGGGACCAACAAAGCGCCTAATGAAACCTTCCTTTTTTATGTATAGATTCTCAGTTGTGGTGAACCTTTTTATACTTTGTTAATTAAGATGCGGAGAACTAATTAAATATTTATTGTCATTAATAGTATTTTTTGCCAATTGTAAGTCAAAACCTCTTTGAGGATTTACGTATTACACTTTTTGCTTGCTTAGAAATTTGGGTTGTTACACATATATTCAATACATACTTGCATACAAACACATAATAAGTCATCATTGGTGTTAGTGGCCATAATAAGTCATAAAATATCTTCTTGGGTTATAATGGTTCTTTATAGGGTTATAATGGTTCTTTATAAGCTTTAATGGTTCTTAATAGGCTATACTGAGTCTTAGAGGCTGTTTGGATGGTTTTCCATCAAAGTCCTATATAAATAAAGTTGTTTGTGTGGATTAATTTGTCTTTATAAATTGAAAAGATTTTTTGGTGAGTTCCTTCATAGATGGAAGGAGTTTTTTTAATTGAGAGCGGGAAGTGTGAAAAGGCTTGGCTTTCTGCATAATTCTTTCCCCCTAAAAGCTTATTGAATAACCACTTTTTATATCATTAAGGGCATGTTTGTTAGCAACTTAATGAGCTTAATGACTGTTTGGCAGTAGCTTAATGTTGGGTCTGAATTAATGTTGCAGAGTTACTACTGAAGGGTTACTGTTGTTGGCTTCTGATCATTACCACTGAAGGAGGTTTTGGGGTTACCACTGCCAATGTAAAGGTTACCACTGCTGAATCAGTTTACCACTGCTAGAACAGAATTACTACTACTGCTGAAGATTACCATTGATTCTGTTTTACCACTGCTGAGAGAGTCAAGATAAGAAAGGATTTTGTTGATGAAGATATGGGATAGATACGATTATTTTGGAGATTATCTTGTAGATTTACTTTCCTTATGTTTATCTTGTAACTCGTATATATAGCTGATAGGTTTTAGATGTTTAGTTTTATGAGTTCATTAAGTTTTCTGTATTAGAATTTGAAGCCTCAAGATTATTCTTGAATCCCTGCAATTGAGAAGATTTGCACGTCTGGTTTGAGTCTGTTCAAATCATATTGGGGTTTGGTTTGTAATCATTAAACTTGTGATCAATACACAATTGTTTTGCAAATTCATTGTTTCATTCAAAGTGTTATTCCGCAAACTCATTTGAATTGTGATTTTCTGTTCTTGTCATTGATTCGATCCTATCAAGTGGTATCAGAGCTAGTTTTATTCAGAAAATCAATTAACAATGGATACTCAGGAAACTGTCTTGGTCTCTAAAGTCCCCATGTTCAAACCCAATGAGTTTGACATGTGGAAAATCAGGATCCGTCAATACATGCTTCTCACAGACTATGGAATGTGGTAGGTTGTTGAAAACGGACCTGGTACTGATGAAGAAGCTGCTGAAGGAGGTGCAAGACCCCCTCCCAGATCTGATGTAGACAGAAAAAGAAGGCAAACTGAGATGAAGGCTTTAAGTACCATGTTGTTGGCTATTCCCAATGAATACCAACATCAATTTAGTAGCTGCACTGATGCTAAAGCCCTCTGAGTGCTCCAGAGAAGAGGTTCTCTGGAACTAAGAGTACAGAGAGAAACCAGAAGGCCATTCTGAAGCAACAATATGAGAACTTCACATCTCTGAAGAATGAGTCCATGACTCAAACTTTTGATAGATTCAACAAGCTAATTGGAGAACTTGCTACTGTGGATGTGAAGATTGACAAAGATGATGTGAATAGAAAGTTCCTCAGATCTCTTGGAGAGGAATGGACTATTTACACTGTCTCATTCAGACAAGGGGATGATCTTGAAGACAAGGAACTTGAAGATCTCTACAATGATCTAAGGATCTTTGAAGCTGAAGTGGAGGCTAAGAAAAGGCCTATTGGATACTCTCACAATGCTGCTCTTCTTTCCTCTGAAAACCCTAGCTCTTTCAATACTACTGCTTTTACTAATACCACTACTCCTTATAATAATACTACAGCTAATGAAAATATCTCTAATAAGAACTCTTGTACATCTCAGGAATCCAATGATGATACTATTCCGGAAGCCTTCTTAGCAAGCCATGTCAAATCATCATTGATCAATGATGATTTGGATCATATCAATGCTGATGATCTTGAAGAGATGGATATCAAGTGGCAGATGGCCATGCTCACTTTGAGAATGAAGAGGTTTATCAAAAGAACTGGAAGAAACAACTTTGATGTCAAGAGAGGAGATAAAGCTGGATTTGACAAATCAAAGGTCAACTGTTACAAGTGCAATGAACCAGGGCACTTTGCTAGAGAATGCAAGGGAGGATCCACAAATCATCAAAACACTGGAGGTGGTTCTTCACAAGCCTCTAGATTCAACAACAGAGGAAACAACCCTAGTTCATCTCAAGCACTAGTTTCACAAGAAGGACAAGGCTTTGATTGGAGTGATCATGCAGAGGAAGTTGTTCAGAATCAAGCACTCATGGCTGAGATCAAAGAAACTGAAATCCCATCTAAGGTAACTTCTAAACTTTGTTCAAATTCTTGTTTGGAAACTGTGAAGAAGTACAGGGATCATAATCAGACCATGAGTGATAGTATTAGGAAGATGGAGAGAGAGAGGAGAGAATATGGTAAAATCATTGAAAATCTGGAAGATCAAATCAAGGCTTACAAAGCCAATGAACTCCAGTTTGAATATGATCACAATTACTGGAAGTGGGAAAAGAAAGAGTATGAGAGAAAGTTGTCCAAGGTTAGGGAGGAGTTGGATTGTGTTAAGAAAGAATTGACTACTGCTAAGGATGACCTAGAAAAGTTTCCAAAGTCATCTAAAGCTTTAGAGTCCATCATAAAAGCACAAGTCCATGATGACTTGAAGAGGGGAATAGGATACAACAATACCCCTCCACCTTATAACCAGAATTACATTCCTCCCACCTCTGATTTACTTGATAGAATGGATAGAGGAGAATTAAAAAGAAGGGTTAGATAGAGTAGATCCAGTGGATACTGAGGAGGAATCTGATGAGAAAAGCACAACAGAGACCATTCCTGATGATAACCACATTCTCACCAATGAGAAGGGTGGTATGCCATTTGTTCCTAGCAAACAGGTAGAGACCTCCAGTAAAGACAAGGGAAAAGAAGTGATGTCCTCAAAGAAGGAAAAGGGGAAAAAGGCTGAGACCAATAGAAAAGAAAGCAGGAAGGACCACTTCACTCAGAGGACTGTAGTTGATCCTGGTACTTCCTCACAGCCTCAAAACAAAAATCATCCAAGAGGGAACAAAAGAAACTGGAACAATCAATGGGCACAATGTCATGGTGTTGATCTAAATAAAATAAACAGACCAAAACCATGCTTTATCTGTTGTAAGCTAAATCATCTAGCTAGAGACTGTTACTTCAATCCAATTAACCAAAGAAACAGTTTTCAAAAATCATTAGGTAATTGGATTGGAAGGTCTCAAACTAGAAGATTTGAGCCTACACACAAGAGAATTGTTCCTAAACAGAACAGGCCTATTCAACCTAAAAGAAAAGTTCATAAGAAAAAGGTTGAACAAAAGTATGTTAAGATGGTTACAAAGTGGGTACCTAAAGCTTCAGTAATTAATACTGCTACTTCTGAAAGCAGTGGTAATAACTGCAGCAGTGTAGAAGGGAATACTGCTGCTAGCAATAGCAGCAGTAGTAACTCCAACACTCTTCAAGTTGATACCACTAGAGGACCTTTGAAGAAAAAATCCATTATTGTAACCAAATATTCCAGTCATGAGATTCCTAATAAAGATTATCTTTTGAAACTTAACAGATTGGCAGAGTTCAATTATGTTAATGAGAAAGGTGAACCCAAGACCATATTGGCTTGGGTTCCCTCAAGACATTAACTTTTTCATTGTATGTGCAGAGCAACCAAGGAAGAAGGAGCAGTCTATGGCATGTGGATAGTGGTTGCTCTAGGCACATGACAGGTATCATGTCTCTACTTGAAGACTTTAAAAGGTTTGAAGGTGGACATGTTGGCTTTGGGGATAATCCAACAGGAGGTAAGATAAGTGGAAAAGGTAAAGTATCAAAAGGTAAGATGACCTTTGATGATGTGTACTATGTGGAGCAGCTGAGATACAATTTGCTGAGTGTATCACAAGTGTGTGACAAGAAGTTTGGTGTATTTTTCACTGATACTGAATGTCTCATACTTGCTCCAGGTTTTAAGATTGAGAGTCAGGTAATGCTTAGGACTCCTAGGAAAGATAATGTTTACTGTTTGGACATTGAGGATGCTTCTTCTTTATCATCTTTAAACTGTTTGTTTTCAAAAGCATCTGTGAGTGAATCATCACTGTGGCATAGGAGGATGTGTCACATGAATTTCAAAAACATGAATTTACTTGTCAAAAACAACCTTGTAAGAGGTTTGCCTACAAAGGAATTTTCATGTGATGATCATTGTGTAGCCTGCCTCAAAGGTAAGCAACACAAATCTTCTCACAAGTCCAAAGAAGTAAACACTATCTCATCACCATTACAATTATTGCATGTGGATCTTTTTGGTCCTACCAATGTGATGAGTATAGGCAAGAAATCTTATTGTCTTGTGATAGTTGATGATTACTCTAGATTCACTTGGGTTTACTTTCTAAGAACAAAGGATGAGACAAGTGGACTGATCAAACCCTTTGTGATTAGAATGGAAAACAAAACAAATCTAAGAGTGAAAGTCATTAGATCAGACAATGGCACTGAATTTAAGAATGTTGATTTAAACAGTTTTTGTGAGGAAAAAGGTATTGAGAGACAATACAGTGCTCCTAGAACTCCTCAACAGAATGGGGTTGCTGAGAGGAGAAACAGGACACTAATTGAGGCTGCAAGAACTATGTTGGCTGATTCCAAACTTCCAATTACTTTTTGGGCAGAAGCAGTTAACACTGCTTGCTATGTTCAAAATAGAGTTCTTATAGTCAAATCTAAAGGCAAGACACCCTATGAACTTTTTGAGAAAAAGAAACCTTACATAGGATTTTTAAAACCTTTTGGGTGTCCTTGCACAATTCTTGATACCAAAACTCACTTAGGCAAGTTTGACAGTAAATCTGATGATGGATTTCTTGTAGGATATTCTTCTCAAAGAAAAGCTCTTAGAGTGTTCAATAACTCTACCAGAATCATTGAAGAAAGTGACAATGTCAAATGCAATGAGAACACTCCTAACATATCTGGAAGTGGTCCCAATTGGTTGTTTGACATTGATTCACTAACTAACTCTTTGAATATGAGCAGTGCAGTGATTACAGGTTCAGGTACAGAACAGATCCAGGAAACAAGTCCTCCATTTGTCATGTTTCCCATGCCAATTGCAGATCCTAATGATTTCTGTACCACTGATGAGGTAGAATCTGAGCAGCAAAAGGAAGTTGAGAATGTAGAGAAGAATGATGATCAGCAAACTGAGGAAGCTTCCCTATCTGACAACATTGAAGGCATATCCTCTACAGATAGGGAACCTCAATGGGATCAAGAACCAGAGGTGAATGATTCAAATTTAGGGGTGGATTTGCCAGAGGAACCCCTGCACCTCACAAGAACTCAGAAGAATCATCCACCTTCATTAGTGATAGGAGATATTCAGTCTCCTATGATCACCAATAAGCAAAGCAGAGCTTTAACAGATCAACACTCTGGCATGATTTCTGTTTTTCTCTCACAAACAGAACCCAAGAAGGCACATGATGCAATGAAGGATCCCAGTTGGATTGAAGCCATGCAAGAAGAGCTGTTGCAGTTTGTCTTGCAGCATGTGTGGGATCTGGTGGATCTACTAAGAGGACACAGGGTGATTGGCACAAAGTGGATATTTAGAAATAAGACTGATGAGAGAGGCATTGTTATTAAGAACAAAGCCAGATTGGTAGCCCAGGGATATACACAAGAAGAAGGCATAGACTTTGATGATGTATTTGCTCCAGTTGCCAGAATTGAAGCCATTAGGCTGTTTTTGGCCTTTGCATCTTACAAAGGATTCAAAGTCTACCAGATGGATGTCAAGAGTGCTTTTCTATATGGCACAATTGATGAAGAGGTGTATGTCAGTCAACCTCCAGGGTTTGAGGATCCTAAATACCCTGATAAGGTTTACAAGTTGAGGAAAGCTCTGTATGGTCTTCATCAGGCACCTAGAGCTTGGTATGATACTTTGTCCTCCTATCTGTTGGAGAACAAATTTGAAAGAGGTGTCATTGATAAGACCCTGTTCATCAAGAGAACAAAGACTGATATGCTACTTGTCCAGATCTATGTAGATGATATCATCTTTGGATCAATAAGGGATGATATGTGCAAGGAATTTGAGGAACTGATGCATAAGAAATTTAAGATGAGTTCTATGGGAGAGCTCACCTTCTTTCTTGGTCTACAGGTCAAGCAGAAGGCTGATGGTATTTTTTATCAATCAGTCTAAGTATGTGGCCTCAATGCTTCAGAAGTTTGGAATGAATGATGCAAAGCCTGCTAGCACTCCTATGGAAACACACAAGCACCTCACTGCTGATGTTTAGGGGGAGGAAGTTGATGTTCACAATTACAGATCCATGATTGGGTCCTTGATGTATCTTACAGCTTCCAGACCTGATATTATGTTTGCTGTTTGTGTATGTGCTAGGTATCAAGTTAGGCCAAAGGAGTCTCACTTACATGCAGTCAAAAGGATATTCAAATATCTCAAAGGTCAACCTAGGTTGGGACTTTGGTATCCTAATGACTCTTCTTTTGATTTGGTGGCCTATACTGATAGTGATTATGGAGGAGCAAACTTGGACAGAAAGTCTACTTCAGGAGGATGTCAATTCTTGGGAGGAAGATTGGTCTCATGGCAGTGCCAGAAACAAACTACAGTTTCACAGTCAACCACAGAGGCTGAATACATATCTGCATCCCAGTGTTGTTCACAAGTTCTATGGATTTAGAATCAGATGCAAGACTATGGTCTTTCTTTCTTGCAGACACCAATCTACATTGACAATAACAGTGTGATAACACCAAAATTACACATGCTTTGGTTGAGCTTAATTGTATGACTTTACCCCATTTCTCACCCATTTATGATCATTTCACTCACTAAATGAGCTTATTATTGTTTGTGAAGGATTTGGAGGCCGTGGAACGGAAAAGTACGAAAAAAGGCGAGAAAACGTGAAAAATGCACAAGTCCAATACAGTAGCTGTTTGGCGATCGCGAAGTTCACAATCTGGCGCCGCCAGATTCGACAAAGATGAAGACTAGAGTTGACCTAAGTGTTTGGCGCCGCCAAACCCGCAGTCTGGCGATCGCCAGATGACCCCTGGACGTTTTCTTTTAAATACCAGCCTCCTCCTTCAGTTCAAAGCATGATTTTCGGTACGGGTTACAAGGCAGGAACGAGAGTGAGAGTCCGAGTAGTGCCGATACGCTGCGGGAGTCGATCTTCGATCATCCGTCGCTGTATTGTCGGTATCATGTCGATGTCTATTATTGCTTTTGTTTTCATTATGCTTAGTGAGTAGTTTTTAGTAGTGGTACTTGTCATGGTCGATGAACCATTGTGGATGATAATTTTGTGATTAATGATTATTGGTTTGTTTTGATTAATTGAATGTGTGTTATGGCCCTTTTCTGATTGGTATTGTTTGGTGATTTGAATTCACTTGGTTGGGTGTATTTGTTGGACCAAAACAGATAGACTCCGAGAGGATAAACAACCTACCTTAGCCTGACCTTGGACCAAGAGAATTGTGTTAAGGGGTTACTTGGACCAAAAGTGACCAGATAGTAGAAAAGCCATGCAATATTAATTAGGATTGGTATACCGACAGTAGATTGTGGACCAAACAATTTAGTCTTGGGATTAGGAGGACCGTGTCCTAGTCAATAACCATAGTCATCGCATGTTAGGGTGTCTTAGACTTAAATTCTTACAATAGTCAAAACAACCAAACCTTTGGCCTATTTAAATCATTCACTTGGGGATTCACTATACCATGATAAGTGCTACTGTTTTTCCTTCATATAATCTTTAATCAGTCTTTTAATTGTTTTTCTTAGTTCGTAGTTAAATTATTGTCTTTTTAATTATTAAAACCTTTTTCATAAACCCCCCCCCAAAGCTTTAGGTTAATTAAACTGATCCAGACTTTAATCTACGATAACTTGACCGTTCCCAGTGGTAGATATGATACCTGGACTTTCCTACACTATATTACTCACGATCAGGTACGCTTGCCTATATATGTGGTAAGACAGTGGCTAGGCATTAGAGGTTAAAACTTGTTACGCTTTTTATGTATGATAATTACCGCATCAAGTTTTTGGCGCCGTTGTCGAGGAACGGTAGTTGTTAGATTTTAGTCTTAGTTAGTTTGGTTAATCGATCCTTGTGAGGGATTCTTTCCCTTGCAAGTTTTTCGCTTTCTAGTTTAAGTAGTAATTTTTATCTTTATTTTTATCTTATCTCTTTGTTTCCCGCAAGTTGCCCGTAATCGTTTGTTGAGTTGTCAGGATGGCAGACGATCAACCCATGTGGGATAAGCGATCTGAGGTGCAGTTTACCCCGAGGTCCGCAATCAAGAAGACAGATGGTAAGATGGTGGAAATCAATAAAGGGTTGATCAAATGATCAACACCATTTCATTTGACGAGAGAACCAAGTGGAAATCCTTACCAACACCTTGAAGCGTTCGAGGACATCTGTGATTTAGTCAACACCAAGGAAGATGAGGTAAAACTTCGAGTATTTCCTTTTACTTTGACAAATAAGGCAAAAGACTGGTTTAAAAAACTGCTCCCGGGAACTATCACAACCTGGGACGATTTGAAATCTGCCTTTTTGTCAAGGTACTTTCCCATTTCCAGGGCTAACAAAATAAGAGTTGAAATTCGAAACTTTAAACAAGGAAAAGATAGCCTTGTGAAAGCTTTGGGAAGGTATAAGGATTTATTCTTAGTCTTTCCGAACCATGGTATTGATGATAGGGAAATGATAAATGTTTTTTATGCTGGATTGACTAACGATTCTCGGTTAAGGTTGGATTCATCTTGTGGAGGTATTTTTCCGTATAAGTCAGTGAAAGAAGCACGTAAACTCTTGGATGACATGGAAGCACACTATCTGGATTGGTTTACCGACGAGGAACAAGAGGAGACCCAACCAGCGCATCTAAATGTAGTGTCATCATCCGATGAGCACATCCATGCAACTGAGGACTCCACCGAGACGCCAAACCCTCTTTCAAAACCATATGGCGGGGTAATCGAACAATTGTTCCATCAATTCTCCCAAGAACAAGGAAAGATGGGTGCGGGTGCCGAACAGAAAATGCAGGGGTTTGTAACTTTTATTGCAGGATTACATCGAGGCACAGATCAATTCCTCCGAGACGTCAAGGAAACATTTCCTCATATGGAGACGGAAGCACAAGCTGAAGTGTTCACAACCACAAGAGGAGGTAAGGTAGTTGTAGGACCACCTATGCCTCAAACTAACCAAATTCCTAATATGCAGGTTGTTGAACCGGAGGTCGAATTACCATCACGACCAACAAAAGAGGTTAGGGAAGAAGCAGTCAGACCAAGGGAATCTGCAACACCACATGTGCCTACACGAGTACCATATCCTGCACGACTGCGCAAAGAAAAGAAAGAGGCCCAGTATCGTAAGTTTATTGATTTGATTAAACGCGTGGATATTAATGTGCCTCTTGTGGACTTAATTGCAGGTGTGCCGAGTTACGCAAGATTTCTCAAAGAGTTGGTGGCTAACAAAGCAAGGATGGGACCAGAAGAAATAGCATTTCTAAATGCTGAATGCTCAGCCACACTTTCAGACACCCTCAAAAAGGGCGATCCAGGGAGTTTCATTATCCCTTGCTACTTTGGTAAAAGTGTTTCATGTAGAGCCCTAGCAGACCTAGGAGCCAGTATAAACCTAATGCCATTATCCTTTTACCAAAAACTGGGACTAAAGGGTCTGAAAAGCACGCGAATGACCATCCAACTAGCTGATAGATCCATAAAATACCCTGTAGGAGTAGCCGAAGATGTCATAGTCCAGGTAGACAGGTTTGAATTCCCCGTTGACTTTGTGATCTTGGACATAAAGGACGAGGTTAAAGTGCCTCTAATCCTTGGTCGTCCATTCCTCAACACGGCCAGTGCTATTATTCATGTAGCCAAAAGAGAACTTAGTCTAGGAATTGGAGAAGATCGAATCACACTATCCATTGATGGGATTCCAGACTATAATGAATCTATAAATACTCTAGACAGTGTAGATGACTTCACCGAACCATTTGAATCAGAGCTTAATGATTATCTTTTTGAATCAGGTGAATTGGAAGAAAGCCTCGCTATTGAGAAAATATGGGAGAAAACCGTGGAGGAAGAAAAAGAGGAATTCGAGGAGCTAAAGCATGAAGACAAAGTTAGAGTGAAAACCTCTTTGGAGGAACCACCGGATTTAGAGTTAAAGGACCTACCCGAGCACCTCGAGTACCAATTTCTTGAAGGTAACAATTCCATCCCGGTAATTATTTCTTTCTTGCTAACAGCCAATGAAAAAGATAGACTTATTGAGGTTTTGAAAAGACACAAAAAGGCTTTAGCTTGGAAAATTTTGGACATTCCCGGAATAAGCCCTTCGTTTTGTACACACAAAATTTTAATGGAAGATAATTTTAAACCCTGTGTGCAAAAACAAAGGAGGCTTAATCCGAAAATGCAAGAAGTTGTGAAAAAGGAGGTTATCAAACTGCTTGATACCGGGATCATTTACCCCATTTCTGATAGCCCATGGGTAAGTCCTGTTCAAGTAGTTCCCAAAAAGGGAGGACTCACAGTTGTCACAAATGATAACAATGAGTTAGTTCCCACCCGTACTGTTACCGGGTGGAGAGTTTGCATAGACTATAGGAAGCTTAACGATGCCACTAGAAAAGACCATTTCCCCTTACCTTTCATTGACCAAATGCTTGAACGATTGGCGGGAGATGAGTACTATTGCTTCCTGGATGGATTTTCGGGATACTTCCAAATCCCCATTGATCCTGAGGACCAAGAGAAAACAACCTTTACCTGTCCCTTTGGAACATTTGCCTATAGGCGTATGCCTTTTGGATTATGCAATGCACCTGCTACGTTTCAGCGATGCATGACGGCCATTTTTCAGGTAACTCTTTTGATGATTGTCTAAGCAGTCTAGACAGGGTTTTAGCTCGATGCGAGGAATCACATCTGGTTCTCAACTGGGAAAAGTGCCACTTTATGGTAAGAGAAGGTATAGTTCTTGGACACAAAATCTCAAAAGATGGTTTGGAAGTGGATAAAGCTAAGATAGACACCATATCGAAGCTTCCTCCACCTACAAACATAAAAGGGGTCAAAAGTTTCTTAGGTCATGCCGGGTTTTACAGGAGATTTATACAGGATTTTTCGAAAATATCCCGACCTCTAACTAAACTCCTTGAAAAAGATGCACCTTTCATTTTTGATGAGAAGTGCATCTCTGCATTTGAAACTTTGAAACGGCATTTGACTAATGCCCCTATTATGGTTCCACCTGATTGGGATCAACCATTTGAGATTATGTGTGATGCAAGCGATTACGTCGTTGGTGCAGTTCTTGGGCAGCGTAAAAACAATCATTTTCAACCGATTTGTTATGCAAGTCGAACTCTTAACGATGCCCAAGAAAACTACACCACGACTGAAAAAGAGCTTCTAGCGGTAGTTTTTGCCATTGAAAAGTTTAGGTCTTATCTTGTGTTGTCCAAAATCATAGTATACACGGATCACTCCGCCTTTAAATATCTCTTTGCTAAGCCTGATGCTAAGCCCAGACTCATACGATGGATACTTCTGTTGCAAGAGTTTGATATAGAGATAAGAGATAAAAGAGGTGCTGAAAATTTAGCTGCCGATCATCTGTCTCGCCTGGAAAATCCATACATGGATTCTGGGGGCATAGAAGTCATCAGGGACAAATTCCCCGATGAGAGCCTCAATATGATTAAGACCATAGGAGAAGACCCTATACCTTGGTATGCAGATTTTGCAAACTATCTGGCCGCTGGTGTTCTTGTAAATGTATGACTCATCAACAAAAAGGTAAGTTTTTCTCGGACTTAAAGTATTATTTTTGGTCTAAACCTTATTTGTTCAGAATAGGACCTGATAGGATACACCGTCGATGTGTCTCCGGCCCTGCTGCTTGGGACATTCTCACTAACTGTCACAAAGGCCCCACGGGAGGCCATTTTGGAGCCAATCTGACAGCCAGAAAAGTCCTCGAATCAGGATTTTATTGGCCTACGATCTTTAAGGATGCTCACACCTTGATAAAATCTTGTGACGCCTGTCAAAGGGCAGACAACATCACAAAGAAAGATGAGATGCCCCAACAGAGCATCTCCGTTAGTGAAGTGTTTCATGTTTGGGGAATCGATTTCATGGGACCTTTTCCTGACTCCAAAGGCAACAAATACATTCTTGTGGCGGTCGATTATGTTTCAAAATGGGCCGAAGCTAAGGCTTCACCCACAAATGATGCCAAAGTAGTTGTTGACTTCGTGAAATCTCTTGTATGTAGGTACGGATGCCCGAAGGCGATCATCAGCGAAGAGGTACTCATTTTGCAAATTATCTATTGGAGAAGACCTTAAAAAAGTATGGAGTGCATCATCGATTTTCGACCGCCTACCATCCGCAAGCCAATGGACAAGCAGAAAACACCAACAGGGCGTTGAAACGAATCCTGGAAAAGACGGTCGATAACAACCCGAAGATATGGTCACAAAAGCCTGAAGATGCACTATGGGCATATCGTACAGCCTACAAAACACCAATTGGAAGCACTCCTTATCGAATGCTTTATGGGAAAGCGTGTCACCTTCCATTCGAGTTCGAGTACAAAGCACTGTGGGCACTAAAGAAAGTTCACTTGGATGACATCGCAAGTGGAAGAGAAAGATTGATAAGCTTGCACGAATTGGAAGAGCTTAGATCTCTCGCATATGAGAACTCTAAGATTTACAAGGAGCAGCGAAAGAAATGGCATGATGCGCATTTAAAGGAAGTGAAGGTGTTCAAAGAGGGGGACAAGGTATTAATGTATCAAACTCGCTTTAAATTTTCCCCAGGTAAGTTAAAGTCACGTTGGATAGGTCCATATGGCATCCTAAAAGCTTATCCCTCGGGATATGTGGACCTAATGACCAAAAGAGGATCATTTAAGGTAAATGGCCATAGACTAAAGCTTTACAATGAAAACGACCCTGTCAGAAATGGCGAGGTCTGCTTTCTTTCTGAAGAGCCAACTACTTAGTTGGTCCCCCGAGTCAGGCTCGCGACTCGTTACAAAAACAAGCGCTTCTCGGGAGGCAACCCGTGTTCTTCTTAGTTAATTTTGTTTTAGTTTATGTTCTAATCAATTTTGCAGCGTTAGTCGAAGGAAATTGCAATCCGATCAGATTTCAAAAGCAGCCAAACAGTAGCCATTTCGCGATCGCGAAATTTCAAATTTCGCGCCGCGAAGTGAGTGTGCCAGGTAAGTTCGAGAGGAGAATTTTGAAAATAGTGAACATATTACGACTTCGCGACGCGAAAACTCTTACTTCGCGACGCGAAGTTCGAAACGAGAGGGTTTAAACTACTTTCTAAAACCCTATTTTCAATATTCCTCCTCTTCCCTTTTGTTTTTCTCTGCAATTCTCTTCCCATCCTGCAAATCCATGGCATCAAAGGTATGTATTTCTCCTCTAGTTGCTTTAATTTGAAAGATCCCTACAAGCCCTAGTTGTTTAAACTTGTGTATGATCCTTGAAAAGGGGATTTCTTGGGTAGGAATGTCTTTAATGTTAGGAGGGGGGATGTTTATTGCTTTGATCTGCCTAGATGTACACACTTGAGTTTAGTTCTATAAATGTTGTGATATGTTTCAACTCAAGTGTGGGGAAGAGAGGTTATGATTTTTGTGGTGATTAATGTATATGATTTGTTTGTAGAGAGCTTCATCTTCTCGCAATGTACAAGACCACCCATGCTTGTCTTTTGATTCCGATAACATCTTACGTAGCGAAAAGATGTCATTGATGGTTGAGCTTGATCGCTTGAAAAAGCGGGAGGTTGAAATTGGTTCGATTGTTGATTTGCACTTTGTCAAGGAGATTGGATTTGGGGATAGGCTTTCAAGCCTCTTGAGGAGAGAGTACCGCGATCACTTTGGTGTTCTTCGTTTTGTGAACAACGATTGGGAGAAAGCACTAAAAACCCACGAGCTGATCTACTATGAGCTTGTGTTGGAGTTTTTGGCTACATTCAGCTTTGATGTGGAGGCGTATGAGGAAGATAGATTTGATGGCCCTTGTATTCGATTCCGTTTGCTTGGAGAATGGTATGGGATCACACTACCACGCTTTGGAGTGTTGCTCGGATTTTTCACGGCGGCTCAGTCGAGATCCGAGTACTTTTCTCACTACTTCTTAACCGGTGCTTGTGAGCCTACTGCCGAGTTTATGGGCACGGACTTTTGGGCTACCATTGGATCGAGACCGTATCTATAGTCCAACACCAAGGAAAGTTCTATCACTCTACCCGAGCATCGCCTTCTTCATCGGATGCTTGTTCACTCTTTTGCTTACCGGAGAGCTAGTAAGGAAAAGGTTCCGGAAGGGGATCTTTGGCTTCTTTCGCGATTGGTTAATCGGAATGCAATAACCAATCTTTCTTATGTGATGGCTAAGATGTTCCAAAACGCCGGAAAGGTGCATGATAAGGCCGGAACGGGTCTTTGTGGGGGACATTTCATTACGGTTATAGCGGAGAAGTTGGGAACTCTTACACCGGACGTTTGTGAAACTCTCACCAAGTTGTCTCTTATGAGATTTCTCGACAAGGTTCTCTTTCGTTCTATGAAGTTACTTGCACCGAGATCTCGGAGGGGTACTTTTGTTTGGATTGGGGATGCTACCCCCAATGAAGGGCCGATTGGCATGGCTACTTCACCACCTCAACCAACCTTCCCGGGGCAATATAGCAACCCTCCACCGGCAAATCAACAAGGATCGGGATCTATTCATAAAGCTATTCAAGGACTATCGGAACAGATGGGAGTAGAGCATCACGAGATGATGGAGAGATTGAATCGGATTTCATATGACATGTATAGTGTTCGGCGGGAATTGTCTTGGGTTACCGCGTCGATGAGCGAGTACTTTGAGAGCGTGTGACGTGCTCCCTCGGCTCCTCTCGAGCCTCATCCCGTGTGGCGTGATAGTGATGACGGTCCTGCCGGATACTCGACCTACGATGAATGGGCTTTTGAAAACCGTAACTAAGCGGTTTTATTTGATTCGATTGGGTTGTACTCTACTTTGAACTTTAAACTGCGTGGTTGTGTTTGGTTTGTTTGAACAATTTTTATTTCTGTTGGTTTGTTTAGGACTTTAAGTAGTTATTAATAGTTTGGTTTGGTTTATTTTTGTTAGTTTGTTTTTACTTTTCTTTTTCTTTTGTTGGTAGATACAGCGACTTATGATCTTGAATCGAGCACGATTTTTGGACCACTCTCTCAGATCAGAACAGATTTCGTCACATAACCCGGGAAGTTTCTCTTTTTCCCAATTACTCCATAATTGTTTTAATTGTTGCATTGAGGACACTGCAAATTTTAAGTGTGGGGAGGGGGTTATGTAGACTTATCTGTTTAAATGGGTTCACTTTTTGCTTATGGTGTGTCGTTTTTCAAATTTTTGAAAGCTTTGAGATTTGACCCCAATTTTTTTCGAAATCTGAGATTGTTTTTGAGACTGAGTAGCTTGCATAGGAGAATACTGAATAAGATTAGTTGAGTAAAAGGATGCCTTGGAATACTAATTGCCATGAGTGCCTCACCCAATTCCATTGAGAGCTTGAGCCTTAATTGTTATTTATTCTGTGAGGAATACCGACTTTGACCCAAGGTAGAACTTGTCATTTGAATGCTTGTCGAGACCACATAAGAGGAGTATTTATCACCATTGCACTGATAGAGGCCTTCGTTTCTAACCCTTTTAGCCTTCGTCAGATGACCTCATCTTAAGGTTATTTGATTTGCCTAGCCTTTGATTGAAAAGTGTTCACCTTTTAACACTTTATCCCTTGAAACCATTTTGAGCCTTAGCCTTTTCATTTCTTTACCCACTACATACTTTATCCTTGAGCCTAATTGTTTTATCTATCTTTTGGCCGTAACTTAAATTTTATTCTTGAGAAGTTTTGATCCAGTTTTTATGGGATTGAGATTTAAAAGAGCCCAAAGGCAACATAGTTGCTGCTCTGAAAAAAAAAGAGGAAAAAAAAGAGAAAAAAGAAAATATTTGAGACTCAGAAAATAAAAGAAATATCAAAAAAGTCGAGAATACAAAAAGAAAAGAATGAGAGCTGAAAAGATTGAAAAAGAATTTGTGCCCCAAATAAGCCATAGGCTTAGGCCAATTCTAAAAGAAAAAGAGAAAATGCTCATCCCAAGAGTTCAATGTTTGAAAGTCAAATTGCTTCACTGTTTGGATCATTACTGATTAAGTTTTCAAGTTTTTGTTGCAAAACCCTTAGTCACTTATATATCATTTATCCTACCCTTTACCCTTAGCCTAATATTACAACCCTAAAGTCCTCTTGACGGTTGACAACTTCTTAGTGGTGGAGATTAGATTTGGTGACAAGCTTATGCATGCGGGAATTAGTCGAGTATTGGTGTGATCACTTACATATACACTTTTACCCCCGAGAGATACACTCTATATGATTACTCATACTTTGTGAGGGTAAAAGGTTGATCTTGGTATCCGATTGCTTAATGAGTCTTGTTTGTGTGTTCGATTATGTAAGTATGCTTTGTTCTTTTTGATGATCTTGGGTGGAGATAATTTTGGAGTTATCTTTCTTATCTTTCAGTCTTTTGATTGAGGACAATCAAAGCTTAAGTGTGGGGATTTTGATAACACCAAAATTATACATGCTTTGGTTGAGCTTAATTGTATGACTTTACCTCATTTCTCACCCATTTATGATCATTTCACTCACTAAATGAGCTTATTATTGTTTGTGAAGGATTTGGAGGCCGTGGAACAGAAAAGTACGAAAAAATGCGAGAAAACGTGAAAAATGCACAAGTCCAACACAGTAGCTGTTTGGCGATCGCGAAGTTCACAATCTGGCGCCGCCAGATTCGACAAAGATGAAGACCAGAGTTGACCTAAGTGTTTGGCGCCGCCAAACCCGCAGTCTGGCGATCGCCAGATGACCCTTGGACGTTTTCTTTTAAATACCAGCCTCCTTCTTCAGTTCAAAGCATGATTTTCGGTACGGGTTACGAGGCAGGAACGAGAGTGAGAGTCCGAGTGGTGCCGATACGCTGCGGGAGTCGATCTTCGATCATCCGTCGTTGTATTGTCGGTATCATGTCGATGTCTATTATTGCTTTTGTTTTCGTTATGCTTAGTGAGTAGTTTTTAGTAGTGGTACTTGTCATGGTCGATGAACCATTGTGGATGATAATTTTGTGATTAATGATTATTGGTTTGTTTTGATTAATTGAATGTGTGTTATGGCCCTTTTCTGATTTGTATTGTTTGGTGATTTGAATTCACTTGGTTGGGTGTATTTGTTGGACCAAAACAGATAGACTCCGAGAGGATAAACAACCTACCTTAGCCTGACCTTGGACCAAGAGAGTTGTGTAAAGGGGTTACTTGGACCAAAAGTGACCAGATAGTAGAAAAGCCATGCAATATTAATTAGGATTGGTATACCGACACTAGATTGTGGACCAAACGATTTAGTCTTGGGATTAGGAGGACCGTGTTCTAGTCAATAACCATAGTCATCGCATGTTAGGGTGTCTTAGACTTAAATTCCTACAATAGTCAAAACAACCAAACCTTTGGCCTATTTAAATCATTCACTTGGGGATTCACTATACCATGATAAGTGCTACTGTGTTTCCTTCATATAATCTTTAATCAGTCTTTTAACTGTTTTTCTTAGTTCGTAGTTAAATTATTGTCTTTTTAATTATTAAAACCTTTTTCATAACCCCCCCCCAAAGCTTTAGGTTAATTAAACTGATCCAGACTTTAATCTACGATAACTTGACCGTTCCCAGTGGTAGATACGATACCTGGACTTTCCAACACTATATTACTCACGATCAGGTACGCTTGCCTGTATATGTGGTAAGATAGTGGCTAGGCATTAGAGATTAAAACTTGTTACACTTTTTATGTATGATAATTACCGCATCATAGTGTTGTCAGCATTGTTAACAACCCTGTCAAACACTCCAAGACCAAACATATAGAGATCAAGTACCATTTTATCAGAGATTGTAATGAAAAGAAGTTAATTGAAGTTTTGAAAGTCCACACTAATGATCAATATGCAGACCTTTTCACAAAAGCCTTTGATGTAGGCAGGTTTACATTTTTGGTCACAAGTGTTGGAATGATGAACTCTGAATAAATCTCTTCTTGTTACATTTATCTTTGTACTATCTCTGTATATTTTTCTTCTTTCTTATTTGTTCTATTTGTCTTTCTATAACTCAGGGTGCATTTAATAAGGTTGTGTATGTTTCAGATAGCTGGTGGAGTCATCAGATTGGTCAAAGAAATCAGAGTGAAGTTACCACTGCTCATTTAAAGTTACTATTGCTTCCAGTGTTACTACCGCAAAGCATAGTTTCAATCGCTAAGCCTTTACTACTGCTCATTTAGATCATTACTGTTGTTTGCATTTTACTACCGCTAGCCATTCATTACTATTGTTCGCATGTTACCACCGCTAGCTGTCCATTACCATTGCTCGCGGATTACCACCGCTGGTTGAAATTAGTGTTGCTAGTATTCGCCACTTACCACTGCTTTTATGTTAATACCGCTAGTTACCATTGCTTGAGTGCATACCACCACTCGCTTTAGTTACTACCGCTTTTAACTTTTTCACGCGCGAATTACCACCGCTTACTAGTTACCACTACACTTAAATGTTTACTACTGCTTTTAACTTAATGTTGCTTGCATTACCACTGCTTTTAACATTACTGTTGCTAGTGTTAGTTATTTTCAGTTACCGCCGGTTTTAACTAATATTGTTGCTTGTGTTAGTTACCACTGCTCATGGTTTGTGTATAAAAGCCCTAATTTGACCGCCTTTTTTCTCAAACGGCTATTTCGAACTTTTGCTCTCGAAACTCTTGCGATTCTTGCGATTTCTGAAACCCTAATTTCTTGCTAAATCATCTGTTCTTCATCTGTATTGATTCCTAAATCTGCACTACAGTTTCTCTAATCAGTCAACAATGGAATCTCTTCGTTTTGTTCAGGATCACAACAAGATTGGCTATCTCACTAAGGATAGTAATTCTGAAGGGTTTGGAGACATAGTTGATTTCTTGGCATCATCAAACATCGCGTATGCCGCAACAATCGATCCTACAATCTACATTCAGCATATGCACGATTTTTGGGCAAATGCGGTGATTGAGGAATCTGAAGGGGTCAAACTCATTTAGACCACCATCTGTGGTCAATCTCTGACTGTTACCCCTGCCAAAATCAGACATCATCTACATCTGAATGATGACTCAGGTATTACCATGCTTTCACCCTCCACCATCATGGATTCATTTTTAAAAATGGGGTATGCAGGCTCCCAGACCTCTTCAAAATATGTAAAGGGTAAATTCTGCCCTTAGTGGAGATTCTTTGTGCATACCCTCTTACACTGCTTTTCAAAGAAAACCACAAGCTGGAGTGAGTTCAGTAGTACCATGGCATCTGCCTTGGTTTGCTTGGCCACTAAACAGATTTTCAATTTTTCTCAAATGATCTTTGATGATCTTGTTTACAACCTTGAGAACATGAACAATTCTAAAGTAAAATCTTTTTACATGTTCCCAAGGTTTGTACAAGAAGTTATAACCAGGGAATTGACGGATGTACCATTGGATGGAGACACTTATAAGAGCTCTGCTCTTGGTCATAAAGTGTTCTCAAACATGAAGAGACCTGCACAAGGCTCTAATGACCAATTCACCCCATTGTTCCCTACAATGATGGGTGTGAACCCTGATAACACCAAAATTATACATGTTTTGGTTGAGCGTAATCGTATGACTTTACCCCATTTCTCACCCGTTTATGATCATTTCACTCACCAAATGAGCTTATTATTGTTTATGTAGGATTTGGAGGCCGTGGAACGGAAGAGTACGAAAAAAGGCGAGAAAACGTGAAAAATGCATAAGTTCAATACAGTAGCAATCTGGCGTCCGCGAGATTCCAGATCTGGCGCCTCCAGATTCGACAAAGATGAAGATCAGGGATGACCTACGTGTGTGGCGCCGCCAAACCAGCAGTCTGGCGATCGCCAGATGGCCCCTGGACGTTTTCCTTTAAATACCAGCCTCCTCCTTCAGTTCAGAACATGGTTTTTACACGACACGAAGCAGAGACGATAGAGTGAAAGTCAGAGTGGTGCCGATACGCTGCGGGGTTCGATCTTTGATCATCCGTCGTTGTATTGTCGGTATCATGTCTACTATCATGTTTTCTGTTTTCAGTATGTTTAGTGAGTAGTCTTTTAATAGTGGTACTTGTCATGGTCGATGAACCATTGTGGATGATAATTTGATACTTAATGTTTATTGGTTTGTTTTTGATTGATTGAATGTGTGTTATGGTTCCGTTCTGATTATTATTGTTTGGTTATTTGAACTCATTGGTTGGGTGTATCTGTTTGACCAAAATAGATAGACTCCGATAGGATAATCAACCTACCTTAACCTACCCTTGGACCAAGAGAGTTGTGTTAAGTGGTTACTCGGACCGAGAGTGACCTGGAGGTAGAAAACCATACAATAGAATTAGGATCGGATTTCCGGTACTAGGTTGCCTGACAAACGACCTAAGTATTGGACTAGGAGGACCGAGTCCTATTTAAAGACCATAATCACTACATGTTAGGGTGTCCTAGACTTAAATTCCTACAATAATCAAAACAACCAAACCTTTGGCCTATTTAAATCATTCACTTGGGGATTCACTATACCATGATAAGTGCTACTGTTTTTCCTTCATATAGTTATTAATCAATCTTTTTATTGCTTTCTTAGTTCGTAGTTAATTTAATTGTTTTTTTTGTGTTAAAACCTTTTTCATAAACCCCCCCCCCCAAAAGCTTTAGGTTAATTAAACTGATTTAGATTAATAATCTACGATAACTTGACCGTTCCCAGTGGTAGATACGATACCTGGACTTTCCTACACTATATTACTCACGATCAGGTACGCTTGCCTGTATATGTGGTAAGACAGTGGCTAGGCATTAGAGATTAAAACTTGTTACGCTTTTTATGTATGATAATTAGCGCATCAAGTTTTTGGCGCCGTTGCCGGGGAACGGTAGTTACTAGATTTTTGATCTTTATTAGTTTGATTAATCGATCCTTGGTTGGGAATTTTTTCCCGATTAAGTTATTTGCTTTCTAGTTTAGTTTTTAATTCTTAATTGTTCTCTTTTATATTTTTGTGCTACTCCGGGTATTCTTTCTTTATTTGTGTTGCAGATATGGAGGATTACTACTCCGGAGGTTTTTGGGGAAGGAAAGAAGAAAAGCATCCCGATGATGATGTACCAATGTGGATACTTAGGAATCGCCAACATGGGTCAATGCTAAAAGAGTTCTTTGAAAAGCCTGTGGCGAATCAATCATCTCTACAACAAAAGGTAAATCATCCATATGTTAAATCCGAAGATTCTAACAGTTCTTTAATTTTACAGGATGAAACAATGGATGAACAATCAGATGATGATTTCTGGGAAGATTTTGAGCGTGTCTTGCAAGAGGGACATGAGGAAGAAGCTCCAAAAGAAGATCAATCTCCTATTCAACAAAAGGTAAATCTTCCAACTTTTGATTGTGAAAAATCTAACAATGAGCCTTTGTTGTGTCAGGATAATCCACATACTGATCGGTACGAGGGAGTGATGGTACAAGATCCTTTTTAGGAAGCCAGTTGTCAAAGGCAATTGGACGGACCAACGCATATAATGAAGTACTTAAAGGATCTAGTTCCAACGAGGCCAAACTCACGCGAATCCGAAACTCAGTCTGCAATCCGACGAGGTAAGAACCGGAATGGTAAGTGGTGCGTAACTCCACCTGGTGAATCATGCAAAGGTAACGTATTAAGCCCAGGTATGTACCACTACTTTCACCCTTGCTTGATTGCAAGTGAAGGGTGTTTCGTTTCAAACGGGAGTGCTTAAACCCGGAGTCAGGCTCGAGACTCATGACAAAAACAAGCGCTTCTCGGGAGGCAACCCGAGCTTTTTCTTTCTTTTTGCATTTTTAGGTTTTTTGTGTGTGTTTTTTCTAATGTTTTTGTTTGTTATTGCTGAGATGACCATACGGAGGAGATAGGAGTAAGAATCGAGCAAATCCGACGCGCGATAGAGCTTTTGAAGAGTTAGAAACAGAAGCCAACTCGCGATCACCAGATTCCAAGTTTGGCGACGCGAAGTTGGTAAGTCATGGTAACAGGTAAAATTTTCGAATCTCGCGACGCGAGGAGGGCCGTTTCGCGACGCGAAGCTTTAAAATTTAGGGTTATTTTTCATAAACTGCCTGTTTCGCGACGCGAAACCCTGGGTTTGGCGACGCGAAAACAGTGCAGACGGGTTTTTAACCCTCTTTTCTCACTTTTTCAAAAGAACACAACCCTAATTTCTCTTAGGCGCCGCGAAATCCTCTCACGTCCTTGCGAAATCCGACCTTCTTGAGCTTCAATTTCATCATTCACCATGAACAAGGTATGTTTCCTAACTTTAATTTCATGAGGATAGCTTGATTTGGGAGATTTGGATCTTGTTTTGGGCATCAATGGTGTGTTTATGCTTATATGGATTTGACATTGTTCTTGATACACCATTGATTGTTTAGAGCTTATTGATTGATGCATGCACTATGTTTTGATTGAAATTTCATTCTAGCATGCTTGTTGATCGTTTAATCTAGTGAATATGCTTTGATGATAAGTGTGGGGATTTTGGTGACATCAAAATCCCCCATTCGTTCTTGTTAGCTAGATTAGTTTGTAATTGAGGATGGACTAAAAGTTCAAGTGTGGGGATGTTCCACATCCCCTTTGATCTTTGATTTGTGATTTTTCATATATGAATTTGATACTTGAACTTGTTAGTCGTGGAAGTTTGTCTCGTTGAGTTTTTGATGTGAATAAACCTTGTCTTGTGTTTATGGATTAAATCTACTAAGACAATGGTATTTGGATTTTGTAGAGACAAAGGACCCGATCGTCAACTTCCACCGCAACCAATTTCCGTGCACCGGATGGGAGTCACGTGTTCACCTATTTCATGAATGACCCAAATTTGAATGCCCCGAAACGGGAGGAGTACCGGGATACCGTTAACCGGCTTCTTGCCCGTCAAGTGCTAATTCCGAGGAGAGTCGACTGGGACCTTCTTCGATCGATGAGTGTCGAAAACAACATCAAGGCAATACTCGAAAAGCATGCCTACGACGAGGATAGCACCGAGTATCATATTTGCCATGCATGGGAGCGAGTCTTTGACATTGCCGAGACCCTCTATCGCGAGCTTATTGTTGAGTTCGTGGCCACGTTCCGTTTCGACGCGATCAAGGCCCTTGAGGAGTTTCATCAGTCATGCATGACGTTCCGACTTGGTGGAGTGTGGAGATCGCTATCTTTGGTCGAGTTTGCCGTTGCTTTGGGGATATATACCCAAGAGGAAGTGGATGCTCCCGGATTCGTGGAGTACATGTGGGCGACTTCGAAAAGACCGGATGGTTTTGATCCTCAATTGGCTTGGGCAATTCTAGGTGAAGGTGACTATGGTGGTAATCTTAAGGTGAAAGGTTTTCTTGCTTCTTCGGATCGACTTCTACACCGCATGTTCATTCAAGCGGTGAATGCTCGCTCTTCAAGTGAGGAGAAAGTTTCGGTTTATGATCTATGGCTTCTTGAGCAGCTCACCACGGATGACAAATATCCGAATGCTCCGTATCTCATCGCCGTTCAACTTGCCAAAGGAAGTGGTTATCGAGAGGGTAGTCGCATAGTTGGTGGCCAGTACGTGACACTCTTGGCCAAGCACTTCGGTGTCCTTACCGAAGGTGCCATTGCCTCGATGACGAACCTTGGGGAGATGGGATTGATTGACATGGACCAAATCCGTGGCATGGGTGTAGCAAGAGTTGAGCATATGGTAGGAAGGGATTATAACGCATGGATCCACAATCCTCAAGCTTATGGGACGAAGAGTCAACCGAGAAGTCAAGCAAGGAGCACGCATGAGACCGGTGGAATGAGTGGGACGAGTGCGGGAGAGCAACCGGCGGAATGGACAGCATATTCGGGTTACCAAGACTTGAGTAACCGACTCTCGGAGATGTCATTGTCTTATGGCCGTCATCATCAACATGTGGAGTACAACACCGTGGAGGCTCTTCACCAAGCCAATTGGCAAAGTGGAGTGATGAACCAGATGGCCTCTCATTTCGGTATTCAACCGAATACCGCGTATGCTCCATCACCTTTTTGGCCATACTCCGAGGATGCTCCGCCCGGTTACCCGACTTACGAGGATTGGCAAAACCAACCTCGTGGCCCTTATTGATCTTTATCTCTTTTATCTCTCTCATTCGATATGGTTGTCGTAAACAATTTTATTTTTCTGCATGGTTGTGTTTGGTTTGTTTGGACAACTTTTTATTTTGTTTGGTTTGTTTAGGATTTTAAGTACTTTTAATTGCTTTAGTTTGGTTTACTTTGTTTAGTTCGTTTTTACCTTTTTACTTTTTCTTTTTGGTAGTTGATACAGCGATCTATGATCTTGAATCGAGTACGATACTTGGAACACTCTGAGATCAGAACAGATTTCGTCACATAACCCGGGAAGTTTCTCTTTTTCCCAATTACTCCATAATTGTTTTGATTGTTGCATTGAGGACACTGCAAATTTTAAATGTGGGGAGGGGGTTATGTAGACTTATCTGTTTAAATGGGTTCACTTTTTGCTTTATGGTGTGTCGTTTTTCAAATTTTTGAAAGCTTTGAGATTTGACCCCAATTTTTTCGAAATCTGAGATTGTTTTTGAGACTGAGTTGCTTGCATAGGAGAACACTGAATAGGATTAGTTGAGTAAAAGGATGCCTTGGAATACTGATTACCATGAGTGCCTCACCCAATTCCTTTGAGAGTTTGAGCCTTAATTGTTATATCTAATTAATTCGTGAGGAATACCGACTTTAACCCAAGGTAGAACTTGTCATTTGAATGCTTGTCGAGACCACATAAGAGAAGTATTTATCACCATTGCACTGATAGAGGCCTTCGTTTCTAACCCTTTTAGCCTTCGTCAGATAACCTCATCATAAGGTTATTTGATTTGCCTAGCCTTTGATTGAAAAGTACTCATCATTAGTACTTCATCCCTTGTAACCATTTTGAGCCTTAGCCTTTTCATTTCTTTACCCACTATACACCTTATCCTTTAGCCTAATTGTTTTATCTATCTTTTGGCCGTAACTTAAATTTGATTCTTGAGATGTTTTGATCCAATTTTTCAAATCTGACAGTTTTTATGGGATTGAGATTTAAAAGAGCCCAAAAGCAACATAGTTGCTGCTCTGGAAAAAAAAAGAGGAAAAGAAAAGAAAGAGAAAAATATTTGAGACTCAGAAAAGAAAAAGAAATATCAAAAGAGTCGAGAAGGTTGAAAAAAAATAGAATGTGAGCTGAAAAAAATCGAAAAAGAATTTGTGCCCCAAATAAGCCATAGGCTTAGCCAATTCTAAAAGAAAGAGAGGAGATGCAAAAGTTTCATTGTTCGAAAGTCAGATTGCTTCGCTGTTTGGATCATTACTGATTGAGTTTTCAAGTTTTTGTTGCAAAACCCTTAGTCACTTATATATCCTTTATCCTACCCTTAACCCTTAGCCTAATGTTACAACCCTAAAGTTGTAACAGCTCGTCCCACATCGGCTGGTGAGGGGAACGAAGCACTCCTTATAAGGTGTGTTGATACCTCACCTGGTGAGACGCGTTTTGGGTTGTGACCTGGACTGGGCAACTCCAAAGCAAAACCGTGAGGGAGTAGGGGTGACCGGTTAGGGCCCTGTGTCTCCAAAGCGGACAATATCGAACCACGGTCGCCTGGGCTGTTACAGATGGTATCAGAGCTAGGACCGGGCCGATGTGCACAACGGGGGCGTTGTGTCCGTAAGGGGGGGAGAGTGTAACAGCTCGTCCCACATCGGCTGGTGAGGGGAACGAAGCACTCCTTATAAGGTGTGTTGATACCTCACCTGGTGAGACGCGTTTTGGGTTGTGACCTGGACTGGGCAACTCCAAAGCAAAACCGTGAGGGAGTAGGGGTGACCGGTTAGGGCCCTGTGTCTCCAAAGCGGACAATATCGAACCACGGTCGCCTGGGCTGTTACAAAAGTCCTCTTGACGGTTGACAACTTCTCAGTGGTGGAGATTAGATTTGGTGACAAGCTTATGCATGCGGGAATTAGTCGAGTATTGGTGTGATCACTTACATATACACTTTTACCCCCGAGAGATACACTTTATATGATTATTCATACTTTGTGAGGGTAAAAGGTTGATCTTGGTATCCGATTGCTTAATGAGTCTTGTTTGTGTGTTCGATTGTGTGAGTATACTTTGTTCTCTTGGATGATCTTGGGTGGAGATAATTTTGGAGTTATCTTTCTTATCTTTCAGTCTTTTGATTGAGGACAATCAAAGCTTAAGTGTGGGGATTTTGATAACACCAAAATTATACATGTTTTGGTTGAGCGTAATCGTATGACTTTACCCCATTTCTCACTCGTTTATGATCATTTCACTCACCAAATGAGCTTATTATTGTTTATGTAGGACTTGGAGGCCGTGGAACGGAAAAGTACGAAAAAATGCGAGAAAACGTGAAAAATGCACAAGTTCAATACAGTAGCAATCTGGCGCCCGCGAGATTCCCGATCTGGCGCCGCCAGATTCGACAAAGATGAAGATCAGGGTTGACCTAAGTGTTTGGCGCCGCCAAACCAGCAGTCTGGCGATCGCCAGATGGCCCCTGGACGTTTTCCTTTAAATACCAGCCTCCTCCTTCAGTTCAGAACATGGTTTTTACACGACACGAAGCAGAGACGATAGAGTGAAAGTCAGAGTGGTGCCGATACGCTGCGGGGTTCGATCTTTGATCATCCGTCGTTGTATTGTCGGTATCATGTCTACTATCATGTTTTCTGTTTTCAATATGTTTAGTGAGTAGTCTTTTAATAGTGGTACTTGTCATGGTCGATGAACCATTGTGGATGATGATTTGATACTTAATGTTTATTGGTTTGTTTTTGATTGATTGATTGTGTGTTATGGTTCCGTTCTGATTATTATTGTTTGGTTATTTGAACTCATTGGTTGGGTGTATCTGTTTGACCAAAATAGATAGACTCCGATAGGATAATCAACCTACCTTAACCTACCCTTGGACCAAGAGAGTTGTGTTAAGTGGTTACTCGGACCGAGAGTGACCTGGAGGTAGAAAACCGTACAATAGAATTAGGATCGGATTTCCGGTACTAGGTTGCCTGACAAACGACCTAAGTATTGGACTAGGAGGACCGAGTCCTAGTTATAGACCATAATCACTACATGTTAGGGTGTCCTAGACTTAAATTCCTACAATAATCAAAACAACCAAACCTTTGGCCTATTTAAATCATTCACTTGGGGATTCACTATACCATGATAAGTGCTACTGTTTTTCCTTCATATAGTTATTAATTAATCTTTTTATTGCTCTCTTAGTTCGTAGTTAATTTAATTGTCTTTTTAGTGTTAAAACTTTTTTCATAAAAACCCCCCAAAATCTTTAGGTTAATTAAACTGATTTAGATTAATAATCTACGATAACTTGACAGTTCCCAGTGGTAGATACGATACCTGAACTTTCCTACACTATATTACTCACGATCAGGTACGCTTGCCTGTATATGTGGTAAGACAGTGGCTAGGCATTAGAGGTTAAAACTTGTTACGCTTTTTATGTATGATAATTACCGCATCAAACCCCCTCAAGGTGAGGCATCAGGCTTGCAGCCTTCACAATAAAGCATACCCACTGATGACCTACCCACACCTTCCACTACAAAAGTTCCTCAGTCCCTTGAATCAACCCCCACCCCCTCACTAAAAGGATATACAAGAAAGAACAGGGGAGCTCCTTCCTCCTCTGGTTCTAAACCCAATAAGCCTGTTAGCCATCAGTTGGAGCACTCTCCTTCTGATTCATTCCAAAGGGATACCCATGGAGTGTCTCCCCACTCAAGTGTAAAGAAGGTGCCCTCTAAGGAGAAGGATGGGCATGTGGTTGGTGAGGCTCAGACTTATTGGATGTTGCACAAGGTGTGCATCAGGACAGTTTGAACATAACAAAGACCCCCACCACGGCAACTCCAGTTGAGCAATCATCAGGAGGTCCCAAGTGCCAAGAAACCAAGGGGGCAGCTAGTGCTTCAGCTAGGCTGAAGACTTCTATCAAAAAGCTCAAAGATCCAGTAAGGGAGGTAAACACTCATAAACCTGGTGAGGGCAGGTATAACTACAATGATTTGATGGCAGATTTAAAAGTTATTGCTGATGATCTGAAGGCTCATGATGACAACTTTCAGAAGCATGATCAAAGGCATGACTCACATGAAGGGAGATTGGAGACATTGGAGGAATTGGTCACTGCTCAGCACAATTTGGTCAAAGCTCATGATGCTCAAATTCTTAAACAGTCCAAGATAATTCAAGCTCAAGGTGCTCAAATGGCCTGTATGCAAATGAAGATTTCTGCTCTTCAGAGAAGATATTCCACCTTGGTCTCATTCACAAAGGGGGATAGATCAAAGATTAAGGGGGAGCAGAAGAAAGAAGAGTTAAGGAAGCAGTGCCTGAAGTTGTGAATGAGGAGCAAGAGAACAGGGGTGTAAATACAGAGGCTGATATTGCTGATGTTGTTGAACCAGAGGTAGTTGTGACTGAATCTGAGGCTGGTACTGGAACTGATATGCCTGAAGCTGTTGCTAAGGGGGAGACTGTGAAGGAGACAGAGAAAGAGTTTGTGAAAGAAATAGAGACTGGCATGGAGGTGAATGAAGATGAAGTCACTATTGCTGAGGTGACTTGAAACTGCCTAAGGTTATTCCAACAACCAAAGGTGTAGTTATCAAGGAATCTGAAGTTTTAAAGAAAAAGGATGTTGAGATAGATCCCAAGGATAAGGGAAAGAGAATTATGGAAGAAGAACCTAAGTCAGACTCTGATGGAGATTAAGTATCTTCTTGGGTTATAATGGTTCTTTATAGGGTTATAATGGTTCTTTATAAGCTTTAATGGTTCTTAATAGGCTATACTGAGTCTTAGAGGCTGTTTGGATGGTTTTCCATCAAAGTCCTATATAAATAAAGTTGTTTGTGTGGATTAATTTGTCTTTATAAATTGAAAAGATTTTTTTGTGAGTTCGTTCATAGATGGAAGGAGTTTTTTTTAATTGAGAGCGGGAAGTTTGAAAAGGCTTGGCTTTCTGCATAATTCTTTCCCCCTAAAAGCTTATTGAATAACCACTTTTTATATCATTAAGGGCATGTTTGTTAGCAACTTAATAAGCTTAATGAGCTTAATGAGCTTAATGACTGTTTGGTAGTGGCTTAATGTTGGGTCTGAATTAATGTTGCAGAGTTACTACTGAAGGGTTACTGCTGCTGGCTTCTGATCATTACCACTGAAGGAGGTTTTGGGGTTACCACTGCCAATGTAAAGGTTACCACTGCTGAATCAATTGACCACTGCTAGAACAGAATTACTACTACTGTTGAAGATTACCACTGATTCTGTTTTACCACTGCTGAGAGAGTCAAGATAAGGAAAGGATTCTGTTGATGAAGATATGGGATAGATACGATTATTTTGGAGATTATCTTGTAGATTTACTTTCCTTATGTTTATCTTGTAACTCGTATATATAGCTGATAGGTTTTAGATGTTTAGTTTTATAAGTTCATTAAGTTTTCTGTATTAGAATTTGAAGCCTCAAGATTATTCTTAAATCCCTGCAATTGAGAAGATTTGCACGTCTGGTTTGAGTCTGTTCAAATCAGATTGGGGCTTTGGTTTGTAATCATTAAACTTGTGATCAATACACAATTGTTTTGCAAATTCATTATTTCATTCAAAGTGTTATTCCGCAAACTCATTTGAATTGTGATTTTCTATTCTTGTCATTGATTCGATCATGTCACTTAATGGTATAGGAAGTGACTTATTTTGTAAGCTTTTTGGGGAGAGCTTTATGTAGAAAGCCAATTTTTCCAAACCTGTCACTCCCAACAAAAAAACATGTTTCTTCCATCTATGGAAAAACTCTTCCCAACAAAAGCCTTTCATATCTATATAGACAAATTAATCCACACAGACAACTTTATCCATACAAGACATAATGGAAAACCAACCAAATATCCCATAAGTCGCTATCATAGATTCATGCATAGCTAACCAAATAAGTTGAGAGTCTCATTGCCTTAACAAACAGACCCTTTAGCGATCTTATCGAGCCTAGTACACACCACATGCATATATACAGTACATATCTACATACAAACACATAATAGGTTGCATTGGTGTTGTTGTACCTTAATAAGTCATAAATGGGTCTTCTTGGGCTATAATGGCTCTTTCTTTACAAGCTTTAGTGGTTCTTAAATAAACAATTGTGAGTTTTCTTGATCATATTAAGCCCAATAATACCAAATGCATATATTATACATACATGCATACAAACATGTAATACATTTACGGTTGTGTTATTGGGCTTTAATAAGTCAAGTTAATATAAATGAGATATGTTAACATATTGTTAACATTAGCTCCATCCAAGTGTTGACATAAATTAACTTACATCTATAAAGCTCAAATACGTTGACATACCTCAACAACAAAATGTTATCACACGTTCACATACATTATAGTAGCTTAACAAGAAAATGTTAACATGCCTTCACAAAACCGATCTTAACATGCTCATACAGAAAACAAAAGACAAAAGTTCCCCTCCTTTACAAAAGCATTCATGATCATGGTCGTTAGATCAAAAGCAATTGAATGTTACACACAGTCTCTCATGAAAAGTGGTCTTATCATAGCGTTATATACACAGTCTCACATATACACACAAAGTAAGACAGAGATCAAATGATAATTGCAAATATTTTAAGGGCTAGTATTATGGCATATATTTAGTGATAAATATACGTTATGTAAATTTAATCAAAATATGTATTATCATTAGCTATATTCATCAATTTAACATTTTGACAAAATGTTTTGTTAATAGTGTGTCATCAATATTCATCAATTGAATATTTTGACAAAATATTTTGTTAATAATGTGTCATTAATTATTCTTCAATAAACATACATCTTTTATTTGACTTTTCCTTTATAAAATAATAAACCAACGAACTCTGGTTGTGGTAGTTTGGTCGGCCCAAAAGGCTTGAGAATCGAGGCAATATTTAATATGATATTTGGGCCAAAAGCCCAAAACCATGAATTTTGTTCATAAAGTCTCAAAATACTTTTTTATGTCAAAATGTTTTAGAATTTCTGTAAATACATAGAATATCCAATCCAAATTCCTGGATTCTTCCAATTAAAACAGATTCAACAAAATATTAATCTTAATGAAATTTATGTTTTCCTTCTAAAGGGAAGTTAAAAAAGATTCAATAAAATATTTCATTTTCATTTTTATTGATAAATTGATTTAGGGTGTGTTTGGTTATGGAAAATTGCTTTTATTTAAAAAAAAAAACCCTTTTAAGAAAATGGAATTGAGTTTTCATTTTCAGTTTTAAAAGAAAATTTTATAGAACACATTTAATTGGAATGTTGAAGTTTTCATTTCCTACTTTAGAAAATTAGAAAACGCGTTTAGAAAATTTTAGAAAAATATTAAAATCAATTTTTAATTTACGTAGAAGTTAGAAAAAAAAAATTATAATCTTAGAAAACTTTTGAAAACTAAATGAACCAAATGTGTTTTCTAAGTTTTTATTTTCTTTGAAAAGCTAAAAGAATTTCTAGAACCAACACACCCTTAGTTACGATACTAATTTTTTTGATTGAAACCACCCTTTGAACTTTTTCAATTTTAAATATCAAAGTCTTTGATTTTTTTTCAATAAAATAAAACTTTGAACTTTCAGAACTTTTTTACTTATAGCTTTTTATTTCAAACTAATTTAGTTTAACTTTTACTTAATATCATTATTCCTAATATAGGTAAAAAAAAAAGTTGTTTTTTGTTATAGGATGTAAGTAACCAATTTCTAAAAGTTTGATGGTTTCTTTATTTTAAAAAGAATGTTTAAAGATTTAATCATTCAAAATCAAATAGTTTAATGGTAAAAATATTGATCGTTAATACGTAAAAGTTTAATGATTTTTTCAATCAAAAAATAATTTAGGAACTTAGTCTTTTAAACAGAGATAGTTTGGGCTTTTTGAAACTTTTTCTTTCTTAAAGGGATAAATTACTTCAAAACCTTTGTCTTGATACTTCAAATGACATCTTAAACATTCAATTACCTTATTGGTATTTAAGAAAGCATAAAAATGCTATGCAATTTGACATGATTCCTATTTATGCAACAAATTTTGCTTTAAATGTTTAGCATGTCATATTTATGATACCAAAATAAAAAAATTAGAAACACATTACACAAATTGGGTTTGAAAATTAGGTACCTTTGTGGACAAAATCCTATATCCGTGAAAGAACGTGAAGTTTATGGTATGTTTTTCTCATACAAGTTTGTTCAATTTTCATGGCCGAACTCGGAGAATCTTGACCATGCTTTCATGCATAAGTTTTCATATTTAATTTATTGGTTTCAATTTTTCTTGGTCATTGTGTTTTAATTTTATTGTTGGTCCCTAATTCCCTATTCGTCATAATCATTAAAAAGTCGCTAATCGACCTAAATTTGAAGAAATCAGAGATTAATCGATTAGAACAAAAAGAAAAAAAATGGTATTGACCGACCTTAGCCTAAGTAAAGGAAAGATCATCGACCGATCGGAGAGAAAGAACGTTGAACTCCTAAATCTAACTATAAAAACAAATAGTATATCAGTAAAAGTATAATTGCTTCTTACAAAAGGTTCAACTCAAAATTTACTTTTGATTGATTGCTAAAATATTTGTAATCTGCGTTGTGATATATATTTTTTTATAATATTTTATAAACAGGTGAACTTCAATTAAATAGTATTTTCAACATTAAAGCTTGTAAGGACTTGTACTATTATTGCTATTTAAAACTTTATTATAAAAATGTAAGAATTAGAAAGTAAGTAGACTTCACTTTTGGTCCTTTACGTTTGTCAATTATAACGAATATTCCTGAACTTTAAAAACTTAGATTTGGTTCCTCACGTATGTAATTTTACATTGTTTCGATCACTTTGTCTAATGACCATTAACTTTTAGTTAAATTCATATAATTGAGGGACACTATGGTCAATTTATCATTTTATCTTAAAAAAACAAAGAACATATACATACATTAACAACCCCCCCCCCCCTCCTTCATCGTAACCCACCTTATCTATGTTTTTTTTCAGCGATTGACCCCCCTGACCACTATACTTGTTGAGTCAATGGTAGTCGCCACAGGAACCAAGAAGCAGAAGCTAATCAGTGGTAAACATTGGGGGAGATATCTAGGTCTCGTCCGTGTGAGCATCATGAACTTCTTCCCTCGTCATCGAATGTTGCCCTCAACTTCTCATGATTTTTTGCCTCACCTCTCTACTCCACTTCTTCCCTTTGATCAGTCATGTTCTGTCCAGTCCTGCATTGTCTTGTCTTACCAAACGCTGAACAGCTGTTATATCTTGTCATGTCCTGTCATGTTCTACCTTGTCCTGTCATATCCTGTCTGTGTACCAAACGCACCCTAATGGATGATTTAGGTTGGGTTGAGCAAACCATAGTGGATGATTTAGGTTATTTTGGATAAAGTAATGGAAAACTGATATGGCGATTAGGTTCATTGGGTCCATAGCGAATGGCCTAAGAACCGACTCACATTTCCAATACATAAGTCACTCCTATTAGATTTTTGGTTACTTCCCAAAGTTTTAATGGTTGCCTACTTAAAGAAAATAATTAATACGTTGTTACGATTTTCAAATAAAATACATTAAAGCAATAATATTTTGATTTATGTACTTTAGCATTTAATGAATATGTTGAAGAGTGAGATTCAAACATACAATGCGCAATGAAATCATTAAGACCAATATGTGGTCCTAATTTGCACAAATTCGACAAAACTTAGTAAAACTGACACGGTCAATTCGTTTACCCAACCGTCCTTCAAACCTTTGTTTTACATACGAATCGTAGAATTGAAAATCTAATTCATTTAATTAAAATATGTTGGATTGGGATTTATAAACCAATTAATAAATGAGTTGAATCCAAATCCAATCTAACCTGACTCATTGCCGCCCCTACCTGTGTAGTTGCACGGGTTGTACATGGCTAAGACCGAGCCTATGAGCAATGAGTCAAATTGGATAAAGTTTTATATTAAGTACGAGTCACGATGGCCTGCTAATATTTTTTTTTTTTTTTTGTCTTTTTTATTTCATTATTATGTGCAATAATAAAATACTTATTAGAATGACAATTTAACTTCATTTACCAACTTAAAAGGTTGTGAACATTTATTAACGTTGATCCAAACTTTCTCGGTGTTTGGTAAATTGAAGATGATCTTTTTCTTTACTTGATGAAAACTATTTTGTTAAATCTTTTTTTTTTTTTTGAACGGCAAACGGGAATTTATTACCAAACCAAAACCCAAAAAACACCAGCAAAATCCAAAGCAACCCGGTACAGAACAACAAAGAGAACAATATCAAGACTGAACAAAAGGCAACGAAGAAATCTTTTGTTCAACATGACACCATCAACCATCATCAGTGAGTCTATTAAGGATCATTGAATGCTCGGTTGCTCGCATTTTAACTTTGATAAACTAAATATACCTTGAAGATAAATAATTCACGTACAAAGATCTTTTAGCGATGTCAAAGAAGTAGTTGAAGATAAGGTTAAGGTTGATAGTGAACTGAAGCATGCTCACTTTGAAAAAAAAAATATATACTATGAAACAATTTTATAAAAACACTAAAATATAAAACAATTTCATCAAAAAAAGAAATTCATCGTATTAAACAATTTCATGAAAACTTCATTAACTTAATCAATGAAATAAAAAGTTTGCACGGTTTGTATTATAAAAATGGTCTGTGTTTGATCGTTCTCCTACACACACACACACACTAAAGTTCGGGTGCAAACTAAAATTTCATTGCGAACGTGAGGACAGTCGAGAAATGCCACGTGACATATTCACTATGAATAATCATATATTATTCGAAGTAAATAGCACAACTTTCAATTTGTTGAAGATGTTGCGAGATATGCTAAAGGAATCAATTTTATTAACAAATATGCTAAAATGTGTATATAAAACCATTTTTTCGAAGGTATATAAAACAAAATGTTAAAAAGTCATACTAGTTATATTTTGTTTATTTTATAAGTTGACATCATCTTAAATATACAACAGAACATTATGTACACACTTGCAAATCCAAGTGTCTTGTGCTTGCCTTTAAAAAAAAAAAGTGTCTTGTTTATTTTATATAATTTTCCTTATTATAATCAAGTGGTCAAAAGGCTTTTATAGGGTTGAAACTTGAAAGGCAATTTGCACCATGAAATTTACCACTTCACTAGGCCAAAAGTCCATTTGAATAATTCAGGATTATTTATTCTTTCATACTATTATTAGTCGTGTATTCTAGGATTGCCATGAGATATATCAGATTAAATTTATTTTACACCTCTTTAGATGTTAAATTTGTGGTTATGTGTGTTTCAAATCGGTAACGAAAAAACATTATATAAAAGATCTCTAACAATTTTTCAAAAAAAATTTAAAATAAAGAACTAAAAAACAAAATCTATAAAAAAAATGTACATCTATCATAAGCACCTTTCTTATTTTGGAAATTTCAACATTGATTTTAATATTAAAAATATTTCATCAATCTTCTCTTTCTAAGTTATTATTTTTAAAGGATTTCTATTGGTTCTTCATCATTGTAATAATTTTTGGTGGTGTGAACTCCAAATATGGAGAAAAAAACCTTCTCTCTTCAACTTTCTCAATTTTGGAGATAAGTTTGGGAAAGATGCTGGAGCAATAAATTCACCCAAAAATCTCTGTTTTCCTTATTTTTCTTTATTTTTTAGATGCTCTAAGGTTTTCTTTTATCAAAACATATGTATGATCACGACGGTTAGTTTGTGAGATGATCGGATGAAAATATTTTTTTTTATTTGGAAGAGTGTCCAGGCCAAAGTCCGACTAATCCCCGACAATTTTGGGGCTGAACATGGCCCCACTTAAATGTCCTCAGACATATGCATGGGAAGGCTCGAACTCGGTTAGGCACTATGAACCTCCCGAGCGATAACCAATCCGCCACAGCACTGGAAGACCGGATGTAAAAGTATTTGTTATCAAGAATCAATGACATGTCAAACACTAATAAACCGTTTGGTTCCTTTTAGGGAATGGGAATGAAAATGAAAATCGGAATGCAGAAGAATGGGAATAAAAATGAGCATTGCATTGATGTTGTTTGGTTAACCCAATATAATCAATGAAAAATTGCTTCATTTAAAAAATATATGTTTTTTCAACTTGAAAATACAAAAGATATTTCATTTAACACTCACATATGGAACAGTGCATGAAAAAAGAACTAAGTAGAAATAAAAATTTCATTCCCTCCAATTTGGTCAGGAATGAAAATTAATAGATGTACAAGAATGATTCCATTATATAATATCAAACCAAACAGCAGTTTTCATTATCATTCACGTTCCTGATCCCTCAATACCCTCAACCAAACGCCCCCTAAAAACTATTTACAAACCACAAGCCAAGAAATTCGACATCAAATTAAATGTTACGAAATTTCATTGCTAAAATTCAAGAAGCCAAGTATGGTGGGGCTACCAAAAGTTGGACTTTACAACTCTTTTACATGTATATCAGCTATTAAATTATCTTTTATTATATTTGTTTTATAATAAATCGAATAATAATTGATATTTGAAGTGGAACAAATTGTTTATATTTTCTTCTTTTTTACGCTAAATTATGATCTTTCCTGGTGTGGATTCAACATTTATAATTGATCTTTTAATTTTTAAGGTTGATGTCTTTTAACTTTTATAGCCCCTTCATTAGACTATAAGTATTCCATCCAACCCTCCTAATCCCACTGTCACATCAGTTTCCATATCAGTTTTTCTCCAACCCCACAATTAACCCTCTGAAACCCTCTCTGATTGGTACCTAACCCTCACACACACAACACAAACAAAAAATAGTTGTGTGGCATACCCGCTCAAGCTCCCAACCCGTCCAAGCCGCTGCCGACGTACCGACAGCTCACCCAGCCCGCCAGCCCGACAGGTTGGAAGCCGCATGCCGTTATGCACGACCTTAAGGGGTTTGTGACTCTACGTAAAGTAGGAAGTATGAAATAAAATGGTAAGTGAGGAAAAGATATAAATAACAACCACTTTTATATATAATTGATCAACCATTGGTCAGTAATTACAAAACTCATATCAATAAGAGCTTTTATTTAATGTATCGTTATTAGAAAAACAATACATTAACACTTAAAAATGTGCCAAAAAACATAGAGAAAAAATCAACAAACACCAAAAAAGTCTAAACTCTATTTAACATTCAAAGAAAAAGTATAATATTAATCATCAAAAAGACACTAAGGTGCTTTTGTGTTTTCAAAATAAACTCTATCATTTATGTTTGATTTAGTCAGAAATAAAACAATTTAGACCATTAGTTTTTGTTTTTGTTTTAAAGCCTCTTGACTCTTAGGGGCATTTTAGTTCACAGAATGATTTCTGAAGAAATGAAATCTATCAAAATAATTGGAATCATTTGCATTGATGTTGTTGGTTAACCCAACATAATCACTGAAAAATTGGTTTATGTTAACATAAGAGATATTTTATATAATATCAAGAGATGGAGCGATGAATAAGAAAAAAGAACTAAGTAGAGATAAAATTTTCTTTCTCCCCAATTTGGTCAAGAATGAAAATTAATGGATCTAAGGTAATGGGTTGTAATAACCAGGATTTCAATTTCCTGATTTCTATTTCGAGAATTTAAGGTTACCGTGGACTTGAGCTAATTTTTCAAGGTTTGGATTCAGATTATGGGCTTGCAAAACATGGACATTTGTCTCTTCTTGTGCTGTCGCAAAGTTAAGCTCTTCTAGTGCTCTTCTTGATTAGTGATATTTTGTGAGACTTGATCTTTATTGGATGGTTTATGTTCGGGTAAAATGGTGATTTGATGTTGGGATTTTGATAAAAATGGTTTAAAAACTTTGAATCTATCATTATTGGGGCTTAAAGCCGATTTGGAAAGAACTGGAATGGTTTGGATTTGGGGTTTTGGTGAAAAACTTCGTGCAATAGGGATTAGAGACTTGTGTGACCTAGTGTGTGACTTCATTAAGAAACGCAAGTCACTGGCCAATTTTTGGTTTTTGCTTCGTTTCTCATTTTGGGATAGGATCGAGGCACTAATTAGGGGTTTGTCTGAGGGATTGTGATGGATGGTTTAGGGGAAGAATTATGTGGTCAATGCCATCTTTACGTCATGTAATTTAGTTGTTTGATTTGGGAATTTCTGGCTTCGAGGGTGAGACATAAGCATAGACGACAAGTGAGTCTTTCGAACTTGCTTTATTTGACGTACAAGCTTTGTATATATATGATGTTTATTAAATGCATGTTTTTACATTGGTCTAAATATGCTTGATGGTGTGGATATTAAAGTCTGCTCCGCATGTGTGGTGGGGCATGTGATGGCTTTTTATATGGGAGGTGTAACCCATTTGTAATGCATGAGTTCTTTTCATGTGCTTCGTTTGACGACACTTGTGAGCCGTACACGTTGTCACATGTGTGTGTGGCTTAAGCGTGTGCCATTTACATGTGTTGTGTGCGTTAGATGGTGTGTTTAAAAGTGTGAATCATTATTAAATGTTTATAACTCATTTTAAATTATATTATGTGGTGTGATGCTGAAACTTGAGGGAAACTCACTAGACCGCTAACCCTTAGTTTTTTATAAGATTCTAAATACAGAGGTTAACATGTTGACCTCCCACCATAGTGGCCAATCTTGATAATATATATTTTGTTTTCATGTTATAAATGGTGAGTTGGGTAGAAAAACCTCAATTTTTATGTTTAGTGATGAGTTGCAAATGCCTTAACTAAGATACCAGTAAAAGATTAATTTAGTATATAATAGTTAGCATTTCAACAACGGCTAATGCACCAAAAATAGTCTAAGTGTTAATTCCATTTATTTAGTTTATAATTATACACATCAATATTAACTTCACATTCTTATATTTTCTATATTATGATTTAATTTAAATGGGTTGATAATTTTAGACTTCGTGAAAGATTTTCGAGACTTTTTTTAGAACGTGTTAAAGAGGTGTCAATGCCAGAGCGGTTGTCGTGGGTGAATCATATAGATAGTGGGTTGTAAGGGGTGGTATTGTGAATCTAGGCGTAGATATTTCGATGAGTCGGTTGATCTTCAGGCATTGCTTAGTATCACCCCCTTCAAGTTCTTTTGAGAAGGATACATGGACTCGATGGCTTAGTGAGGATTGTACTTTATCGGTCAAGGCTCTTAGAACCTTGATATAGAAATTTTTATGCATATTAACTTGTGTTGTGTGCATTGGATGGTTTTTTTAAAAGTGTAAATCATTATTAAATGTTTATAATTTGTTTTAAATGATATTATGTTGTATGATATGGAAACTTGAGATAACTCACTAGACCTCCGGTCTAACTCTCAGTTTTTATAGGGTTCCAAATATAGAGGTTAACATCTTGACCTCCCAACATAGAGGCCAAGCTTGATGACATGTATTTTCTTTTAATGTTATACGGTGAGTTGGAGTAGAAAAAACCTCTATTTTTATGATCAGTGATGATTTGCAGATGTCTTAACTAAGATAGCAATAAAAGATTAATTTACTATATAATAGGTAGCTTTTCAACTACGGCTAATGCACCAAGCGTAGTCTAAGTGTTAATGTTTATACTTATACGCATCAACAAAAAGTCACATTCTTATTTTTTTTATATTATGATTTAATTTAAATGGATTGACAATTTTAGACTTCGTGAAAGATTTTCAAGACTTTTCTTTAGAACGTGTTAAAGAGGTGTCAATGCTAGAGCAGTTGTTGTGGGTGAATGGTTTAGATATTGGGTTGTAAGGGGTGGTATTGTGAATCTAGGCGTAGATATTTCGATGAGTTGGTTGATCTTCAGGCATTGCTTAGTATCACCCCCTTCAAGTTCTTTTAAGAAGGATACATGGACTCGATGGCTTAGTGTGGGTTGTACTTTATCGGTCAAGGCTCTTAGAACCTTGATATAGAAATTTTTATGCATATTTTGTCGCAGGCAATGGCAACGGATTGGTGTACTATAATCCCAAAGATGGAGAGGATATTTCAGTAAGCCCGCTGCTTCATAATAAGTGATTGGATCTTGACTCGTTACTTGTCCTTCTCATAGAAACGAGGTAGAGACAATTGATTATTGCTTCGTTAAATCTTCAGTTGCTTCTCAATTGTGGAAGAATATCTTTTATCGGTGGGGTTGGCATCTACATCGACGTCAACAAATAGAGAATTTGCTATCGTACGTACTCTTATTATATCCTTGAAGTCAAGGCGGCATATTTGGAAGGCAGTTGTTCAGGTAACTTTTAAGTTGTTCTGAATGCATTGTAACAAAAGGATCTTCTCCAACAACAATGTTTGACTTATTAATCATTATATGTTATCTTTTTAGAGGATTTCGATTCAGATCAAGGATTTAAACATCTGTTCAACGGATTGATGCAACGGGCAATATTTCAATGACAATCTATAAGTTCACTTTTTTGGAGAGATTAAGTCTTAGCTTTAGTGGGTTCTGTTGTTGTTTTGATTGGTTATGTTTGGTTTTCGTTGTGCCCACTTTTGTTAGGTTTCGGGTTTCTTAGGCCATCCGCAGTCGGCTGTATGAAGGGCCGGTACAGCTACCTTGCAGGCGGTAACACCGCCGAGGTGGACCTGCAAGGGAGCTGTATGAGAGCTCAACGGTAAGAGCTCACCGTTCACAACAAATCCTAAACACACACACACAAACATATATATACATACACAACATATATATATTATTTAAATAATACAGGTGGTATTACCTGTACGGCTGTGGATGAAATGGTAAGGTGGTGTTAAAGCTGATGTGGCGCTGAGGTGGCAGTCTATACAAGTGGTATGACCTGTACGTTGTGGACGGCTTTAGAAGTGTATTTTAGCTTTCATTTTGTTGGATTTCCAACATTTTAACTTTTAAAGAATTCATAGCTTTGGTTTCTATATATATTTTCTTTTTGCTTTTATTATTATTATTGTCCTACCTTAAGATTCAAGAATCTATATAATAATATATAAACTTGTCGGTGTATTGAAAAATTGGAACAAAAGGGAAGTCACCATGTGACTTTATTGTAGGATTCCTAGACACCATCATGCAGCGAAATGCCGCGTTTTGTATTTATGACGCGGTCAACTTTGACCTTTTTACCCACTTTATAATTTATATGTGTTTGATTTTCGGCGTTTGTTATTTCTCTTTTTTTTCAGACCCAATTTATAAATTAAACGAATATATGAGTTATTAAAAACATGAAATTATTTGAATATAGACTAATGCTTTTAATAAGAAAACTATGATTGACCAATAATTAAAAGAATCTCTCTTGTTTATTTTATATATAAATCTATATATAAAGACGGATTAATATTAAAACGCTAATTATTTACGAAAACATATGAAGTTTTTTTGATGTATAAATCGCATATGATTCAAGTACAAAATCATATATGAATGCGTCAAAAATCGCTCCAGTCCTATTATTTTTCGTTAGTATAAAATCACATGTGACTTTGTACATCTCTATTTCATCTTGGTTCACCTCCATCATTTGAATTTTGGAATAAAACTAGCAATTCTGAATTTATGAATTAATTTACCATATCTGATTTTACTATGTTGGGTTAACATTTTTTGCCCTTCCGACCTATTATGACTATTTTTATATTAAAGTTACTAATTTATCAACACTCACGAAGAGTTGTGGTTGATTTAAGCTATGAAACCATGAGTTTTTACGGTTTTTACTAATATTTTGGTTTTTAAATGAACTTGACTCTCTCTTTATATATATAACTAGTAGCTAGCAACATATAAGTTTTATGACAAACATTTGAAATTTTTTAAGAAACAATAAAACCTATATGGATGATTTAAAATAGTGCTTTTTTGTTCTTTTGTGAATATGATTATGGCAATTATTTATGACTATAAAAGAAGTTCATCTATAAATAATTATTTAGTTTAATTTAGAATTCATTAATATCAACCTTTGAAAACGAAAGATGAATACAGTCAAGTGTTAGGACCACCTAGATTTATTGCACATTAACACTTTACAACTTTTGACAACTTTATTCAACCAATGTTTTGACCTTTTGGGGTTGACCTTTTGGATTCAACTTTCATTTCTTGAGAGTAGGTTATGCGATCTTGAGGATTTGATTTGGTTATGGAATAAAAGTGTTTTAGATGATTTTATTTTTCTACGTTATATAAAATTATAACTGTTTACGAACCATGGCGTTCATCTTGATTTGGTTAAACTCGTGGTTACATGCTTTTACTGGAGGAAACGCCTAAGAAACCTAAGTTTAAAAAAAATAAGTCACTGCAAACATAGAAATATTGTTATTTTTATAATTGTTTAGTAATTAAAATGATAAAAAAAAAAAAAAACTTTTGATGCCAAAATATGAAGAAAAAAATAAAAAAATTTAGTTAGATAAAAAACGATCAAGTTGTAGGAGATGGGACAACTAAGACATAGCAAGGTAGGGCATGTTCAGTGACAACAATAAGGGAGGTGATACATTGTTGATGATCAAACGAGTGGGACAACTAGGTGTGATGTGGGAGTGTAACAGATGCGATATTATACAAGTAGGCAACTAAAAATTATCACTTTAAAAATGAAATTTTATTCAACTTTAGATAAATGTACACACTTTTTGCACACCAGCTGGTCTCTACACAATAATAATCATAATTCTAGTATTTGTAGTAGTAAATGACATGTTTATATACATTCATCATAAATTGTATATTACATAGAATACGTAATCTTAATATGCTTAACAATATTTTAACTAATTTAATCGGAATATTTTTTAAAATAATAACCTTAATCTCTTAATTTTACAAAATTTTAAAATTCATTTAATTGGTACTAAAGTTTTTACCTTAACTTTAACATGCAACAGTACTTCACTTGAATCACTAGTATGCCTATGCTATTTGCACACAACGATTACCGACGGTCCTAGGTGGTTGTACAAGGAATTTGTCTCCAAGGATATTAATGTGTTATGTGCAAGGCATTTTTTTGTTCTCTCTTGAGTAGCGTTTGGTATATGCAAACACGATTGGATTAAACCAGATTGAACATAACTAAAGACGAGTGCACATGACAAGAGAGTAGGACTAGACTTAACTAAATAAATGTACGTCAAGTGTTTGGTACAACTAGGATTGGAGATGACAGAACTAGACAAGTTCCCCAAAAGTTACTTGATAATTTTATAAATCATATAATAGTTATAAATAACACAAATAAGCTAAATAGATTAATTTATAAACTTTTGAGACAATTTCATATACATAAATACTACATATATAATGGTACCAAATTCGATATAATTGATCGTAGTTTGAAAAAATCAGATTCGTATTAAGAAGAAATTATGTTTTATTTAGTTTGGAAGATCCTTGTCAAGTGGTGATTAGTGTGGAAAATGGTGATTGTGGAGGACGTGAAAATGGTGCATAGTGTTGGTAGTGGTTGCAATCGATAATGATGTAGGAAGTAGTTGTGGTCGATGTAGTGGAGGTGGTGGTTGTGGTGGTTAGAGGTAGTGGTATCCAATGGTGATGGTGGTCGGTGATAGTGATAGCCAATGGAGGTGGTGGTTATGGTAGAAATGAGGTGGCCCACAATGTAGTAGTGGCGATGAACGATGGTGGTGGTTGGTGGGCGACAATGGTGTCAAGGAATTGAAGTTATTGTGGTAGAAGATGAGGCGGAGATAGAGATGGCCAACAATGGTGGTGGTGATAGACGTTGTTCTAGAGGTGGTGGATGAGGTGGAGGTGGCAACAATGGACGATGGTGGTTGTGTAGGTGGTAGAGAAGGTTGTAGTGGAAGAGGAAGCTAACGGTTTTGGTGGCGACGACGTCCCGTCTAGCGGTGGTGACCACTAAAACATATATCATGTTAAGGTTTGATATCAAACTAGGGTTAATTAGTAACATTTTGGTTTCTGTCTCACTCTTGTTCCATGTTTTTCTACCTATTTTAGTGGAACAAGAATTTTTTTTTTGTCCCACCTTGTATCGGTTCTTGTTCTTGTCCCATGTCCCACAAAACGTGCGACGATGAGTTCTTGTTCTGTCTGCCAAATATGGAACAATAAGTTCTATCACGTTCTGTTTTGTCTTGTCCCATATACCAAACGCAACATGATCAATGGCTAAGGAGAGGGGCTTAGGATCGAACCCATGATTTGTCTTGTATTTGAACAAAGTCCATTATGACTTAATTATGTCCCTTTTCCAACTAAGCTACAAATCGAAGGCAATATGCTTATACTTTTAAATACATAAACTATTGTCAAAACCCTTGTGGTAATGGAGGTTCATTCTAGGCTATTTGTTGTCTCTCATGTAAGTTGAAACTAAATACGTACAATTACTCAAATTGGCAAAACATCGTGTGAGAAGTTGAGTTTACGTTAGAAATGGATTTGAACGTACCGTTTATTGCTTTTAATCTCATGTCATCCTATTCCTATAAATTGCGTTTTTAGAATGGAATTAATTCGATACATCTCTTCCTAATATGTATCTATTTTTCACGCTAACCTCAACTTCTCCGTAGAACTCAACCCTACGATATCCACAAAATATAGCCGAAACATCTCTAAAATCACATATTCATCAACAACAAAGATTGTACCACTATGGCTTATTATTAATCCTTCCATAGTCATTATTTTATCAAAGGCATGCTAAAAGTTTCATAAAATATTTACACAAACAATATTAACATCATACAATAACATTGTAATTAAATATATATTATGTAACTCGTAATAAATATACCTCAAATAAATAAAAACCTATGACTTTTAGTAGAGATATTAAACGGTCTGCTTCTTCTTTCTTCTACCTTATTTCTGATCAGGAAAACACACACACCAAGATACTCGTTTTTTGTTCTACCTTACATGTGTTGCATACATATTAATACGATATTGGTTACTCACCATCTACTTACTTTACTTAGCCACGTATCATTTCAAACTCTTTCTTTTTACTTATTTTTAATATCACAATTGAACATATTTTAAATCTTAAATTAAAGAGTAGATTGATCATCAATGACGTGTAGTTCAGTTGGTAATGGAGGTGGAGGTAGTGTTTGTTCAAAATCAAATGGTCCTGGCGGGTTCGATCCCGAAACGCTCCCATAGCGATATGCTTCCCACATTGCCGATCGGGTTGCCGGTATCAATCTTTTTGCCCAAAAAAGAGTAGATTGATCTTTATTATGCCAAAAACAGTTTGTCATAGATTGAAAACTTAGTTTGATTCACCATTAAAATATAAACACCCTTAAGTGTTACGTTTTAGTTAGCTTTTGATTATTAATGAAATTTTTTGAAGTTTGCCTCTAATTATTTTTGAGTTTATTTTTTGTTAACACGATTGGTTTAGGGTCCAATGTTCATTAATTCCCGTTTTGTTGTTACGTTATCTATTAATCCATATGTTTTCTTCTTTGAGTTCACAGATATTTTGTCTGGTCTTCACAAAATCTAAATCAATACTCATTTCTTATCTTATTATTTTGACAAATGTAATGTTCATAATATACTCTCTTGTTCTAAAAGAACACTTTTTCTTGTGTAATATATAAGATATATTATTAGAAGTTATGAGCTAAAAATGACCATGTTAACTAAAAGATTATTTTAATCCATATTAAAAATATACAAGCAAATAAACAATAATAGGAAAATATATATTTGTATCTTCATTTTGTATATCTTTTAGTTACGTGTTGTCAAAGGGCTTGTAGCCCAACGACATTTGGTATTTGGTAAAGTGTCCTCTCCCTTGTGGTTGTGGGTTCGAGTCTCCTCGTGGACGTTGGTGTACATTTAGGAATAAGTTTAATTTAGTGGATGCGTGTGTCTGCTGGAGGTTTCTCTTGAGATTCTTCTTGAGGGTTTTACAGGAACCTCCACTGTGGGATAGGGGTTCTTGTCTAGTCACAGGTTCTTATTGCAACGCATGTGCTTGAACAAGAACTTAGGTTCTGGTATATTCATTTCTTTTGTGTTATTATTTCATTTATTATTTTTGTTATTTCTTAACCGTTTTATAAATATGAAAACTAAGATATTTGTAAGAACGTCCATTGTAAAGCTTCGTTGAGGTTTTTCTTTTGTTGAGGTGTCAATAATGTGACAGGAAAAAATATGACAACTCACGTTCTTAAAGGTATCACCACTATGGATACTTTTATATCCTAACATTTAATCCTAACTTCTTAGGCCACCCGCAGCGCAGGCGGTATCATGGCTGTGCAGCCGGCATACCGGCGGTAACACCGCCGCGGTATGCCGGTATGTGGACGGTGAGCTATGGCAACGGTGAATCCATGCCGTTCAACAAAAAGTCTCAAACACACACACACATATATACATACAATCTATATATATATATATATAAAGGTAATATTTTATTATTTAAATTATACATGTGGTATGAGTGGTACGGGTGTGGGTGAATGGTATGGTAATGGTAAGGTAGTGGTAAAGCTGATGTGGCGCTGAGGTGGCAGCCTATGCAGGTGGTATGGGTGGTATGGCTGTGGATGGCCTTACAACATCCTTAAGAGGTTCTCTAAAATACTCGAAATAAAAAAAAAACTAGGTTTCTTTTTTATTATAATAGTTTTTTTAAAACCTTGACCAATAGAAAAGTAGCAGCGAGAGAATTTTCTTACATATAAAAAATTCCATTTACATTAATAAAAAAAATACTAATAATAATATTTGAAATTAAAAATGTTATTAAAAAATTATTTTAATAATATAATTACTATTAATAAAAAATATGTTGGACAGAAATGTAATATCTTCTTAAAGATTTTAATTTTGAATTTTCTATTTAAAAAAATATATTTGGTACACAACAAGAAGAGTCTTTAAATTCGAAGAGTAAAGTAAAAGAAAAGCTCATAAACAAAGGAGGTGCCGAGGTGCTAATTTGGATTATGGAGAAAGCAATAAGATGGTACAAAATGCATCCATCAACAAAGTGCCTTTTACAACTTCAGTCCTTGTATTCTCTATTTACACAATTACCATTACGCCAATAGAAAGAGAAAGTCGGTGCTTGTCAGAAGTGGCAAAAAGTGACCTAATATGTTAATCCAACTCAAACTTAACCTAAAATTAACAGGTCGGTTTAAAGTTTTCAACACATGTAAGAAAATGGGTCAACCCGTCTTATAGTCAAATAGTGTAATCACTTGAAAAAAATTTCTAGGCACGTCTTTGACTCCCCCCTAATCTTGTATACCATGAGTTAAACACATCACGAATTTACAATGTTTCTAGCGTTTGTAAGGCGCAAATCTACCTTCTTGTACAGTTGCAACTTACCATGTCACAAGGCATATCCGTCAACATTGATCATATTAAACTCCTTTATGACAAGGGTATTAGAGGTTGCATCTTCCACTATCTTTTGCAAAGGCATCATACGTCACATTTTCGAACAAATGGAAAACATTTTCGAACCCCACCCTCTATAATGAATTGAACTTTATGCTTTGGTCAATACATTTACGCAAACAAGCATGATTCCATCCTAAAAGTGTTCGCATTATACAAGTCCCAAGGTTATCACAAGGGGGCTAGCTCTGTTGGATAGGTAACATCATTGGGGGTGTGGGGTGAAAGTCATACTACCACGGTTGGATTCCCACGGACGACACTTTCCTGAGATTTCCAGACTCTGGATCTGGTTCTTCGAGGATAGGTTCAGGACCGGTTCGGGTTGGTCCATAGGGCCCCTAAAATCTGCCAGTCGGGTTCAGCCATAAATTGGGCTGGGTCGCAGCGGATTAGTGGGATTGCCCGTAAGGAGGCCCGATACCGCTAAAACGTGTGTGTGAGTTAACTTGTCGTTAAAAAAATAGATAAGGTAGGTGATGCCTTGACTCCAACCTTTAATCTTTCACTTAGCTTGAAAAAAGTAAATGGGATAGATTACTTCTTAAAGTAGTTTCACGTCATGAGTACTGAGTCAAAACAAGTTGAGTTAACTTGATCAACCAACGCTTTCATTGCCACTTTTTTTAATTTCATGAATGATTAATACTTTAAATATAATATATAAAAATCATTATTTAAATATAATCCACAAACACTTAATTATACTTCAAATTCTTTCCCAAACATCTTAAATCAACTTATATAATTTATTACTAATAAAATATACCAAAAAAATTGACTTTGCAATTTAAATAAATAAACAAAATCGTAGGTGTCTAAAGCTATACAAAGAAAACCAAGCGTACAAGTCTCACAAAATGACCCATCAACTACTTCAAAAGATCTATAACAATTGTTAAAAAAAGTCAAAGGGTAGTAAATATAACCATCCCAATAGTCAAAGGACTTAAAGCGAAAAATACGATTAAACGTGAAAGACCATGGAATGTGCTGACCTAAAACGCAGCTACATCTTATATATAAATAGACAGCCGATCTGGAACCTTAAATACCCCAATATCATTCACAAACAAAAAACCCCCAAATTTCATGGGCTCTTATAACGTTTGGCCAGTTTTCTAATACCTTAATTTCTTGGTTCTTCTTAAATCATCCAATTTCTCTGTGTTTTTCTGCTTTCTCTCCCTCTTTTGTTTGTTTGGCAAATGAGAGATAGAAAGTTTTGTATTAAAATCATGGGGAAATATACGGAGTTATTGGATGCATTCAGAATTATATGTAGATTTCATTCGCACTGCCCGCAGACCGCCAGAATGTACTACCATCCACCCGCGGACCGCCAATCGCAAGGCAAAGCCATCGAGGGCGGAACCGGTGATGGTAATGATGGAGCCAATGGTGTCGGTGAGCCTAGGAATGATCATAGCGCTATCGTTAATTATTTCGATGTGCTTTGTGTTATCTGATGAAAAAATTAAAAAAAGTAAAAATGAAAAATGAAATTGACAAATGATGATGTGTTAATGTTTGTGTTTTATAAGATTGGTGAAACTGATTTCTGTGATTGTTGTTGTTCTATATATATGTTTATATATTTGGGATTATTTGATTCTTTTGTGTTTGTTGTTATTGTGTTTGTGATGAATTTATAAATGGCGAAATGGAAGAAGATTTGAATTGTTGAAAATGTTGTTTCGGGTTCAATGTTTCTGGGCTGGTGTTCATTGTGATCTGCTGGTTTATGTTCATACTCTCTCTCTCTCTCCTCTCTCTCTCTCTCTCTCTCTATATATATATATATATATATATATATATGTATGGAGAAAAGTTCAAATGTGAACCACTTTTTGGTTGTGAACGTGAGGACAACCGAGAGCGCGACACGTGGCGACTTTGAGTGTGGTCCCCCTCTTTAATTCAATTCCCTCCCATGAATCGCGCCTAGCCATCTTTCGTGGATCTGACGTGGCGCCTAGTCATCCGCCACGTGTCGCGCTCTCGGTTGTCCTCACGTTCACAACCAAAAAGTGGTTCACATTTGAACCCACCCCTGTATGTATGTATGTATATATGTAGGGTCAGTTCAAATGTGAACTTAATTTTGGTTGTGAAACGTGATGACGAATCTCAGTCACACATCTTCGATTACGGTAGACGCGATCACGAAGGATTGACGCGATTCATGGAAGGCTGGAGATTATTAAAGGAGAGGGCTCGGTTAAAGCCGCATTTATTAACTGAATAAATGATTGAAATTCGTCCTCATATTCACTCCTCATATTCACAACTAAAATTGAGTTCATATTTGAAATTTTCTAGATGCATATATAATTATGTATATATTTTTTTGATTTTTGTATGTGGCGTGGGTCCAGATGGTACAAATAGCATGCAAATATGAACGGAATCACGAAAAGTATAAATTTGTTAAATCATATAAAAAAATAATTCATACTTTTGGAATTTATATCAGAAACAAACCGAAATTATATTCTTAGAATTGATTCTTCAAAAAAAATATTTAAATTAAAATTATAACTTTTGTAATTTTAATCTTACAAAAATAAAATTACTATAGTTATTTTGTTTAAATAAATTTTAAAAAAAATGCATCTAACTCACTTGAAAACTAAAATATATGTATTAATTATAATTATATTAATTATTTTTAATATAAATTAATTTTATACATCTGTTACACAATATCTATTTATTATTATAATGAATAATTATAAATGTTCGAATCAACTAACAAGCAAGTTGATTAGACTACACCACCAATATTTCATGTCTTTATGAAACGTCAATACCATATCAACTTTTCTTTTTCATGAACCTAAAGTGGAATACCATAAACATTTCTTATCATATTTTATTAATATAACATATATGTAAAGAGAGGAAAATTGGGAGTCAGCTTTATCGGGCTTTCATAACTGCTCTGCTACCCACTCCTTCCTACTCGCCCTCCCCTTACCACAGAGCCCTCGAATTTGCCTAACCCTCTTCCACTATTCGCCCCTTCACTATGGTACAATCGGCCTTAGGTTAGGAGCACGGATTTCAAAGAAAACCTAAAAGAATACACCATAACCTTGCTCAAATGAACAAAATAAATATAAGTTGTATAAATTTTTAATTGTCTAAGAAACGGGTGGACATATTTTGTCGTTTAGAAAAATGAATATGGACGGTGGACATATTCTATTGTTTTATATTTTCAACAATTTTAAAAACATTTTATATAAAATAATAATTGATTTAACCATATTAGTAGAAATAAATAAAAAATAATTTTTCTCGACTTATCAACTTTTAAAGAATTCTTTAAGCTTTGAGATTTTTCTAGTTTTCTTTATTTTAGATAATCATATAGGGAAGTTGTTGAAGCAATTTAGAGAATAAAACCCTCATTTTCTCTATTTTAGAAAAGCTGTTGGAGATGCTCTGAGTACTATCAGCATTTCATACTTTCATGCAGGGACGAACCTCCCTTGGAGGCCACGGTGGCATGGGCCACCGTCTAATTTGTGTGCCGAAGGGTAAAATTTTCGAATTTTATAAAGGTGCAACCGTATTATTTTGGAGGGTGTCACCGTATCGTTTTCAAAACTTAAAAGTGTGCACCTAAAAACCAAAAATTTAATTCGAAATCAACAAAAAAAACCAAAAACTTCCCTCGAAATCAACCAAAAAACCCAAAATATCACTCAAAAAACCCAAAAATTTTCTCAAAATCAACCAAAAAACCAAAAAGTTCTTTCGTAGTCAATCAAATAACCCGAAAAATTCTTTCGATTCAATAAAAAAATTCAAAAAAAGTCCATTGAAATCAACCAAAAAATCGAAAGGAAAAATCTCTCGAAATCAACCAAAAACTTCTTATATGGTGCCACCGTTTGAAAACCGTCCTAGGTCCGTCCCTGCTTTCATGTCACCTTAGGGACACATTAGTTTTTCTCATCGTACCCTCAAGTGGAATAACACCAGTATTTCATACCCTCATACTCTCTATTTTTTCAAGAGAGAGAAAGAGGGAAGAGAGAGGCGGGTTTACCGGGTCTCAAAATCCTCTCCCCTACCTCTACCACCAACATTTTAAACCCGTTGACCTGAGCATTGAACTTGCCCCCTAAACAAATGATGTTACGGATGGCCTAAGTAATTAAAAGTAGCCATCTAAAAGAACAATTAAACAATACCGGCCAATAGCCTTGCTCAAATGAATAAAATAAATATAAGTTATATAATATTTAATTGTTTAAGAAATGGGTGGACATATTTTGTCTTTAGAAAATTGAATATCGACCTTGGACGGTTGAACCAAAAAGCGATACTTTGTACCAAATTGCTGATAACCATGACTTTTATTCATTTTCTATTCATAGGTTATTGGAATTCCATATTTAGGTCAAATATAGGTAGGGGTGAGCATCGGACGGGTTTTTCGGGTTTCGGGGATTTCGGGTTTCGGGGGGGAAATGGAGGCCCCGATACCCGACTTTTCGGGGGTCGGGGTTTTCGGGTTTCGGGGATTTCGGGTTTCGGGGATTTCGGGCGGGTTTTCGGGGAACCCGATTTTATTTTGACTTTTTTCCCCTGTTACACTTCCAAGTTTCAAAGTAAAAATAAACATTTAAAAGTAACAAACTAAGATACCAACAAATGAAAAATAACAAATACCAACATTAAAATCAACATATAAAAGTTGATGGTGGTGAGAGCGCCGATGAAGCAATGAGAGAGAGAGAGAGAGAGAGAGAGAGAGAGAGAAGCCGTATTTGATTTTGATGAATTGGTTTGGGCTCTAATTTAAGTCTATTACAACTATAGAAGCATTTCAAACAGAAACATTTGCTGTCATATTTAAAAAAATAATGATACATTAAGGGTTGTTTTATAAATACACAAAATATATTTAAAAAACTTTAAAAAAATCGGGTTTCGGGTTCGGGTTTCGGGGCACAAATTTTCACATCCGACCCGACCCCGATCAACCCTCGGGGATTTCGGTTTTCGGGGAATTCGGGTTCGGGTTTTTTCGGGGTCGGGTTTTTCGGGTTTTTTTCGGGTCGGATCGGGTCGGGTTTTCGGGTTTCGGTTTTTTTGCTCACCCCTAAATATAGGGTAGGTTCGTCAACATAATGTTGTTGCTCCATTTATCATTAAAAATAGAGTATATTTTTATTTTTGTTTTTGTTTGTTACAACAAAATTTGTTGAGGTTGCTTGAAGTAATTTGTAATTTTATATCTATCAAACTCTAATATATTTGTTAAAATGAAAAAAAATAAAGATTTTGAGACATTTTTTATTTCAATAATTTCTTTAATTTTTTTTAAATGAAAAAAAGTGTGAAAATCTTTAAACTTGAAAAACTCTTTAAAGTATTTTTAAGAGTTGTAAAAGAACCCTTTAAAAGAGTTTTATCCATGCTTCTTTTATTTTTAAAAATAAAATGGAGAAACTCTTAAATATTATACAAAATATAAATTTAATTATTTTATTTTAAAGAAGCCGCTCATTAGTTGGGGAAGGCTAATTGCACACTTTGACTTTCTAATCACATTTCTATAAGGGGGTTGCTGTATGACTTTTGGATGCAAATTTATTGGAAATTGAACCATTCTAATCTAATATATAATATTATTACCTTTTTACTAATCTTTTATAATTTATAGTTTATTATTATTGTTATTAAGATATATATATATATATATTCTTATTTTTTATATTTTATTGTTATTATTATTATGTTATTTTAAAAAAAAATTATAAATATATCATCTCATTTGACACTTCAATTTTTAAAATTTTTTAATTTAAACTTCTATTTTATAATCTTAAACTTATTTAGTTATTTATTTTATCCATTTTAGTTTTATATATTTCATTTACACTTTTATCATATTATATATATTGTGAACGTAATATTTGTAGTGTTTTTACTATGAACGTTCGATTTTTTTTACCTTCAAAGTGTTTTGTTGTGAAGTTCATGTAAAAAATGTTGGTCTCATGAAAATAGCTTGGTCTCACGTGAATCTGATCCTACAAAGGTATGCTAATTTTTTTTAAAGTTGTCAGTTAGGTATATATACTAAATTTAAATAAATATATGTTTATAAAAACTCAATTTGTTATACATTTAAATTATTTAAATGTCTGATATTTCTTTAAATAAATAAGAGAAAACATGAAATAATCTGACCTAGGTAAGCAACGTTTTGGTGCTGACTTAATAAGATATCGGTTAGACCCCAGGTTCAAGTTTAGCCGGAAAAATACTGATTCGTGAGAGCGACACGTGGCATCCCAGTTATTCTTTTATTATAAATAGATTGTGACTACATAGACTTTGATTTGTCAAAAATCATGGTTTTAACTGGTCAAAATTCAAGAATACGTCAAAAAATAGTCGAATAGTTTCGTAAATTTTACAACTAGACAAAAAAACATATTCACTTTTATATTTGTAATAATTATAAGGAAAAATAATAGTATTTTGTTGATATGAATTTGTTTATTTATAAAAAAAATAGAAAGAAAAACAACAATATATTGAAAATAGTATATAGTGAAATAGTAAAATAAATATTACTATATAAATAAATAAGTATAAAAATATATTAATATTTCATATTAATTAAAGTAATAAATATTAAATAGTAATTGATATTAATTTAAAATCTAATAAAAGTTATATCAGACAAAAAAAAAAAAAAACATAAAACACAAAAAATATAAAATCATTACATTGACTTTTAAGCAATGTTCAAAAAAGCTCGCCGCAACGGCCGCCATGGCGCGCTGTGGCTTAAGGCTTGTGTCTCACGCCACGTTATGCTTGAGGCACGCCATAGGGTAATGCGCGGTTTTTGCAACACAATATTTTGATGTAACTTATCTTTTTAATGCCTTATTTGTTAGTTTATGATATATAACTTACTTCAAACTGTTTATTATAACTTATTCATTGAATAATAGTAGGAAAACACATGTTAATGTGTATAATATTATATATAATATAGAGATTTGCCGCCATAGGTCACGCCTTGAAAAACGTCGTGACCTCGCCGTGGCTTCCAAGGCTTGAGGCTTGGCCTTGCCGCCACGCCACGCCTCGCGCTATTTGGAACCTTGCTTTTAAGTTGCATTTAGCAATTATTCAGGTGCATTTAGCTATCCCCTTCTATAAGGCTACTTGCACCCAACCCAATCACTCCACCCAACCCACTCACTTTTTTAATGCCACATCATCTGCCACATCAGCTTTTTCCCAACCCTCTCTTTACCCTCCCATAATCCTCTACAACTCACACCCAACCCTCTCACACACAACACACACACACAACACACACAACACACACCACACACCTTCGGATTCTACAACCCGCCAAGGGTTGAACCCGTTGGCTTCCTTCCCCCACGCACCCAACCCACTCGAACCCTCCCAGCCCGGCGGGTATAGCCGCTGCCACCCAACGGTATGGGTGCAGACAGCCTAAGGGAATTGCTCCCTCATGCATATCAACATCAAACCCTCTTTTTACATTTCTAATGCATGCTTTTTACATTTTCAATGCATCACACTATTAAAAGAGTGCAAATAACAATCTCTATTGATTTCTACGGAACGAATCATTTTAAGTTGACCAAATCAAATAAAAAAAGTTATTTTTTTTCAAATAATAAAAGGCATGGTTTCAAGGTTTTCAAAATGTCAACACCATGGCTAGTGGACAACACACGCCTCCTAAACGACATTTAACTTTTGTTTTCCAAAATGATATAAACGTTTCTATTTTAAATGAAATAAAATGTTTTTATAATATCAAAGAAAACCATCCCTTTCTTTTTATTTAATTGCGGAATTGCAATAAAGTCCTTCTTTTCAATTGCTTGAATATGTTTACCATCTTTTCGAACATCGATTGATTCCTTTCGAACATTTTTACTAGTGACGGGGATTTTGCCTAAGAAACAAGATTCCAACATAATTCATAAGAAGTTTTGTTTCGAAATAAATGAATAACAATATATGACTTAGGTGACTTTTTGTAACCGCCATTGCTTTAAAAGTTATCTTCCAACTTTAATATGCATCTTCATTTAATTTTATGATCCGTGTATGCTTGTACTTTTTTTACTCCAACCTTTATAATTGATGCATACACTTGATAACCCATTTCATCCTTTCGTATGCAGAAAGAACAATAAAAAGATATGACACGAATAAAATAGTCTTTTAAAACCTACTTTGGCTGACATGCTAGACATGTCCCATACTAGAATAGGAGTTTGGAGAGTTGGTGAGTCAAACATTGTTGGACAAGTTTGCACTCTAAAATCCATCTTGCTAGCAGTAGTATTTGTCAGATAGCTAATTGATTTTATTTTGTATTGATCTATTTTCGGATAAATAACAAACCAATCCGCTTTGGTGATGATATTGACTTTATTCTAACTACTCTTAGAAATCATTGAACAGTTTTTCTTTGGGTCAATGCAGATAGTTATAGAATTTTACAAGTAAAAATCATTTCTTTACCTATGTGGAAATATAAGTTTTAGATCGATTTCAGTTTTAGAACATTCATGAAGTAATACTGTGTGCTTGTACAATAACTTACAGTATAGGTGAGGTTAAATCCGACATAGATGTCTTAGATACTTCAATCAAATTTGTCATTCGTATAAGTTGATCAAATTCGAGATTTGATCATAGAATACATTCTTAAATAGAGATCCGATGAGGATTGTATCCGAAGCCTGGAGCTATATGATATTTCTTTGCTAAGCAAGGGTTTTGATGATAGATCACTTAAGTTGTATCCATGAATGTTGTTCATTGGATATGCTCGTTACAATCCGATGATTGATACAAATAAAGACTAATCTTTACTAAATGTAAAAGATTTTCCCCAAGAAATTGTTGGAATTATTTGAAGACTTTAAGATAAAAATTATCACATTTTTATGAATTACTAGACTATAATAAACTTATTTGTGAGTCCCAAATCACAAAATAAGAGAACAAAAACAATCAGTTAACAATAAATTTGACAATCAAAGGTTCATAGATTTCTTGATAGAGTGAATGGTTTACATAAGAGTTTTGTTGGTCCCAAGGGGTGACCTTCAAGTAAGGATAGTGTATGGGATTATAGAAGGGGGGTTGAATATAATCACACCAAATTTCACTTTTAAATTATATGTTGTATTAACACTTTGAATTTACAAATTGTTACGGAAATAGAAAAGACTAAAGTCTAAACTAAACAATCTAAGTTTCTTTCACTATGCACTAGAGTGAGAAGACTAGAAAAGATGAGAAATTGAGAGATAAAGAAATAAAGGATTTGAGTAATAAGATAAGTGAAGAAGAGGTATGGAGAACATCTCTTCACGTCCTATTTATACTTAATGCATTAAATGCATGCAGACTCACTTTTGTGTGCGTGTCACACTCTAAGTGGTCCTTTGTACTATTTACTATAAACAAAGTCTTTTGCATGGTGTACAAAAGAGAGCTTATAAGAATAGTTGCCTTGAGGTCTGATAAGTACGGAGGGAACAGAAAAGTGACTGTCCTTGTGTACTTTTTGTGTCAGTAAAGGCGTATAATCCTTTTGTGCATTAGATTAAGACATTACACTAATCCTTCAGGATCAGGATACTGATCAATGAGGAATGCCTTGATCTTGATGTTGATCAGGGGTCACTGTATCCTGATGACTCTTCAGGATGTCATACGAAATTGAGCAGCCTGCTATCACTAAGTTCCGTCTTCAGATCACGAGCACGCTATTCCTGTCATCAGCAAATTCTTCGACTTCGCTGATGATTCTTGAGTATGATCTTGATGTCTTCAGGAGGTCTTCACTGTGATGGTCAGGATCAGTAGATTTCAGAATAGACTCGTCCATCTCCTGATCCTGGTCCTGATGATTATAAATACAAGTTACAGCATTTTTAACATGGAATAACACTGAACAATCTCAGTGATAATTCCTCAAGCTATAACTATAAGTAAAGACCTATTCACTAAGTAAAGTTACAGGATCATTATCATTTCATCAGGTCTTAGGAGAGCTGGATCAACAAGTTTTGCTTTTCACTCTGTTGTCTCTCTCACACCATATGTTTCTTTCACAAAATGAGAGGCTTGAACCTAAAAACCCTTCAACCTATTCTATTTATATCAATTACAACTAAAAAGCCCAAAACTGATTAAAGCCCAACTAAATTAATAATTAAAATAAAAGTCCAACAAATAAACACCGGCTACTTTGACATTCTAAACCTTCAAGATTGTCTCCTCGTCTAGTGATCTCGGATACAACAAAATTTGGGTCTAACATTATTTTATTTAAACTTTGTATCTATAATTTACTTGATGGTTATTACAGATAATATACAAAAAGAACTCTAGATTTAACTTGGATCATGGCATTATATCAAACAAGAGATCATATTGACTCTCATGAGTTTATAGTTTTTCCGTTTCATACAATAATATAACCAGAGTAAAATAATATAAGTTAGAAAAAAAACTTAAAATTGATTTTCTAAACCATCTATTCGTAGAATTAATTTCGAAAACAATCTAATCTTAACATTTAAAAAAACTTGGCAATCTATATATATATAAAGCCGAAACATGGCATTGCCACGTGGCGCTCTCCTATATTTTTCTAAAATTTTCAATTTTATTTTTACAACATTAGATTTAAAAAACTCTTGGTTTTTCTCTTTATCTATATATAACTTAAGAGAATTAAGTATTGATTTTATTGCTATTTATGTTATTTTATTATTTATTCAACTTCTTTATGTTATTAACCATTCATTTTCTTTCATTTATTTTAATTAATCATTCACTTTCTCCTATTTAAGCAAAAGTGATTTTTGTTGTTGTTGTTGGACATGTTAATTGGTAAAAGCCAATTACATATTCCTCTTTAAAGGTTAAACATCGAAAGCTTTTGATTTGTTCGTCAATGTGTTATTATGTTTTCGTATGAGTTGTTTATTATCGGATCTCTTCTTCTGTATATCCATAATTTGATGTGTTATTCATTATATTTATCACTATTTTTTAACAAATCATTTTTCAGGTTATTTCGAGAAGACCAAATTGGGTATGTATTTCATTTTCTTTTATTTTATGAGATATTAGAGTTCCTTACTTAACTCTTCTATACTCTTCATATGTATTTTCAATGAAAGTGCTACAATCTCTATGTACTTTCAACTAACTTCAACGTGTCATTTTTAGATGGTTATTTAAAAAAAATCAAAGTCTTATTCAAAAAGACTAATTCATGTATGTATTCATTTTGACTTTGTTGAGATTTTAAAGTTTTTTTGTTAAATTTTTGTTTTTCTATATTTTTCTTAAGTTTTCTTTTTTCCTAAGATTTGGTTTTTGCAAAAAAAAAATTGAAATTGAAAATGAATATATAAAAGACAAGATAGTAGCTTGAAATAGTTAGTTTTTGTTATATGAAAAAGATTTGATGCAACAGTGAAAAAGTTTTTGTTACATGGCATAATAATGTTTAATTATTGATAAAAAAATGATGAAATGTGATGATTTGTTGATTATCCCACATTGATGAGAGAATGAAAAGGTTGGAATTGAAAAAGAGTACATAAGATGATAGTTTGGAAGATGATGATTAGTATATTATAGGGTGATGGAAGATTTTGAAATTTATAACCAAAATTGAAATCAAAACAACAAAACGCTAAAAAATTGTTCATAGAATAAGGTTGAGTTTCATAATCCCACATTGGTGGAAAGATGATTGTTTGGAATAAGATGATATGTATAAAAGAGGGTGATGGAAGATTTTAATAAAATGTATGGTTAGAATTAAAACCAATCAAATGGTAAAACCTCATAGTGCAATTTTCAAAATTTTATCTTGGTGAATAGATGAAACATAAAAGTTGTTCCACATTGATATGAAATGGAATTTAAAAGTGAAGATGTGTACATAAAATGTTAATTAGTGCTTTTGAAAAACCCAAGGTTGGTTGGTGTTTGGAAAATTAATACTAAACCCAAGTTTGTTGATAAAGTTTGTTTCCTATTTCAATCATACCAACTAAATGGTAACAAGTATAGTGCAAAATTATAAAGAAAACCACAAGTGATTCATAGTTTAAAGGAAGATGATTGATATAAGAAAGATGATGGATGGTTAAAAAATTTATAACCATGGTTGGAATCAAAACCAATCGAATGGTAAATAAGATGGTTCAAAACTAAAAGGGAAATCAATGATATTGATTTCACAATATGAGGTTTGGGCATTCCTCAAATCTTGAAACAAAGATTGTTGTACAAATGATAGTTTGAAAAAAGATGATTAGTATATAAAACTTGTGATGGAATGATTTGAAATCTATGATCATGGTTGAATCAAAACCAACCAGATGGTACAAAATATTATAAAACTAAAAAGAAACCAACGTCGATGATTCAAACCATCAGACTTGAGTATTCCTAAAATCTTGAAATATTCATTATCAGAAATCGATGATAACATGATATCTTGGAAGAAGACGAATGGTATAAAAAAATAGGGATGAATGGTTATATGCAAGGTTGTAATCAAAACCAATCAAATATTAATATTATAGTACAAAAATAAAAGAAAAATTAACGATGAAGACTTGGTTCTTTTCAATATATCAACTACAAACCATGAAATTCTTACAACCCTTACAAACCTAATATTAACCATTGATTTTGTTTATTTTTTTAAATATGGTCGAGAGCAAATTTGGTAACCGAATTAATCAACACTGTGATCATCTACATATATGGTTGATATTGGTTTCTAACGTTTGTAAGAATCTCATGCTTTGTAACGGATATAATCCCTATATATTATTTGAGAAATTATAATTTTTTTAAATTAGTTCAAAAATACTTTCAAAAAATATGGCGTCACCGCGCAACGCGCGGGCCCGACACTAGTTTAATATAAAACCAGGTTCTAAATTGTATTAATATTTATAAGTATTAACATATGCTTTTATTTTTATTTTTTCGAAAGACAAAACATATTATATACCAAGGTTGTCAAAATCGCGATCAAGCTCGTAGGCTCGTACGAGTTTACGATCCTAGCCTACAAAAACTAGCCGGCTCGCTTATAGGATCGTTTTTAGGTAAGCTCGTGTAGGCTCATAGGATCGCATCGTAAGATCGTAAGCTCGGCTCAGATCGTAAGATCGTGCAGACTATGTTATTTTAAAATTTTGGAGCTATTTTGAGTTTTTTACTATGTTATTTTGAGTATTGGTAAGAGTTAAGACTTATGACTATATTATTTTGAGGATTGTTAAGGCGTAAGAGTTAAGACTTAAGACTATGTTATTTTGAGATGTGGATGTATGTTATTTTGGATGTGAATGTATGTTAATTTGAAATTTAGATGTTGAAATATGGATGTATGTTTTCGAAATTTGAAGTAGGATCTGATAAAATTTATACTGACTTGCAGTAGGTAGGATCTTACGATCCCGAGCCCGAGCTTACGATCCGAGCTTGGAAAGACAAAAACGATCCTAGCTAGGATCCCGATCTTAACAACCTTGTTATATAGTATATACCACCAAAAAGAGTTCAACCACAAGATACACCCACCAAAAAAAGGCCCCACGCCAAAGACCACCACCAACGAAACAGACACCAATAGGAAGAAGGTAGTTTTACTCTTTATAATCTGTTTGTGTATTGATTTTTTGTAAAATTTGGTTGGATTTTGGGTAAGTCATGAAAGAGTTTGATCGATTGGTCTTCTTTGTGTGTTCATATCCATGAAATTGAGTGTGTGTGTGTGTGTGAAGCACCAATATGTATGACTTGATATAAGTTTTTGATATTTGCTGATTTGGGTTCTCTTTGTCTGTGATTACCTAGATTTCTGTTGGATTTTTCTTTTGTTATGGATTGATTTCAGTTATTTTAAGTTGGGTTTTTGCTGTTCTTGATGAAAAACCATAAAAAGTTTGATCTTTTGGTCTTTTTGTGTGTGTTCATATCCATGAAATTGAGGGGTTGTTTGGTTGGTTTTTCGTTAAATCGTGTACGGATAAAGTTGTCTCACTGTCTGTATAGATTGGGGAAGTTTCTTTTATTTAATTATTTACTAGAGAGACAGATGGAAGGATCTTGCTTTTTAATTGGAAATGGCAGATTTGGAAGGAAAAAAAAACCCCCTAGAAACTTACTGAATAAGCCATTTTCTTACCATTAAGCCGCTACCACATAGTCATGTGTAGCTGACCGAATAAGCTGCAAGTCCCGTTAAGCTCATTAAGCTACCAACAATCAAGCCTTAAACATGGTTTGAGTGTATGTGTGTGTGTGTGCACCTACATGTGAGTTGATGTAAAATGTCTGTTTTAGGGTCTGATTTCAATTTGCTGATTTGGATTCTTATTGATTGTGTTAAAACTCTTTAAAGATGTTTCCTTTTTGTGTTCCGATTTCAATCTGCTAATGTGGGTTTGTATTTTTTTTTATTGCAATTTAGTGTTTTTGGTCATTTCTTTAAGAATTCCAAGATTTCTTGAAATTAGGGTTTAAAATTTAAATGATCTAGTGGCAAAATCATAACAAGTGATCCATGTTTTAAAGATTCTTGAAATGTTATTATAGATTGGAAAATGTGTTTGTTGTCGAGATTTTTGGTGTGATTTTGATTGTGCTAATTAGGGTTTTTTTTGGATCTAATCTTGAAGATGTGATCTTTTGATCTTCTGTAGAAACAACAAAGATGTAACACCACTTTTCCAAAATACTAATTTAAATAAATATTTTGAATAAAAACCGTATTAAATGCCAAACTCAAAGGCAATTAAAAAAAACAGTGTATGGTTTATAAAACATAAAATTTTCATTTAACTCAGCGTATCAAAACAAGCAGAATAAACGGTTTTATAGCAACTCTCGTTAAGATTCGATTGGAACTGTCTTCTGTCTCGGAGTCAAGTCGGGGCCTTGCCTTTATCCGTACCCGAACTAGTTCCTGAAAGGAAAAAAATAACAACGGGTAAGCGAAACGCTTAGTGAGCAGACACTATATATAACTTACACTAGCACATGCATATATACCCATATTAAGTACCAATCACAATCATCAATGATCACATCATAACATGTCAGCAAACAACAAACTCAAACGTACACTCGACTCACATGAGATCGATATAAATCTCCCGTCAGCTTGGACACGGGTCGGCCCCCACAACTCATCAAGGGCATGTGGTTCCCTTTATACGACACTACTACGCATACATACACATATGATAGTATAAATCATACATAGTGAAAACTCACCTGGAGGTAGCGTAAGTAAATCCTTGGTATCCTCGAGATGTTATGCTAGCTCTCCTAAACAATAAAAGCATACAACACATCACATACATATGAACTAGGGTCGACCCATACGCCTCCTCAAACATAAACATATAAAGCTCCCACATGAGCACAAAAGAGGAGACGCCGTGGACTGATCACACTGCCACGGGTAGTGTCACACCATTTGTGCCACAATGACGTGCCTATGGTACCCTCATAGGTGGTTAGTAGCTCGACTTACCCGAAGTCAAAACAAAATGTCACAACTCATGCGACGACATATAATCTTATAATCAAAAGTCATAATCAACTGACAATCTATCATACGAAATATCCAAGTGTGAGATAAACGAGTAGTTGTAGTAGTCAAAAGGCACAATCGGACAATCCACAATCAAGGAAAAATGCTAACTTAAGTACTTTAAAGGACGTAAAGCTTCATAAAATTTTACCCAAAAATAAATGGGATATTTTGAAGAAACCGTAGGCTTTTACCAATATAAAACAAGTAAAATGGTTTGTTTAGAAAATGAAGTTTTTACAAAAGCATATGCAATCAAACATTTATAAGGAAATGAACGATCCGATAAAAATAGTCGAATGATTGAGTTATTCACTCGGAGTTTCCAAGAACGCTTACGGAATAATTTTCGTAAATATGAGTCGTTTAAACGAAACAAAAACTTAAGAATCCGTACAGCAAATCAAATCCAAACGCAGAATGTGAATTTTATACTTATAACTATTAAAAATCAAGTCGTACTATTTCCAGCATTTAACGCGTTTAGAAATCGAACGTTTTAACATATTTCCAGTTGGTTTTAGAAAAACACATCTAAACGGAAGTTTTAGATCAACGTCTTAGGATTTCAACGAATCAAGAACGGACTAAATCGGGTTTAAAATGAATCCGGTATGAATTTTTGAAAACAGTTGCGCTGTTCTTGTCTAAAACGAGAGCAGTTTTGGAAAACATAGATTTTAGCCCTTTTAAACCAAAAATCACAGTTTCATCGTGTGAAAACATTTTGTAGAGGACGTCTCGAGGTTTTCGAAAACATATCGTATGCCTTGATCCGATAAACGAATGATTTGTTATGATTTTTACAAATAACCCGAATTTTCTAAAATAAACTTCAGCAGATTATAAAAAGATTTCAATGTTTTTCTTTTATAATTTGAAATATTGTTTTAGCATACGCAAAACCGAAAAACAACACATCCGAGAACAGATGATCAACTATTAACGAAAACATGACCAATGTACCATCTAATCGAATGGAAATGTAAAATACTTTGATGCAAAGTAAAAACACATTAATCCTAAAATCGAACGGAAACATAGAAACCAAATATAATCAACGAATCAATTAACACAACTGGAATGACGAATTGATACTCTCATATAATAAACCATAATAATAAGAGGGAATTAAAGACATACGTATCAAATAAACACAAACAAACTTAATAGATCGAATACATACACGGAAGAATAAGGAATCCGTACCTTAGCTAACGTCTAAAACCGCTAACGAAGACTTCATCAATCCCTTGAACGGTTCTTTGAAAACACAATTAACACTCCAAGCAAACTCAAACCCTAATTCGACCTCCACCCTTAATCTTATCATTTAGAACTCCAAATATCTCAATAAAATAAAATAAACAAAACTCCTTACCTATCTTTTTGCCGTCGTAAACATGATAAAGGTTGTATCCCATAAATATTGATAGAATAACATGGAATTATATATATATTGATCGCGGTGAGTGAAAAAACCGTTAGATGAATGTCAGCCGTTGGATTGAACATAAGAATTAATCACATCCGTTTAAATTCAGTATTTTACAGTTACACCTCACCTGACGTCTCTCCCTTGGTCTCCACGATCTCACGATCCCATCTGCATCTCCCCACGTCGTCCCTCACTCAGACGCTCCACTTCCTTCTCTATAAAATCCATTTTTTCAAAATCCCGTTGGTTTGAGAAACGACGAGAATCAATCAATCAGTAGATATGACGCACACAACCGTTGAAAGTTTCGGTTCATCCTCCAATGGTGGGTGGTCGCTATGATGAACCCTAACATGCAACCACTTTTCGGCTGAGGGTGAATGCACGGATGGCAGTTGAAATCGTTGAATCTAAGTCAAAGGAAATCTCCTCCAGCCTTCAATCTTTGCTGTAAGGAAGACCCCAAATTAATGAAGTCGGCTAAACCCCCAAACCGACAGATGTGGCTGATAGATTTGGGAAAAAGTTTATGGGATTAAAGGGAGGTTAGATTTGTTTCAAATTGGGTTTTGTTTATTTTCATCTGTTCTTCCTTCTTAGGTGTTGAAATTGTGATTTGGAACATTTTTTGTTCCAATGATGTCTTCATTTTTCATTGATTTTAAATAAAATGTGATTGCAGAAATCTGTTGTCCAGTGGGTGTGTTTCTGAGGTACAAAATCGTGGTTGGCGATGAGTTTTTTGGGAAATTGATGGAATCATTCACCTACGAGTTGGCTATACAAGTTTCAACCAACAGACTGGTTAAGGTCAATATCAGGAGACAGAGCTAAAGAAGTTTGCCAAAAGGTATGCTATCTGTGTCTACTTAGGGATAAAATGTGTTTAATTATAAACAAACGATTGAGCAAACGGTAATCAAACTGTTTAGTTGTTTGTTCTAAGATGTTAAAGCTTTCTATTTTACACATTGCATAATGACGTGATTTCTTTATGTGGCGATTTCATCCTGTACAACTAAACGCTCGATTCAATAAACAAACGGTTCACGATAATGGTTTGATTTATTTTCCCTTTTCCAACTGGCATGTTACATACTATACTCATGGATCAGCTGAACTGTTAGGCATTCAAATTGATGCAGCGATTAAGCCTGTTAATGCCTGCTTATATTTTCTTTTTTGCTTTACTAATCATATGATGTTTTATGTTTCTTCCTGCTGTAACCACTGCTTATACCAGCCACTTTGTAGGTAATAGTGGTGGTCCTGCTTTCAACGATCGGGGAGAATGCATCAGTGTAGCATTTCAGGTAACTAATAGTTGGATATGCTCCCTATGCTAGCAGAAGAAGAGTACTATATATTTATATCAAACATCAAAGCATCACTAAAATATTGTGCTTTGCTATATAGCTCTGTTGTTCTTCTTCAATCCTGGTATGTTTTTTGATTTTTTTTTCTTTTTGCAATGGCCATGGTTCGTTTGATTTTTTTTTTCTTTTTGCAATGGCCATGGTTCGTTTCTTTTTGCAGTGAATCCAGTTAATTGTAAAGAGCATGTATTTTTGCAAGCAAAACTATTATCTGGGTGTTGTTTTTGTATGAATGAATCAGGAATAGAATCCACAAAACCACTCTGTTAATCTCATGTTATAAACAAAGTCAAGAATAATTTGTATGTTTCATCATTTTTATATTTATGATTTCATCTCTACGATGTTTCTTCTTGATGAAGCAAGTAATCGCGTAACACAGTGAAATATACATAATCTTTGGGTTTGTGCATACAACTTAACTTCAGATAGGTATGATATTTTATATGGTGCATATGAGTTTTCAATTTATGCACGTCTTCTTACTCATTACCAAGCAAATGTACAAGATCAAATGTTTCTAAAAAACTGCACAAGATCAAAGAGTTCATATAATTATTGGTGCATATAGATGGGGTTGACTGAATAAGTTTCATTGCTAAAGTAAATTGTGATGAGAATTAAGAAGAAAATTGAAATCTTCCAGTGTTGTGGCGGATTGGTTATCGCTCGGGGGGTTCATAGCGTCCTAACCGAGTTCGATCCTTCTCGTGCGCATGCCTGGGGACATTTAAGTGGGGCCATGTTTAGACCCCAAAATTGTCGGGGATTAGTCGGACTTTGGCCCGGACACCCTTCCAAAAAAAAGACTGAAATCTTAGGACAAGTGGCACATATGGTTTTGTTGTACAAAGACAGAATTTAAAGAGGGTAGAGAGGTAAGGGAGCTGAAGTAGAGCACATCATCAAGTAGCTGTCTCAAACCACAAACTTTTGTGCCAAACAGTAGGTCAAAGTTGTTGTCTTAAACTAATAACTTTTGTCAAGATTTCTTTGTTCACTTGTATCTCAATCTTAACTATTTTTATCAGGTTTTGGGAAAAATGATACAGACTTGAAGCTCTTGAAAATATATAGAATTGCAAACGATTATGGTAAGATTATTTTTTTATTCCATCATGTTTACAGTAATTCAATTTTATTTATTCAATATCTAAGAAAGGAGAATGTTGATAATTTCTCGAGCAACTGGTAACTTAACCTTTTCAGTACATGATGTTTTCTGTCGGTCATGAATGCTATTTTATTTTTCTCAACCATTTTCTGTTCTATTTATATGGATGGTTATTAGTTTTTGTTGTTGTCTTGACAGGATTAAGTACTATCTGAATTGTTTAGCGTTTACTGATCATAGAAAACAAAAATCTGGATTACTTTTTTTGATATAATTATAAGAAAACTAACTACATTGCAAAAATGTGTTTTCAATTGACAGGCTCATTATATTAAAAGCCGTGAAGAATTCTCCTATTCTATCTATAGAATAAACTTCAGAGTATTATGTTCATTCCTGAAATTTGTATTTGGTTTTTATTATTCAAGATTCAAGCAGCATTGATAGATAAGAAAGCATTCGGCAACAAATCTGCCATCTTTCACTATCAACAAAAGATCTCTACAGGTACCTTACTCCTTATGTGTTTGGCTTTTTGATTATTGGCTATTTGAGATTTTTACCTCCATTAGGAATTAATTTGTTTGTTTGATTGGCAATTCCTTCTCACATTTTGAATCAAGCTTCCCCCGTTAATTTGGTGCAAAATTGAAGCATTGGTAATCAGCTTAAAATTGCTCATTTCCTTCTAAACAGTAAGTGCATAGGTTCATATAATATGTGGTTTGAGTTTTAGCTAAACTAATTTAAAGTGCTTACCAGCAACCCATTTTCAAGGCCAAGGGTCAAGACTCTTACCAAGATAAGTGTTGGAAACGACTCTAACTCGGTAATCTCTTACCGCAATGATTTTTGTTTTTTTGGTTCCAAATTCCAATACCCATAGACTAATAAGTGGAGCAACGTTCTTGAAATCCAATTACTTTTGCTTTTATGTTGGTCATGAAGTTGTTGAAAAATCTAAAGTTCGGGTTGTTGACAGTTAATGTTATTGTTGGACTCCAGATGATGAACGATGTTGGTATGAAGCTAAATCTGAAGACTTTTCTCTTTCTAAGATACAGACAGGGTGATTGGCAGTCACTTGAAAAATTGAAGCTTATTGGGTTGTTCTATTGACGTAACTCTCTATAGGATCGTAAATAGTTTTTTCTATCCAAATTTAGTAGTAACATTACAAGAGGATCTTGGCCTCATCGATCTATTTTATTTTGTTCTATGATTGATTTTTTTGTGGGATCTAGGTTGAAAACAGAACATTTCAACTTGAAAATCTGAATCTTATCAAGTGTTTGATCATGAGCCTTGTCACCCTATATTATATGTTGCAACATGTATGAAATCTTTTTCTTTCCATGGTATTCATGTAAACATTATTAGGGGGCGTTTGGTTGGAGGTATTGAGCAGTCAGGAATGGGAATGATAATGAAAACTGTTGTTTGGTTTGATATTATATAATGGAATCATTCCTGCAGATCCATTAATTTCTATTCATGACCAAATTGGGGGGAATGAAATTTTTATTTCTACTTGGTTCTTTTTTCCAACCATTGTTCCATCTATGGATGTTAAATGAAATATCTTTTGTATTTTCAAGATGGAAAAAACATATTTTTTCAATATGAAACAATTTTTCATTGATTATAGTGGGTTAACCAAACAGTATCAATGCAATGTTCATTCCTATTCCCATTCTCCTGCATTCCCATTTTCATTTTCATTCCCATTCCCTGAAATGAACCAAACGCCCCCTTAGTTATTTTATATCCGCCGGACAATATTTCTTAATTAATTACGAATGTCATGAATGGATGATGGGATTACGGAGGATGTTCGTTAGTCTTTAGTGGACATATGGTGGGCATTTCATTGAATGGGTTTTCATCATTACTATGAATATAAATAACAACCGTAAACTTTAGGCAAAGGCATTTGTGTGCCAAGTGATCAAGAAAAGAATATGGAAGAAAGATTAAGAAAGAAATTTGTAAAGGTTTAAAAGGTTGTGATCCTAGTGGAAAATGCTTATTGGGTTGCCAAAAATTGTGTAGAAATCCTTGCTTTAGTAGACCTCCTTTCTTGTGCTCAAAAAGGTAAAATTTATAACATTTTTGTTGGGGAGATTCGAATTTTGTTCAACTTTAAACTAACAAGTGTCTAAATATGCATAGTTTTTTATTTTATCAGTTAATAATTCACCTTAAATACGTTAACTAAAATGAGCATCGATGATTAAAGGATGAAATAAGAAAAACATAACAAAAGAATGATGGTAGATTTGCAAGGTTGTAATCATATCTCACACACCAAAACCTTGATTTTAAGCAATTCAAGATGTTCTATAAAACAAAAACGCACGCACACCCCCCCCCCCCCCCCACACACACATATATAGGGTCAGGTTCAAATGTCAACTCAAATTTGGTTGTGTACATGAGGACGAATTTCAACCACACATCTTCGGTTAAGGTGGACGCAATCACGGAGGATTGACGCGATTCATGGGAGGGTAGAGATTATTAAGGGGGGGGGGGGGGACCGGTCAAATCCCGGTCAAAACCGCCTTTATTGACCGGATGAGTGACTGAGATTGCTTCTCACGTTCTTTTAAATTGATATGTTACGGTGGAGATCACTTTTCTACTCTCCCATTAATCGCGTCAATCCCCCGTGATCGCGTCCACCGTTACCGGTCAAAGCCACCTTTATTAACCGGATGAGTGGTGGATATCACTTCTCTACTTCGTATTTTTTTAGCACTTCTCATTTGAACATTTCTATATATATATATATATATATTTTTTTTTAGTTTAAGGCTATATATATATATATATATATTTTTTATTTGATTATTCCTCTATATATATATATATATAGTTTCAATTGCAAACCGTGCAAACTCATGGTTGCACACGTAAAATCGGTGAAATTGATTCATGGAGTTGTTTAATATGATGAAAATGTTTCATAAACATCAAATTTTGATGAAATTGTTTCATATTTTGGTGTTTTTTATTCATATGAAATTTTTTCCTCATTTTTGTGAAACTTTTTCATTTTTACGTAAATAAACACCTTCATATGAAACAATGTCATCAAAAAATTTAGTATATGAAACATTTTCATCATATTAACATTTGCATTATAAAGTTCACAAATAATTCACCACAAACCAAACGTAATATCCAATTAACAATATAAATATGATTTAGTTAATTGATATAAGAAACATTAATGATTTAGTTTAATCATAACGATTTAAGAAATTATATCTATAACATTTAAATTACTTTTCTTTCATTTTTTTATTCAAAGCTTTCTTTGAAATTGAGTAAGTAGAGAATTATTATTTATTAAAATAATTCTAATTAATCAACGATTTAAATGAAAAAAAATACTCTTACTTTATTTTAAATATTTTAGTCATCTAATAGTTGTTAAAATATCTGAAATTCTTTTGTTGAAAGATTTGGATTTCGTGAATGATTCTAAAACGGGAGGGATTCTGAAATAAATTATATAGTGTTTTTGATTTGTAGGGTTTAAAAAGAAATTATTATTTATAAATGATCTATAGAATTAGTAAGATTAAAATGATGGAATCTTTAAATTTGAAGAACATCAACAATAGCGTTTTAAATAAAATAAACTTTTATTATTTATAAATAATGTATAAAAAAATTTAGATTAAAAATAGGAATCTTTAAATTTCAAGAATATCAACGATAGAATTGTAATAAAATGTAAACAACGTAATTTATATCTATTCTTAATATTTACTAATATAAATAAATTTAAAAAAATATTCAATATTATACTCATTTTGAAGGTATCGTCGAGACGATTATAAGGGTGTAATTTATAAAAAAGAAAAATAAAAAACTTAAATGGTTTTAATTCATATACATTATTTACCTTAATATGATAAAAAATTTAAGTGAAAATTGAAAAACGAAGGGGTAATAAGTAATTTATCAAATAATTATAAGGATACAAAATGTAAATTATAAAAGGGAAACTAATAAATTAATGAGAAATTTTAGGTATGTAAATTTTGGGAAAAAAATGGAAATAGATTATGACATCATCATTTGATATGATTTGTTTAATTGACCACTCAATTTCATTTTGATGACATCAGCAAAAACCTTCTTTTAATATATATATATATAGATATGAGATCACTTCGGAAAACCTAAGAATAATGAATCTTTCATTAAACTCACGTATACCCGGCCTACGGACGGGTACAGGATTAAACACAACTTTTAATCTCAGCCATTTAAATTCGTGAATTTACAGTTATCCTATTCGCATACCAGTAATCTGCCAAGAACTACCCCACGATTACATGGCCTCCCAACTCCCTCTCCCTCCCTGATTTCTCTCCCACTCGCTTTCCGTTGCTGGATAAAACGCTAATTCTCTCCGACGGTTCCTCTTCACGATCACCGATCATGGCTTCCAACTCGGACTCCCCACGATCTCGAAGATGAATAAAACCCTAATTCATCTCCTTCAACCTCTACACATTCGCAACCATAACTTCTCTTCATCCGTTCCTGTCCTTCAACCTTTAGATGGATTCACAGACCTAATTTCTCTCTATCTGTTCCTTCCTTCAACCTTTAATACATGCTTTGAAGCCTGTTGATGATAAAAAGGTACAAAATTTTCTATAATTTATGGTTTATTTTTGATTATGTGAAGTGGGTTTTTGTAGAAAACCATGTTGGTTTTGGATTTTATTTGGGAGTTTTTTTTTTTTTTTTTTTTTTTTGTTTCTTGTAACAGAAAGTTTCTCTGTTTAAAATGAAATTAACCCCAAGAAGAATGCTTTATGATATGCCTGCTTTTGTTTGTGGTTTACCCTTTTTATGTAAGGTTCAAAGAGCCAGAATAGCAACAAAGTTTGTGGATTATGTTTTCCAGTATCTGTTACGTGCATTCTTGAATTTTATTTTCCCTTAAAAACATTTTCTGTATGCCTAGATTACTTAACACTGATCTTTTTTCAATCACTTCTCTCTGTTGCCTAGAAAATGAGCGACAAAATCTTGGAAGAAAATGGAACCGCCTACCTGAAGCGCCTCTAATTGGAAGGTGTGAGTTAAATCAAGCAATAACTTTTTAAAATTTCCTTTTTTGTTCTCTTTCTCTTTTGTATGAAAAGGGCCAAGTGTTCATTTAATTTAATTAGAGGCTAAATGTTCACCTCCTTCGGTTGTTTCGTTTCAGTTACATATTGGAAAAACGTCATATGAATTCACCCACAGTGGAAAACTGAAGGAAGAAGCCCAATATCATTAACTTTAAGGAAGGATGTTCCATTTCATTTGGAAGGTGACATAACACAGAGCAAATTTAGAAGGTATCTGGTTTTGTTTTCGGTAACAAGATCTTCAGTTTCGTAACGAAAATTAAACCTCAAATTCTTTGAAAAAAGCTGCATTATGGGCTTTAAACTTATTTTGTACTTATCTTCAAAACTGGTATGGATTACACATTTACACCCCTTTAGGGTTTGAGAGTTTACAGTCAAAGTATATAGGTTATTATTAGTGATTTACAATTCATCTAGCTTTGAATTTCAGCAGCATTCATTTTTCTCTTGCAGCAAACACCTTTATATTTTTTGAACCAACAAAGTTCGTGATTTTAAGAAGTTGTTCTTCAATTTATGCTTGATTGTTCAAACTATAATTGTTCATTTGATTCGCTTTCACGTTTTCTATGTCATTCAAATATACATTTAGTTCAGCACATTTTATGATGTTCCTTCGACAAGTTTGCTCGGAAGAGGAGAGCTGGTTCTAGACCCTTTTAAGACCTCTCAAAGGTATCTCAAGAGAGACATTCTTTGAAATTATTAGGATTTCTTAGTTATGTTTTGCATGTTTTTGTCCATTGTTTTCATGAACTAATTTACCATGCTCTTATTTACAGAGTCAATGTGCTGTTAAAGTGTTAACGGGTAAATGTAGAAAACACTATTACTTGGTAAGTGCTTACAGGGTTTAAGATGTTTACAGATAATCTATTTTCATGGATAAGGATGTTACATGCTAAGGTAAATAAGAGTGAATCTCTAGCCGGTAAGCGCTTACCCAGTAAAAATTTGGTAAATAACCAGCTATAGTGGCTAAACTTGAAGCATTTACTTCTTTATATATGTTGAAAGTACCTTCTATCTCATTTCAATGGCTATTTTGAAGATTTATTTGGGGTTCAAGAAATATTCTCACAAAAATGTGATATATTCTTTCTTTTGTGTTTTTGTTATAACAATTTATATATAACCTGTTAATGAAATGACTATATTGAGTAGTTTGCAATATGGGTCTTGTATTGTAGTTTATTTTTTTCTTGAAATATTTTAGGCAAAAGGCTTGGAAGTGAGAAGGAGATTATGTCTTTAAGAGATCTCACGAATTTGACTAGGATCCATATCTAAGAGCTAGGCCAAAAGCCAATACACCAAGAAATAAAGAAAGGGAGTGATTTCTATGGTTTTGGTGGATCTGCACACTCTTAATGCTGGCGTACTTAACTTATATGGCTTCATGATCTATATGATGTTATAAGGTGGGTGATTTATAATTGACCAGTTGTTCTTGGTGTTGTGGATGGAGCAACTTTGTATTTTTTGGAGGGCATACAAGGTTTGTTTTGTCTATTCTGTCACCATGGTCTGATAAGTTTACTCCTAATCTGTTGATTTTTATGGAAGATGTGGCCTACAGCAAAAACTAATAATATGGACTTCTTTTGCTCTTTTGGGAACATGAAATCTGGACAACAACCTGTATGCATGCATGAATTCGCCCTTTTCTTTTTAACGTGTGTTTCTAAAGAGAGAATCAAAGAGGTTCCACATATTCTAATAGTCACATATTGAACTTCTTTGGTTTTGAGTTTCCAGGTTATTTCAACAATCCTTGGGTTACAAAGCATACAATGGAATCAAAGATATCATCAAGTACAAAGGGTTTCTGGTACGACATACTTCAGTCACTGATATCTTATAAAGATCATATTTTTACGGTGTCTTTCAAATCCATCCCATGTGGGCTTAGGGTCGTTTACTAAACACGTACCAGTTCAATTGTCTTACTAGGTGAATATAAGCATGATAGGGAATCGAGGAAAGACAACTATTAAGAGTCTTACCCATTAAGTGATGGTGACAACTCTTACCCGGTAAGCACTTACGGGTACATTATTGCATAAGACTCCATTTAATTTTACTCGATAAAGTAAGTTGTGGGTGTAGAATCTTACCGGTAAGCGCTAACCGGGTAAGTGTTCGTGTAAATGATCCCTTTTTTGAATTATCCTAGGTGATTTGTTAATGGATTATGATAAATGAAGTCAAAAGTTGTATTCATCATGTGAATTTTTCATAAATATAATCCGGAAAAAAAACATACATTTGGGTTTTACTAAGTTGAAGCAAAACTGTATCAACCACCAAAGTTGCAGTTTATGCAAATGAAACCCTGAAGAAATTCAGAGTCTAGGTTGTCTTTAAGATATTCTTTTTTTCAAAAACTCCATACTATTAACCGCATATTTCTCTCATTACTAAAACAAATTATATTCTTGGTTCAAGTTATTCTAATATGTATTTTTGATCTTTGAAGCAGCGTTAGATGGGCAAGCAATTGTTTCATGTTTATTATGTTACATGCAAATCTTTTATAACTCAAAAGTTTCTTCCTTGATGTTTAAAGTCCGTAATGGAACTTTCACTTTGAATATTCAGCATCACATGTTTTTATGATTATGATTCTTAATATGGCACTCAATGTTGTTTTGTTGGCAGTTTATAGCATGCTAACTCTAATCATTGGCTGAAATTGGGACTTTGATGCATTAAAGAGAGGTAACCATTTAAAAGTGTTCTAAATTGTGTATGAAGATGAAGACAAAATAGTTGGTCCAATTGAGAGGAACAAATATGACAATGCGTTAAGAAATTGTTATAGATGGATATCTTTGGGGTTTTTGGTTTAATGAAATGTTTTTAAGGGATTTGAATTTTATGGAAGGAGATGTAATTTTTAATTACGTGTTTGATTTGTAGTATTTGTTAGAGCTTTTTCGAATGGATAAACAAAATGGCACATGTTATTTGTATTTCGATGAAAATGACAATGCAATCTCAAAATCATAAGCAAAACCTAATCAAATTTTATAGAACTCTTTGTATGACGCCACATAAGTTGATGAGCACCTAAAAAACCATAGGTTTTAATAAACAATTACGAACACCTTCTAAACTCATATCATGTACCTGACCTACGGGCGGATATAACACTAGATTAAACACACAAATACACGATCACTTTGAGGAACTTGTACAAATAATGAATCTAGATTAAGCCATGTCTTATACCCGACCTAAAAGGCGGGCAAGGTAAGCCACTCTGTTTATGAATGTTTCATCATTTTCCCACCTTTTAGCATAATTATTCAAGTTATAAATATATTTATTGATGCCATGAGATCTTACAGCATTTATAAATCCTATATTTAAAGATTATAATTTAAAGGAAACAATGTATATTATTCTAGAAATAGACAGCAAGCATGTTAATATAAACTTAATTTTAAACGGTTTTTATTTGGATATGTTTTGTGGCTGAAGAAGAGAAGTGTCAAAGTTTGTGTGAATTCCTTTTCGATGATGAATCATGTGAAATGGGTATGTGTGTTATGAGGGTTTTGATCGGTGATATATGATCGCTTTGAAAACTTAAAAAGAATTTTGATTAAACTCATGTCGTATACCCGTACTACAGACATTGCATGCACAAGCTCTAATTGATGTGTTTTACCTTATAACCTCATGTCGTATACCCGGCCTACGGACGGGTATAACACTAGTTCTAATTGGTTAAGAAAACTAATGCGCCGAGATACACGTAGGTAGGTTATCCCAAAACAAATCTCAAGTTTGGCTTAATGACATACTTAGTCCTTATAGTCTTATACACTTTCCACATTTGAAATAATATATTTCTTCTCCTAATCCATAAGCCATATAATGGCATAGATGTAAATTAGAATCCTAATGTTTGGTAGAATAAAAATAGGCGCCGTACTTCACATGGGGTTTCATCCCAATATTTTCAACTTTACTCAATTGACCAGTTTAACCCCTCTAGATTTATAAAGCTTCAATTTAATCCAAAAGAATTACTAACTCTAAAATTCTAAATTGCCTACAAACTCATGGAACCGATTTTCATGTATAAGGTTTTAACCAAATTTTAACAATACCAAAACTAGTCCCTCTCATTTTATAAGCTTCTAAAACTGAATCAAAGCCTTTATTTCTTTACTATCTCTCTTAAAAATACGGGATATTACAAAAGAGAAATGGGCATCTGGATTGGTCGAACCTTTCATATCTCATTTGAAATTCTTTAAAGATCAGATTTCGAAAGGCGGGTATTCGATCAAGCTTCGGCCACCCGCCTCTAGTGCGTTCTGTTTCACCAAATACACATTCCAAAGGTGCGTTTTTGTTTTTCGGTTTTTGTTTCAATTTCACGCATCTTTGTTCGAGTCATAGAACTGCTTCCTTCGTCCCAAAACAAATGTCCATGATGAGGAAGATATACACTTTTTAATTAACTAAATGACAACTTTACCCTTTATAACACCAGGAGTAATGAATTTCGCTGTCTTATGTCAAGGGTAGAATTGGAAGTATACACTTACTTTTGAAAGGGAACACTTATTTTCGTTGATATTTGCCAACGAGAGCTAGGTGCACCTTTAAGGTGGATCAAGCCTAATTTCACTATTTTTGGGTGATCATTTAAGCTTTTTGATTAGTTTTGAGGGACTTTTTTGGGATTTTTTTTGGGTTGATGTCCCTTAAAAAAGTATTTTCTACGCGGATAAAGTTCAGTGGGTGCACCTTTCATACCCAAAAGAAATTAACTTGTAGTGGGTGCACAAGACCCCACTCGGGCCTTCATAGGTCCGTTGTTCGCCCTTGCTTATTTTGGAAGAAACTAAAATAGAAATGCAGACGCTTATTTTGGGACGTGGGAGTTTTCAACAAGCCATGTTTTACTCTGTAAAGTGGTCCAAGCACGAAAACAACCTAAACCCGACCAAATCAAACAAACTCAGTATATCCTAACTTCAGGGTTAGGGTCAAGGGTTAAGTTGTACACAAACCTTACCTCTGTCTCAAGAGATAGAAAGACCCGTTTTCGAAAAAACCTCCACCTCGCGAATCATAAGAACAACCTCTTTTATGAAATTTGAGGGAACCCTTGCGTAAAAAGGCGGTAATTGATGTGTATGCACAAAGCCCCACCCCCACTTTGCACAAATACCCCTAAAAGGCCGTTATAAGGGCTATTATGCACATTTCAGTCAAATAACGGGGTTTTGCGCCGGTATAACGGCGTAACGGTGTAGGCATTTGTGCAAAGGGGAGCACCGTTATGGGCATAACGGCAAAGCACTCGTAAAAAGGGCCTTTTTTCGAACCATTAGGGGAATTTGGTGCATTGTGGTCCCTTGTTTAGACCATCTCCAACCATAGCACCAAATTTAACACCAAAAACACCAATTTTGGTGGGCCCTTCAACAAAAAAAAAAAAAAAAAACTTAACTCCAACCATCCTCTAAAAAGACACCAAATTTTCAAACCCTATATTAAAATATTATATTTTGTTTACTAATAACTATTTTTAATAATAATTACTATAATTTTATAAAATACATATTATAACAATAAATAATTATTAATTAATTTAATCTAATACATATTTGTTAAAATAAAATGATAAATTTTAATTAATATTACATGATAAAATATGTATACATATAAAAAAACTAATTTTACATATAGAAAACAAATAAATTAAAGGAATATAATTTATATTATATAATAAATAAATGTATTTATAACAATTAAAACTGAAAATTTATATTAAAAACAATTAAAATATGAAAAGTGGTGGGCCCAATTCAATTTGGTGTGAAAAATAGGACACGCCATATTTGGAGGTTGAAAATCATGGCCTTTATTTTTTTTTTTCAAAATGGCGTATGGTTGGAGGGGTAAAATCATCATATTTATAAAAAATAGAGGTTGGTTGGAGATGCTCTTATATGAAAGTTCAAGCCGACATCAACTTAATACTCGATCAGAGATGCAACCAGGACAAAAGGAAAAAAAGATGTCAACTAATATGAAGAACATAGTGTAGTTCCATACATATGCAATCAACCCAACCTCTCAACTAATATGAAGGTGATTTTCTTGGTTGTGTTTTGTCTCTCCGTTTTCTTTTCCGGCCAGATCTTCTGCTTCTTTGGCATTACTTTTCCGGCGAAATCTGTGCTCATTTTGTTGATTTTCGCCGTTGGTTCTCTTAACATTTTTTTTGGAGATCCACAGATGTGGTGGGTGTATTTTCTTCAGATCTGGTTTTCCTTGAGTTGAATCTCTACAACCAAGTGCTTCTCATTTTTCTTCGGATAGTTACCTCCGACGACAGTGTGTTTTCCGGCGTCGGCTTCTTAGCGGCGTGTTCTTTACATCCCTAACCATCAGGTCGTCTCTATCCTTTTTCTTCTTGTTTCTGCAAGCTTCTTTTTAATTAGCTTCTTTTTCTCCTTTTTCTTCTCATGGTGGATCTATTCAAAACCATGAGGTTTTGAATTTTGGTCTAGGTTTCTTTGTTTTAGAAGAGCCTATTTCTTGTTTTTTTTTTGTGTGTTTCCTTGTATATTTGTTTTTAGAGTAATTGCACTATATATAGAGAAAATTTTTCAATAAGAAGAGTGATCAGTGATTATGTATAGCTTGGTTATGAGTTATATAATTGGTGAGATCCTCCTATTTTTGTTAAAATGGTTTTCTCTTTACTTATTTATTTCTTCCTCTGTATATGAGTTTACATGATTTTTACATTTCTTTAAATACAAAGATTTATATCTGCTCTTTTCAAAGATCTTAATTTGTGAGCCCTTTTGGTTTTGCTCAGATCTGTAATATCTGTTTCATTAGAGGAACAATTTTACTTTGTTTGTTCAGGTTGATTCTGAATTGGTGTTAACCTCGGTGAATTTAATTTACTGTGGTTAACTTCAAGATTTGTGGGTCTTGGATTGTAAGCTCTATCTATACTTTGGTTAGAGTTTTAGATCTTTTTTCTTCTTTTTTTTACGTGTTCATGTTCTTCCGCTGTGCTTTGCTATAGGTGTTATACTTGTTTTTTGTTTGAATTTTAGGTTTAACTTGGTTATAATTGGTGTAGTTTGTTTTTATTTTATTTTTATGGCTACTCAACACTCTTCTTTTTTAAGTAACACCACTTCAAATAACAGGAGGTTTGAAGGTGGCAGAGGTGAGAGTGGCGCTGAAGATGGAAGCAGGTGCCGGAGGTGGAAGCGCCGCCGGGGGTGGCAGCAGGCGCCTGAGGTGGAAACGCCGCTGGAGGTGGCAGTGGTCGGCGAAGGTGGGAGCGGTGCCGGAGCTGGAAGTAGCCGCCAGAGGTGGCAGCGGTCGGCGAAGGTGGTCGAGGGGCGCCGGAGATGGAAGCAGCCGCCGGGGGTGGCAGCGGTCGGCCAAGGTGGGAGCGGGGCGCCGGAGATTGAAGCAGCCATCGGAGGTTGGAGTGCCGTTGGAGTTGCATGAAGCCTCCGGAGGTGGATGGAGTTGATGCGAGGAAGACAAAGTTGCAGGAGGTTGTATGAAGCGATGGGTATTGAATTTGGGTTGGCTAGAAAAGGGTATTTAGGTAAATATGTGGCTTGTTCTTCTTTGTTCCACCCTTTTTTTGTGGAACAAGTTTGTTCCAAGTTTGTGTTACTTAGTTTTGTTCGGTTCTGTTCCACCTTAAGCCACACCAAACATGGAACTCTAAGTCCTTGTTCCTGTCTGTTCTGTCCAGTCCCAATACCAAACGCACCCTAAGGGTATATATGATATTTATAGTTTAAGTTGGGTAAATATGATATTTTGAGTTTTAACAAGGGTATACATGAGATTAACCCACAAGATAATCATCAAAGTTAAGAGACTCTTAGGAGTTGAAGGTGAGAGAAGTCTAAGGGACTGTTTGGTTTAACTTAATGGGTTTAATACCATGTATGGCTGATTCGTTAAGCCATACATGAATGTTTGTTAGGAGCTTATTTGCCCTTGCCTTGCCCTTTCTCCTTCTCCTTCCCTTCACGCCCTGCACTCACTTTACAGACAAGAAAAAACCCATCGATATCTCCCTCAAGCTTCGCTCTGCACCACGGCTACCTCCGTCCATGTCTCGACGAATGAGGGAGATCGAGGAATGACGTTGTTGCTCGATCTCCCTCATTCACCATCAACCGTTGATCATTCCCCCATCCTCTTTGTTTCTCCATCCCTCTATACATCATTCTTCTGAAAAATCAAAACACAAATGAAACTCTGATTAACTTGGTGTCTGATGGATTGTTGGTTGATGGGTTTTTCCTCAAAAAAATTGGCGTCCTTGATTTTTCTTCAAAAAAATCAGTATCTTGGGTTTTTCCTGCAATTCTTATCTGTTCTATGGTCAAATTGGTTTTTTCTCCAAAAAAAACTCGAGAACACGGTGTTAATGAAAAACCAAGTGCTTAGATAGATTATCTAAAACTCCAAATCCCTTCTCTAAGATGGACAATTAGACCCTTGATGACCTATAATGAGTGTTGATGATCTAATTGCTTAGATAGATTAGGGACAGGTACACAAAAGTGTATCCAACTTGTCACCAAAAGTTATTGTATGTACTGAACTTCAGTTTTTACCTTTTGACGTATCAAACTTTTAAAAAAACTATTGTGTGTATCCAACTTGTTATAGCAGGTTGCATGCTGACGTGGCACCGGTTTTTCGGCGACCATCCCTCCCATCGGCGACCCTTTTCCGGTGCCTCCCTTACTTCGGCGACCATTTTCCGGCGTATCTATCTCTCTCTACACCCTCTCCTCCGACCACACCTCCACTCTCCAACTCTCCTCCTTTGACCCCATCTCCTCTTCCTCTTGATGGAAGTGGGTCTTGAGGATGGTGGTGGTTTGGCTAGAAACGTTTTCACCGGAGATTGTTGCTCGGTGAAGACGGGACCTGAGATGGAAGCTTCTGGATTGCCGGCGAGGCGGCGACTGAGATGGTGGGTTAAAGGGGTGGCTGGAGATGGTGGTGTTGCAGGGGTGGGCGGAGATGGTGGTGTTGCAGGGGTGGCCGGAGATGGTGTTGCATGCAGGGGTGGCCAGAGATGGTGGTGATGGAGGCTTGGTGGCCGAAAACGTCGATAATGATGGAAGTGGGTCTTGAAGATGGTGGTAGTGGCCGTAAACGTTTTCGCCGGAAATTGTTGCTCGGTGAAGACGGAGATTGTTGCCGGAGATTGTCGCCGGAGATGGTGGGTTACAGGTTACCTAGGCTCTTAAATTCTCATTAAACTTATTTTACATAACTATTGGCATGAATTTTATATGTTGTTTGATGACACAAATAAGTTACACCAACATGCCGTTCAAAAATAAATAAATAATAATAATGTATGAATGATATTAACAAAAGATAGTAGCCGACTAGCCGTTCAAAAAACAAACAAAAGGTACTTGATAAGATATTAATATTATATATTCATTAAAAAAAAGAAAATAATTATTTTGCCTGATCTTATAAATTGATTTCACCTCTAACCCTATTTCTCTCCTAAATTTACTATATACCCCAGCAGTCATTGTCTGACGACCCATATTAGCGGCTCACGGCCAAAACCACCGATGAAGAAAAGTGGTCGCAATGTGGCAAAGAACTGAATCGCTATAAAAAAACATGCAACACTCAATTAACCCCTATTTGGACAATTGATTGCTAATAGAGGTACAAAAAGGCAATGGATCGCTAATAGGGGTTGCCATTTTAATTGGGATTGCTATTTAGAAATTAGGAGTCGCTAATAGGGGTTGCTAACTTGCTATTTTAATTGGGGTTGCCATTTAGGGGTTGCAATGTAGGAGTCGCTAATAGGGGTTGCCATTTTAATTGGGGTCGCCGGAAAACATCGTAAGCCGCTAATATGGGTTGTTGGATATATGGTTGCCGATGGAGTATATGGTGAATTACGGAGAGAAATGGGGTACGAAGTATAACCGATTTTTGAGATGGGGCAAGATAAGTTTTTTTTCTCTAAAAAATAAAGCAGGTCAACACCTAAATTTCACATTTGTCTTTAATTTCATCATGCACTATATTATATATATATATATCTTATGCGGTAAAAATCTAAATACATTGCTCTTCTTTTTCGGGCTTGTCTTTTAAGGGGGGTTTTCTTCTTTGGGAGGGAGTCTCTTGCCGCGGTTAGGTGTACTTCGTTTTTTTCCTTTTCAATATATTGCCGGGAGTATCACCTCCTTTCCAAAACAAAAATAAAAACTGGACATATAAATTGATATCTGTGGTTTTTAAGATAAATATCTCTGTTATATTAATCGTTAAGTTTCTTAATCACGTATTTTATCACAAAGAAATATTTAATTTAGTTTTTAATATATAATTGAAATGTATGATGATGTACACATGAGAATTATATTGAAGAAAAGTTCTTCATAAGATAATAATTCCAATGACAAGTTGACAACATATAGAAGATCGCACGTGAAAATCAAGTATTATTAAAAAAATTCAAATAGAAATAATAAATCATCAAATAACTATAAAGAAAGTCATTGCTTATTGTTTTAACACATTAATTCTCATATTTAGGGTCAATGATGATGGCAAATTCTTTGCATCTGTTTATCTTTGTCTTCTTGCTGTTGCTATATGTCTCAGTTCAAGTTTAATCTCATTCATTCGACGATTGCTCTCTACTACTCGACTTCAAAAACAACATCTCTACTAACAAATCTGCATCATTCGATCCTCGTTCTTACCCAAAGCTTGCTTCATGGACCCACAATACTTCCGACGGTAAGAGCTACTGTTGTTCCTCGGATGGGGTTGAATGCAGTGACAAAACCTCTAGTCACGTGATTGTGCTCGATTTGAGCAGCAGCTTTCTTTATGGCCCCATCAACTCCACCACCACTCTCTTCAGCCTCATTCACCTCCGTACACTAAATCTTGCAGATAATGATTTTCGTTTCTCTCAAATTCCGTCTGCGATTGGCCGTCTCTCTCAATTGGCAAATTTAAATCTTTCTTTTTCTGTTTTCAACGGCCATGTCCCAAAAAAATATCACAACTTACACAATTGGTTTCGTTGGATCTAGCAAAAAACCGGTTACTAAAGTTGCAAGGTTCTGTCTTTAGAAATCTGGTTAAAAAATTAGCACATAATCTAAAAGAACTCTTCCTCTTAGGGGTCAACATATATTCTCAAGTACCAGACATCTTGACTAATTCCTCTTCCTTATGATCACTCTCTCTTGGTGATTGTGGGCTTTATGGTGAATTTCCAACAAGTATATTTCACTTGCCAAATCCGCAGCTCCTTCACTTGCAAGACAACAGTGATCTTACCGGTTATTTACCCATGTTTCATGGTAACAGTCAACTTAAGAGTCTGGTCCTTGGTGGAAACAACTTTCATCGCAAGGTACTACCACCTTCAATCGGGAACCTCACACACTTAGAACATTTAGATCTGTATAATTGCTCTTTCTTGGGGCCACTTCCGAGATCAATAGGCAACCTAACACACCTTACATACCTGAGGCTCGGGAAAAATGAGTTTACAGGCAACCTTCTATCCTTGGAAAGCCTTTCAAACCTTACACATCTATACCTTTTCAGCAATAATTCGACAAATGGAAGTTGCCTGATTGGTTTGGTAAGCTGAATAAGCTTACTTCTTTGGGACTTGTTGATGTCAACTTGTACGGTGAGATCCCATCATCAATTTTGAACTTGACCCAGTTGGAAAACCTAATGTTAGATTCGAATCAAATTGGAGGTCCAATCCCACCTTTTCTAAGCACCATGACTAAACTAACAAAATTAGACCTTGAAGACAATCAATTGACACGCCCAATTCCAAGCTCATTATCGGATCTCAAAAATCTTGAAATTGTCATCTTGAATGATAACAACATCAGTGGCACAGTGGAGGTTGATATTTTTCTTTCTCTTAAGAAACTAAAAGTTCTCTCTCTAAGTGGAAACAGAATTACACTTTCAGTCATCAGTATTCACACCGCCAACACTCTACCAAAGTTTAGTGAATTAGACTTCAAGGATTGTAACTTGAGAGTCTTCCCTGGCTTTCTGCGAGCTCAAGATCAACTGACGGTTTTGTTGCTTGACAATAACAGATTGATGGGTTGATACCCGAATGGATGGGGAACGTTGGCAAGGAAACGTTGCAGGTACTTACACTTTCTCAAAATTCCCTAACGGGTTTCGAGCATCACTCGCTAGTTGTTCCTTGGATTGGTTTAGAGATATTGGACTTGAGCTACAACAAGCTGCATGGATCCATCCCAGTGCCACTCCAACCATCGGGATCTTTCAGTTCTCAAATAATAAGTTGACTGGAGAAATTCCACAAGCCATATGTGACTTGAAATCTCTCCAAGTGCTTGATTTGTTGTTCAACAACATTAATGGTTCCATTACTCGTTGCTTAGAGAAATTAATTGATTCTTTGTTGGTGTTGAATCTTAGAGGCAACACTTTACAAGGAACCATTCCCAACATATTCATGAATGGAAGCAACCTTGTGATGATAGATTTAAGCGAAAATCAGTTGAAGGGTCAACTACCTAGGTCATTGGAAAACTGTACCTCACTACAGATCTTAGATCTTGGAAATAACCATATGAAGGACATGTTTCCCTTATGGTTGGGAGCACTTCCAGAGCTACAAATTCTCATTCTCAGGTCCAACAATTTTCATGGTGCCATAATGATCCCAAGTAAAACCAACCCAGTGTTCATAAAATTACGCATCATCGACCTTTCACACAATTCATTTTTGGGTGATTTGCCAAATCAATACTTCCGAGAGTGGTTAGCAATGAAGGAGACAGACTCAGATGCAGAATATATGCAAGCAATCAGTATTCGGTTAGGGAATTATACATGCTCGATGAAGTTTATCAACAAAGGTGTAAGTACAGAGTATGAGAAGATTATTAACAGCCTCATATCAATTGATCTCTCAAGTAACAAGTTGGAGGGGAAGATTTCAGAAACCATCAAAAGCCTCGTTGGTCTTCGGTTACTCAATCTTTCAAATAATGAGCTTTCTGGGGCCATCCCATCCTCCATGAAGAACTTGACACTTCTTGAGTCATTGGATCTTTCTGGTAACAAGCTCTTAGGTAAAATACCTCAAGAGTTCACTCAGTTGAACTTCCTTGAGTTCTTAAACCTGTCGTACAACAACCTCGATGGACCGATAACCCAAGGTGGATAGTTGAATACATTTTCAAACATTTCTTACATGAGAAATTTCGCATTGTGCAGAGACCCTTTATCCAAGAAATGTGGGCATTCAGACACATCAAAGTCTATGATAGATTCATTCAACAAAGATATTGAGTCTGATTTCCCAAGTGGAATTGATTAGGTTGTTATACTTTTCGGAGTTGTGAGCGGGCTAGTGATTGGACTACTTTTTGGGAATGATATGGCAAGAAGATTTTATGAGTGGATGTGGATGCTCCAAAGATTCATAAAGAGATAATGATGGATTCAAGATATCAAGTGTTTGGAGGAATAAGTTGAATCAGTTGCAGAGGAGCTTGGTGGCGAGAATTGAAGAAGATAGGAGAGATGTTGTTTTTCATGTTTATGTAGCATTACAAATTATTTTTGAAAGATGTAGTAACCGAAGACCAATGAGGCTCATTATTTTTTATGGTTTCAATAAAATAGTTTATGGTAAATGTTTGAATGGACAAACTTATAAGCTTAGCTTATTTTTGCCAAACACACCTTATTCTAATTCTTATTCTCCACCTTCTCCACCTTTTCTCCTTCCATTTCTTTTAACAAATCACAAACATAACACAGTGGCATGGTCGACATATTCTCGCCACCAAGCTCCTCTGCAACTGATTCAACTGATTCTTCCAAACACTTGATATCTTGAATCCATCATTCTCTCTTTATGAATCTTTGGAGCATCCACATCCACTCATAAAATCTTCTTGCCATATCGTTCCCAAAAAGTAGTCCAATCACTAGCCCGCTCACAACTCCGAAAAGTATAACAACCCAATCAATTCCACTTGGGAAATCAGACTGAATATATTTGTTGAATGAATCTGTCATAGACTTTGATGTATCTGAATGCCCACATTTCTTGGATAAAGGGTCTTCTCACAATGCGAAATTTCCCATGTAAGAAATGTTTGAAAATGTACTGAACTGTCCACCTTGGGGTATCGGTCCATCGAGGTTGTTGTACGACAGGTTTAAGAACTCAAGGAAGTTCAACTGAGTGAACTTTTGAGGTATTTTACCTGAGAGCTTGTTACCGGAAAGATCCAATGACTCAAGAAGTGTCAAGTTCTTCATGGAGGATGGGATGGCCCCAGAAAGCTCATTATTTGAAAGATTGAGTAGCCAAAGACCAATGAGGCTTTTGACAGTTTATGAAATCTTCCCCTCCAACTTGTTACTTGAGAGATCAATTGCTATGAGGCTGTTTATAATCTTCTCATACTCTGTACTTACACCTTTGTTGATAAACTTCATCGAGCATGTATAATTCCCTAACCGAATACTGATTGCTTGCATATATTCTGCATATGTGTCTGTCTCTTTCTCTTTCATTGCTAACCACTCTGGGAAGTATTGATTTGGCAAATCACCCGAAAATGAATTGTGTGAAAGGTCGATGATGCGTAATTTTATGAACACTGGGTTGGTTTTACTTGGGATCCTTATGGCACCATGAAAATTGTTGGACCTGAGAATGAGAATTTGTAGCTCTGGAAGTGCTCCCAATCATAAGGGAAACATGTCCTTCATATGGTTATTTCCAAGATCTAAGATCTGTAGTGAGGTACAGTTTTCCAATGACCTAGGTAGTTGACCCTTCAACTGATTTTCGCTTAAATCTATCATCACAAGGTTGCTTCCATTCATGAATATGTTGGGAATGGTTCCTTGTAAAGTGTTGCCTCTAAGATTCAACACCAACAAAGAATCAATTAATTTCTCTAAGCAACGAGTAATGGAACCATTAATGTTGTTGAACGACAAATCAAGCACTTGGAGAGATTTCAAGTCACATATGGCTTGTGGAATTTCGCCAGTCAGCTTATTATTTGAGAACTGAAAAATCCCGATGGTTGGAGGTGGCACTGGGATGGATCCATGCAGCTTGTTGGAGCTCAAGTCCAGTATCTCTAAGCCAATCCAAGGAACAACTAGCGAGTGATGCTCGAAACCCGTTAGGGAATTTTGAGAAAGTGTAAGTACCTGCAACGTTTCCTTGCCAATGTTCCCCATCCATTCGGGTACCAACCCGATGGTCTTTTACCTCCTCCTCCTCCCGCACATCACCAAGGTCACGCTCATCACGCTCCACCACAAGACTTTGATTTTGTAGCCCAATTTAATGCCTTAAGCACTCGAGTTGACCAAAACACCGAGGCCATCACCCAAATTACGAACGCTATCAACGAAACTAATGCTCTAATCCGTAGCATGCAACAATCTTTGCATGGTTTTTACAACTTCACTGGGTATCGAGGTTATGATGACGGGGCCGGTGGTTCCGGTCTTTAGCTTTCACACTTTTATTTTTTCTTTTTCTTTTTTCATTTGGGATTGCATTTAGGTTCATGCATTGCATTCATCCCACTCTTGAGCATTGAGGACTATGCTCCGATTTGCTTGTTGGTGGTGTCTTAGGATTTTAGGTTTATTTTCCTTTGTTTGTGTGTTTATTTGCATTATGTTCACTTTTGTTTTATTTTCTTTATAAAAAAAAAATTTCTTTCATTTTCTATGTTATTTTGATATATCTCCACTTGTTTAACAAATAGTACTTATCCTCTTTAGATATAATTGAATAGCTAGGCTTTCTTGTACGATTTTGCAATTAGTTACTAATTATGAGAATCACTATGAGATAGGATTTCCCTTTTGTGCCTTAGTTTATCGCTTTAGCATTCCAAATGACTTAACATTAGGTGTAGAGCTTAGGATTAGCTTTATTTTCGTAACCCCCTACATCCTTATTGTGACACTCAGGTAGATCTACCTTGTGAGTTTTGAGCCTAAGATTGACACATTCGTAATCAATGTAAATCCTTCTTTCTTGTGTGTACCTCCCGTTAATATGTAGCTTTAGGTATTTGACTTGATTCTCACTTTAGACTCTTATAAATCGCATAGAAGCCTTCGTTTCTATATCCCTATATAAAAAAAATTCCCTTTGTTTTCCCCCTTTGAGCCCCAAAGTTACAACCTTTTTGTTTCAAACACCCATAAAACCCAATAAATACACACTTAGGTTAATTTCCGAATTGAGCTTGGATTAGACAATTGTTTGTATATAGTTAGTTAGTTAAACCCCTAAAACAAGCATAGCTTGTGGGTTGTGTGAAAAAAAAAAAGAAATAAAGAAAAAAATGATGAAGAGAAGAAAAGATACTAGAAAAAAGAAAAAAAAGAGCAAAACAAAGAAAAAGAGAAAAAAAAGAGAGAATAAAAGTTAGATTAGTATAGGTATGCTAAATAAGTTTGATCCTTGAATTTTTGGAATAACTTAAGTGTGTAACCCGGAAAAAAAAGAAAAAAAAAAAGAAAAGAATAAACAACCTTTTTACCCACTTCATAAAGCCTACGTTAATTCCCGAATTACCCTAACCATAGCCTAACCCCAAAGACCTTAAATTTGCGGTTTGTTTGGTTGTTTAGAGTCGAGAATCTTTTCAAATGCGTCAAAAGTACATGTTAATTGGGATGGTTCTTGAGCGTATACACCAACCTTTTATACACATGAGTGATTAGAGTGACATCGTGAGGATCTATCCGAGTTAGTTCACCATCCCTTCCCTTAGCGGTTGCGAGATTTGGCGATTCCAAAGTGATATGCTCTTTTGTTTTGTTAATTTGGTTTGCAAGAGCTTGAGCACTTTGGTGCAATTAGGGGGTACTTTTGATTAGTGATTTTAGTATTAGTAGCTTATTGTGATTTAATGCGGAAAACCCGGTTGTTTAGTTATGCTTATTGAGGATTGGTATTATTTCATTTAACTTGTGGAGATTGTCGGTTTTTCTTGTTTTGTGTGTTTGTTTTCCTTTGTTCGTTTGCTCTCGATCGGTACTTTCTTGGGGACAAGAAAGGATCGCTTGTGGGTATTTTGTTTTGCATAATTTTTACATCTTTTGCATGCATTTTATAGTTAGCTTTTCCTTTTAGTTTATATAGTTTCATGCATTTTTCTATATATTTTGCATTTTTATTCAAAAGTGTGATTGTTATGACATTTATGTGTTAATTGGGTAAATTTGAGTGCTTGCTAAAGGTTTTTGGTGCGAATGATGGTGATTTGCGAGGCGGAGTCGGAGAGGATCGAGACGGCGTGTTGGTGGAAGATGAAGACGACGGAGAGGACGGGAAAGAGGCTTGAGTGAAAGAAGATCGAAGGTGGTGGACAAGGAAGAGGAAAGTCAAAGAAGAAAAGCAAAATTTTGGTATTTTTGGTAGGCTAGCGATCGCTAGCCTTGCAAGCTAGCGATCGCTAGCGGCGCTAGCCTTGCAAGCTAGCGATCGCTAGCGGCGCTGAGTGTCCCGCGAACTTTTGTTGCCTTTGGGTATTTTGGTCATTTGTACTCGTATAAATAGTTGTTTGCACGTGGTTTTAAACATCGTGACTTCATTTTACAGTGAAGATCTAGAGATTTCCAAGACATAGAAACATCCACACTTCTTCCGAAGTAGAGGATTAATTCTTGATGAGATTCGGTTACTTCCGTACCGAATCTATCAAGAACTATACTCGGAATAGGATCCAATTGATAATCAAGCTTATTCCCATAACATGATATCAAACTTTGGCTAATTCACCTTAATCGCTACCGAACTTCCATTCGACTAACGATTGTTTAGTAAACGAGTTTGAAAATGAATGAATCAACTTAACTAGTAATTTCCATTAGCTAGCTTTAGTCAAATCCATAAATTTACAACTTAGTCAAAATTGAATCAACTAGCCAAACTTGATTCCATACAATTTAGTATCCATTCTCCAATTCAAGAAATGTACTAATCTAATTCATAATAGCACCAAAATTACTTGAACCTAATCCTATATCTACAATTGAACCACAATATAGCTACTAAACACAATTCAAAACCTAGATCTACAACAATTGCAAGCAACACTCTAAAGTAATTGAAACAATTGAAAAACCTAGATCTACACATGCTTTGAACACAATTGAACCTAATAAACCTAAAACACAAGCTTTTACTACTCAACATACAATCAAATTGAATAAACTCGAATGAATCAAAATTGAACACACTTATAGACATCTAATGGAAGTAAACTACAAATTCACAAACACAATCAATTATAGTGCAGAAAAATAGACAATTAACCTAGAGATGCAATATGAATCAAATCAAAACAAATCAACACAATTGAAACTACAAATTCTAAAATCTAGCAATTGAAGTAGCAAAATAACAAAGATAGAAGAAGAAGGGGATACAATTACTCTCAATAAGGAAGAAACCTTCAAAGAATTGAAATCTTCATAGCTCCAAATCAAGGTAAATCTTCAAAACTCCATAGAAATGCAACCCTAGATCTAGATCTCTAAACTCTAAGCTTAACTACTTGAAAACTGTAAAATGAAGTCAGGATGTCTAAAACCACGTGCAAACAACTATTTATACGAGTACAAATGACCAAAATACCCAAAGGCAACAAAAGTTCGCGGGACACTCAGCGCCGCTAGCGATCGCTAGCTTGTACCAAAAATCCCAAAATTTTGCTTTTCTTCTTTGACTTTCCTTGTCCACCACCTTCGATCTTCTTTCACTCAAGCCTCTTTCTCGTCCTCTTTCCCGTCCTCTCCATCGTCTTCTTCTTCCACCACCACGCCGTCCCGATCCTCTCCGACTTCGCCTCACAAATCACCATCATTCGCACCAAAAACTGTTAGGGTTAAAAATATAGTTGTATTCAAGTTTGGTTTATGTTTTGTATTAGTTGTAAAGTTGAGGGGAGCTAAGTGTAAATACCCTAGGGGTATAAAAGCTTTTGTGTTAGTTAGATGTGAGTGTGAATGTTAGAGAATTGAGAGTTACGTAATTGTCAGATCTAGAACTTGATACAGGAGAGAGAAAGTTGAGAGTGTGTATATTGTTCATATTGTTCATATCAATAAAAGTGAGATTTGTGATTGAAATTGAAGCTTCTTAATCATGGTGGATTGATATTCAGATCTATCAAGTGGTATCAGAGCTATTCAGATCTATCAAGTGGTATCAGAGCAGGAGATCAGTGAAATTGTTGAAGATTTGAAGGTAATTTCATGAGTTTTTGAAGTTTGAAGAAAAAATGGTGAAATTTTGATTTGGAGCTTGAAGATCTTGAAGATTTGGATGTAGTTTGATGTTATTTTGTTGTTAGATTTGAGTTTTTAGTGTTTAATTGTGAAGATTTGATGAATTTTGAGCCTAAAATGAAGAATTTTCGAGGTTTTGTTCGAAGTTCATCAATGGAGGTTCGTCAATGGAGGTTTGGAGAAGAAGTTGTTATGTCTCGAGTGTATTTTTGAAATTTTCGGGTCTTAGTTTGCTATCTCGAGCATAGTTTTTCAAATTTTTGAGCATATTTTTCAAATTTTGAATTTTTTGAGTCTATCTCGAGTCTGACGCGTGTCTCGTGTGTCAGCTCGTGTGTCATCTCGAGTGTCCTTTTAATATTTTTAGTATCTCGAGTGTACCTGAGCATTAATTAGGAGAGAGAGGTATGTATCTCGTGTAAGTGTGTAAGGTAAACTCGAGACATCATCTCGAGGCGTGTAGCCCATTTTTTCAGACGCGTGGAGCAGCAGTCAAATCGAGAAGAAGTCTTGGAGACGTGTGTCAGCACTTAAAGACAAGAACATCAGCATCTCGAGTCTATCTTAGAGACGTGTGAGGTGTGCGTGTGTCAGACGTCTTCAAGGGCGCGTGAGGGAAGGCAAGTGTAGGGTCAGTCATGGTCAACAGCTACCATCTTGAGAGGCATGTGTAGACGCGTGGGAGATAAAAGAAACGCGTCAGGCGTCAAATCGTCCAGGCGCGTGGTGTAAGGCGTGTCAGGCGCGTCATCAGACGCGTACGTCAGGCGCGTCAGGCAGAGTGTCAGGCGCGTGGGAGACATTTCCAGCGCGTGTCGGCGCGTCAGCTTCATCTCGAGGCGCGTGAAGGCTATCTCGAGCCGCGTGGCGCGTTAGCAAGGCATCTCGAGTCCTCTCGGGCGCGTGGAGGCGCGTGATTTCAGTATCTCGAGTGTTTAAGCGCGTTTTTCGACTTATTTCGTGTCTATTTCGAGTATTTCTTCATATTTCGAGTGTATTTCGAGTGTGAGACGTATTTTGAGTCTTGGGTTTCAATTTTTGAATATTTTTCAAGATATCTCGAGTCTAGTGTTCTTTTTACGTATTTTTCAATATGTCTCGAACCATTTTATTTTTTGAGTGAATTTTTGGATTTTAAAATTCGAGTCATATTTTTTTTAAGTCTTTGAGTATCTTGAGTCATTTCATGGTTTTTGTGTTTCGTTTTATTTTTACTAAGTCTCGAGTACTTGTGATTTTTAAAGAGCAAATTTTTTTTGTCTCGAGTCTTAATTACAGTTGTTCACTTCCTGATTTTTCTGATTGCTTTAAATTTTCTGAATATACTTTGCGTTACTGACTCTCAGTTGTTTTTTAGTGTTTCAGAGTTTTTGAATTAACTTCAGGTTTTTCACGGAAAGTCGTACGGTCACTTTTTCAACAATTTCAGATTTAATCATCTACTGATCAAAAGATCCGTACAATTCATCATGACAACAAGAGAAGCGTTAGCAATTGGTTCCGATACCAAGCCACCAGTTTTATTCAGAGAAATCTCAGAGAAACTTTCTATTCAGGAAAAGGAGTATAATGACATTCAAAAGAAATTTTCTGCACTTTCTCAAGAAAAAGAAGTTTTACTTGGGCATATTAAAAAGGTTGAAACCATGCTTTTAAAAAGAGGACAGACTGATCAAACAATTTTTCTGAATAAACCAAAAGAGTTCAAAGCTTATAATGTTAGAGAAGGTTTGGGATTTGAAAATCCTCATTACTTGAAACGTGCAATCAGATTTGTTCCTACACTGTATGATACTATCTATTTTAATCTGGACAAGAAGTATAGAATGCGTTTTACAAGATCATCTGAGGAAGTTGAAGCTGAACATGATAAACGTAGAAAGCGAAAAGATAATGTTCAAATTCCTTTCAACTACGCTCGTCTGAATGACAGTTATAGTAGAAGGGAAATTTCATTATCTGATGATTATATCAGAAGTTATTCAGAAGAGGAATTTAAACAGTTCAAATCTGATGATTCTCCGGTTGATAACAGTAAATTTTACGAATTTCGATATTATAAGACTCTTAAAGATCTTGATGATGAACGAAGAATGAATTCTTCTGAAAAAGATCAAATGCTTTGTAAAATTTCTGATCTTCAAAAACAAGTTTTCAAATTAAAAGGAGAATTGCAGAAATTTTCAAATTCAAGTTCCTCTGTACATAAGAGTGCAAATACTTCTGACACTTCATTTGTTTCTGCTTCATCTGCTTCAGAAGATAGTGTAAAATCTGAGAATGCACTTCAACTCTCTACCATTGTGAATTCTATATGTTGCGTGTGTTCAGCTAAAAAGTTTGTTGAGTCTGAAGCTGTTTCTAGAGTAAAGTCATTTGAGTTACGGAATGCTCAGCTTTCAAATCAAATTTCAGATTTTGAGCAACTTATCATCGTTGAGAGAAGCAATTTTGAGAAAGAGAGAAAGTTTTTTGAAGAAGAGAGAAAGGTTTTTGAGAAAGAGAGAAAAAATTTTGAAGAAGAGAGAAAGGTTTTTGAGAATGAGAGAAAATCTTTTGAATTAAACAGTGTTAAACTTTCAAAGAAGATTTCTGATTTAGAGAACCAAATGGTGTTTGAGAGGAAAGATTTTGAGAAACTGAAAAGTGTTTTTGAGAGTAAGAAGAATTATTTGAAGAAGCCGAGTCTTCGTGTTGGAAAGTATCAGAATATGATGCATGATTTTGAAGAAGAGATCCACGTTGTTAAATCCGAGAGGAAATTTGATGAAAAGAAGAGTGTTGAGCTTCAAAAGCAAATTGTTGTCTTACAAAATCAGTTATCTGATGTAAGAAATCAATTTAAACAAAAAGAGAAGGTTCTTCGACATGAAAAGACTGTTTTGGAACAGATAATTGCTGAACCTAAGAAGCCAAGTCTTGTGCAAAAAGATTTTGAGGATCAAAAGAAAGCTTTTAAGAATGAAATAAAGAAACTTACGAGCAAGTTAGCTGGTTTATCAACAGATATCATGAATGAGCAACGAATGCGCTTGGTTCAACAGAAGAAGCTTGATGATCTTCTTGTCGAGAGGAACATGCTTTCTACCAAAGTGAAGGGACTTGTAGAGATAATTTCTAAAGCTCATGGTTCTATTCATACATATGTTCCTACTCACGGTAAAATCAAATCAAGTGGACAGATTCGTTCTACAAATCTCTTCTATGATAGTCGTGTTGATTATTCAGGTAATCATCGTTCTTCAAATAGTAAGTTTGTTTGGCAAGTCAAGGGATCTAATGCAAAGGTAAATCATACAAAATCTTTTGCTTCGGAATCGACAGTTCAAAAGAACAAATTTTTTCAAGATACTTCTTTTGGTAAGTCTAAGCGCTCAAATTTACCCAATTAACACATAAATGTCATAACAATCACACTTTTGAATAAAAATGCAAAATATAAAGAAAAATGCATGAAACTATATAAACTAAAAGGAAAAACTAACTATAAAATGCATGCAAAAGATGTAAAAATTATGCAAAACACTCTCCTATGAATTGCACGTTAAAAGAGAATTGATTTGGTGCATCTCGATACATCCCATCCTAATACGCATCTACTTCTTATTCAACAGTTGTTAACCGCCTCTCACTAAAATTCAACCATATACATATATTGATAAAGGAGAAATTTAAAATATATATAATTATGTATCCAAATGAGATAAATTTATATGGTTAGTTGTAGTGATTATAATGAAGAGATATGTAATTTTTTCTTAACATAAATGGTTTTATAACACATTGTGGTTGTTATGAAATTTTTTTGAAAGGGTGTCCGGGCCAAAGTCCGACTAATCCCCCGACAATTTTGGGGGATAAACATGTCTTCACTTAAATGTCTTCAGGCACGTGCACGAAAAAACTCGAACTCAGTTAGGACGTTATAAACCCCCGAGTGATAACCAATCTGCCACAACACTGTCGACATAGAAAACAAATTTAGAATTGAAGGTGCATGCAAACCATGAGGATTGATAAATTTGTTTATGGAAAATGACATTGCATGGAAACCACTAGGATTGATAAATTTGTTCATGGAAAATGACATCACTACAATGACATCCTTGATTCCACATATGTGATGATTTCACGTTCTATGATACTAGTGTCAGAACCGCGCGTTGTGTGGTAGCGCAAGTAACTTTTTAGTAATATGTAGATTGTCATCGTCGTTCGTTGCATTTGTCCAAAACCATAGTTACAAAATCGAGATGCTTTCATATAATATTGGTTTATATAAAAAAAGTTTAAAAGTGCATGAAATATATTTTTTTTCAAATAAATAAACTTACTATCCAACCCAAAAATGTATACGAATTTAGATGAATATTCAAGCTACTACATTATCCTTTATTTAATCATTTTCAATTCCAACATTTTCCTTTTACAAATTAATGTAGGACAACCAAAGAAATTACCATTTGATCAATACTTAAACCTCATTGCATCATTTCATCTTATTTGTTTTTTCTTTTAATATATTGATTGATTGTTAGCATATTATTAAAAGGATAGACATATTTCCATAAATTATGATATCTATTGATGAAATCTTTTATTTTATACTCTAAGTTAAATAAATATTAAATAACATTGTTAAATGAGTTTTTAACCAAAATGGTGTTTTTTAAAAACTTATTTACCTAAATGGTGTTGTTTTCAACATATTTACCAATTAAGTGTTATTTTAATTAACCCTTTTTTATGCTTTTAATTAACCTTTTTATTTCTTTCTTTTTCTTTGAAGTTTGAAACCAGTGACTCACTCTCCATTAATCCCCATCACTTGTTCTTTTTTTTTTCTTCTTCTTCATCCTGTTCCTTTTTAAATGGGTTTTTGATGTTTAAAAACTGGGTTTAGACTGAATCCGAAGTGAGAAGAAAAAGTAGGACTTAAGTGTTGTTTTAATTAATTATTTTAACCTTTCTTAAAAGAATAAAAAAATAAATAACATGTGCCCTTGACGTTGTCTCACCACCCACTCGTTTCATTCACCTCATCCATCTCATCGCCGCTCATCACCGCCAGCGGCGACACCATCGCCATCACCGCTCCTCATCGCTGCTCATCGATTGGTTGGAAGGCAACTCGTACGACATTTCTTTAGATTTGGTTTCGACCTCGAAACCATCCAAACAAATGGAACATTGAACAGAACGTTCATCGATCGTAGATCGTAAGTCGTACGGTCGACATTTCCTCGACCGACTCTTTTCGCGCGGGTGGGGTTCTGTATCTATTCGGGTAATTCTTGGCTAAATGTTGTAGCAGCATCAACTCTCAACCAGGACCCGTGAAATAATCGTCGAACCAATCGGTTGGGTCTGTGACGGACTGCCACCACCGGAACCACCATGGCCACCGCCTCCTTGAACTACGATCGTCTGATTAAAAAGATTGACCTGAATAACACGCTCACGATAGGTATCGTTTTTGGAAATCCGATCGAACATTGCAGAGGAGCTGGAGGATGGTGGCGGAGCTCGGCCGCCCCCGGATTGACTCGATCTCATGGTACAGCTCAGATTTTCCGCCATCGTGGTGGTGCTAAAAGTGGTAGCGACGGTGGAGTTTGTCGGAATCACGGCGGTCTTCTTCTTCCCCCTCCTCCTCAAACTCAACCTGAGTAAATCTCCGGCGACGGAGACGGTTACTCATCATCCCAAGCAATATCGGAGCACACAACGAGAGTGGATCAAGATCAATTTCACTTTGGAATAGACATTTGCCCGGTTTCTAAACATCAAGAAACCATTTAAAAAGGAACAGAATGAAGAGGAAGGAAAAAAAACAAGTGATGGGGATTAATGGAGAGTAAGTCATTGGTTTCAAACTTCAAAGAAAAAGAAAGATTTAAAAAGGTTAATTAAAAGCAGTAAAAAAAAGGTTAATTAAAATAACACCTAATTGGTAAATATGTTGAAAACAACACCATTTAGGTAAATAAGTTTTTAAAAAACACCATTTTGGTTAAAAACTCATTGTTAAATTACTTGCATAATCCTTTATATAAATATCAATCACATTATAATAATACATAACAAAAGATTACATTAACTTGTTGGCCCATTAGAAGAATCTAACTTTCATTACCTTATCCTACATTTATCAGGAAAAGAAATTTGTCTACTTACATATTTAATGTTTGAATTTGTCTACTTACACCATAGAGTTCCTTGGTTCGAATCCGAGGCACCTCTTTCCTATTTGTTCCAACCGCCATAATCTTCTTTTTTTTTGTTTTTTTTTCTTTTGTTTTAGATATCAATAACCGCCATAATCTACTTTTTTTTTTTGGTTTTTTTTTTCTTTTGTTTTAGATATCAATATTTAACTTTTCCAACTGCCATGCTCTTTTTTCTTTTGTTCATCTTTTTTCTTTTGTTTTAAATATTAATATTTTTGTTTTGTTTTAAATATCAATATTTAAAATCAGTAAATATGTCTTCTTTTTTATAATAAATATAATATATTTATATACTAAATATTAATATTATAATAATATCTTTTATTTAAAAGGTTTTATCATTTTACTCAAATTAGTTAGTTATATTGATTTTTATGTAATGCAATTAATATGCTTTTTGACCCACCGATTTATGACGATCGCTAAACTCTCAAGTTCAAAAGCCGACAGAGTTCTATTTATATGATCGATTCGATATTAATTAGATCGTTTTAATCAGTTTTAGTGATCAAAAAAATTTATAAGCTATATAATTAATATATTTTTTAAATCAATAATTTGCGTAGCTAATGACGAAGCTTTCAAATTTTGGAAACGATTGTGTTTTTATCTTAAAGTTATTTGAGCGAGACAATAGAAATATGTTATTTATAGATTATGGAAATATCATATTATTACGAAATTTCATATTTACATAAGTTGAAAAACATAGACACCGTTAATGTTGAAAAGATCAAAATATGTTTTCGACAATTTAGAAATTTCAAAAAAAGATATAGCAATAGCATGTCTATGGATTGGTATTATCAGATAGGTCTCATATATATGTTTATAAAGTTATACTCGATAAATACAACAAGTAAAATATTGAATAATATTTATAAAAATGTTAGCATCGTATAGAACAATGAAAAAAATTGAGAAGTTTGATTTTATGTTCGTCACCATGATGACTCACCTGCTCCATGTTTTTTATAAATAAAAGATTTAATCTTAGTTTTTGTCTCTCATATAATGAAATTTCACTTTTGTCCTTAAGATTTATGATTTTATTAAAAGTGGTACTTAAAATTTCATTTTTTGTCTTTAATATAAAACCTTAGAAAATTATTTAAATTACAAGATTGTCATTGTAATAATAAAATAAAAAAATTTGTATTGTATGCATACTCTTTTGGTATTTTTGAAGTTCATACAAGTGTAAATGCAACGACAACCGTAAATAACAACAATGAGGGCACCAGTTTTTTGAATTTACAGAAGTTGTTTAAGTTACAAGAAAAATGACCTTTAGATAATGTTTTCTTTTGTATTTAAATGTTGGAAAATCTTCTCTAAAGGTTTTAGAGAAGTTTTTACTTCCGTCAACAACCTTCCCTATATAACGGTAGAAAAATGTTTTATGAAGGGTTTTAAAGGGTTTTAGGTAAGAAAAACGTTACACTTCTCACATTTCCCATATAATTTCTTCTCTAAAAAACACTTTTAGATATGCTTGCAAATACTTATTTAAAACTTTCTTCTCTAAAACCCCTTTTTATTATAAATAGTTGTATGAGTTCGTGCTACTCTTATATAATAACATTTTCTATTACTTTGTTAAACAAAAAGTTTAGGATTAATAGACCCGTTGCAACGCGTGGGATATCCCACTAGTTGAAGAAGATAATCGTCACGTACATGTTGGGATGTTTGAGATTTTAGGTATTTTTCTTTTGGATTGAGAATTCTTTGATCTACCTACCTACCAATTCACCTCTTCCATGTCTATTTCTCAAGTACCCTCTTCTTCGTCTATATAAAGTGAATATCAATCATCTATACAAAGTGAATTTCAAATGTTTCAATTTCAGAAAGGAAGATTTAAGAAGGATTTAGAGGAATGAGGAAATGAATAGTCATAGGTTAAATCCATAAATGAAAATTACAAAAAAAAAAAAAAAAAAAAAAAAACCACTCTTATATGTTTTTCTTTTAGAGGTGCATTAGTCATTTACATATTAAACCTTTTAAAAAATCAAAATTTTAAGAAAATTCATACTCAAAGTTTTTTAATATACCATAGTGCCACATTATTGGATGTGGTCGTTCCTTTCAATATATACTAGTGGTTTGACGCGCGTTGCGCGTGGTGTTTGGAAAACATTTTTAATAAAAAAATATAAAGTACATTATAAGCCTATATACGATATTAATATTGATGAAGGAATGGTGTATGAAAAACTTATTTTTCCTAAGAGTAAATTGTGGATTTGGTCTCTATGGTTTGATAACTTTTTTGACCATGGTCCTAATGTATCTTTATCTTGGATATGGTCTTTGTGGTTTTCATTTCATTTTGATCATGGTACCTCTCACTAACTCATTCATTAACTCCGTTAATTGAATGACTATTTTAGTAAATTTTTATTCTTTTGTTTTTTCTTGTAAAAAATAAAAACAATATTTTTAAACACACAAATTCATATATATATATATATATAATGATTTTAAAATAAATAAATAAGAGATTATTTTATGATTTGGTTTCTTAAATTAAAATATAAGGTATATCATATACAATTTAATTAATTTTTAAACACAATAACATATGTTTGCCTGTGTAATGAAAACGATACCAACTTAACCATAGTTAAAGTATGTAATAACATATGATTTAATATTTCAAATAAAATGATACAAAAATAAGATGAATTAAACGATTAAATGAAAAAAGTTTACAATATATATCATACAGTTAAAAACTAAAAATGTGTCCCAACCTTCATATACACATGGCTTTTCAATTATAATCAATTTATTATTGTATTCAATTGTTATATATTTTAATAAAAATATACATAGTTTTATCTAAATAATAGTTATTGATATGTTTTAGTATAACTATTTCATTTATGTATTTGGAGGTTTCATTTTCATTGATGAAGATAAAAAGGTTTGAAGGTTGCACTTTTACATATAACAATTACCAAAACATGTCTATCTCAATGAATTTTATGTTATCAATATTCAACATGTAAATTAAAATGTCTGAAATTGGCATAATTAACCGTCATCTTCATTCTTTTTTTTATTTATATCAATTAAAATCAGTTTTTATCAAATTCAATTGTTATATTTAGGTATACATATTATTATTTTTTAGTACCATGTAAATAAACATTTAAATTTTAATAATGATTAAAACTTATACTAAATTCTAAAATTTAGGAAATATATAGAAGATAAAAAATAAAAAATAACTTTAGAATTCATATGAACGTCAAGAAATAATCTCAACAACAATCAATAAGAAATAATAATAAGAGTTAAAATGATTAGTAAAACTTAAACTAAGAAAAAGTTAAAATACAAAAATATAATATAAAAAAACTCCAAAATTTCTATAAAAAAAATTGAATACACAAATCAATCTTCTTGAAACAAACCCGAAAATTAAAACACTCATTTACCCGAATTATTCTTCTTGAAACAAACCTGAAAATTAAAATCACTCATTGATAAGGAACATTTCACGTTTGTAAACGGAATATATCGTCTCAGATTGTAATAATTACTTGCAAGATGCGATCATTGAATCGTTGTTGCCATCGAAACTTTAAAATTGTCGCCAAAAACAAACTTTTGATTCCATTAGAAAACATAACAAAATATAGATGACAAAAGTAAAAATTAACTCTAAAATCTCAACAATAATCAATAAGAAATAATAATAAGAGTTAGAATTATTAGTAAAATTTGAAACTAAGAAAAAAATATATAATACAAAAATAAAAGAAAAAAACTCTAAAATTCCAAGAAAAGTAAAAAATATGAATACCTGAATCAATCTTCTTGAAATAAACCTGAAAATCAAAAACATTCATTGAAAAAACATATTCATGCTTATTGAGATTACATCATGTCAGATTGTAATACTTACGTGCAAGATGTGATTATCGAACCGTTGTTGTCATCAAATCTTTAAAACTGTCGTCAAATACAAACTTCTGATTCAGATAGAAAAAACATAGTATAATATAGAAAACATAAGTTAAAATAAATTCTAAAATATCAACAATAGCTAATAAGAAATAATACTTGGATTAGTAGACTTAAAGTAAAAAATTGAAAAGGGATTTTATTGAAAAATAACATATCAAGTGATTGATATGAAAGAAGAAAATGAGGTTAACTAACATGAATAACAATAATAGTTAGGGAAGTGAATAATACATCTAGTGTGGAGAAGAAGAAGACAATTACTAATGAACAAATCATGATGAATTGATGAATTTGTAGCTTTCATCTTTAAGAATGAAGATAAAAAGTTTTGGAGGTTACATCTCCAAAATAATGAAGCTACATTTAAGAATAAAGATAAAAAGGTTTTGGAGGTTACTATTTTAAAATTACTAAAATAACCATATCCCAATAAACTTTGTGGTTTTGGTATAAGGGTATAATGGTCTTTAACATATTCAATAATAAAAAATTTCAAAAAATTGATAAAAAAGATAGAGGTCATTCCAAGCATTAGAATGTGCCACCTCATTCTTAGAGGTTCTTACTTTAATATAATATAAACTAGTGTTTGGCCCGCGCGTTGCGCAGTAGTGAAATATATTTTAAATAAACATAAACCCGAATTTAGATACAACGTAGTTTTTCTGTTATTAATTAGTAATATCCAAATTAAAATGAATAGTTGATTCATTTTCATATATTTATTATCATTTTGTTGTTATGAATAGTTTGAAATACATCGTTAATATTTTTTGGTTATACTCTTTAAAACAAAACAACATGTATTGTTGTTGCGAAATGTTCGACAAAAGGTAATCAATCTATACAATTTATAGACCTTCGTAGGACTCGTTGTGGCTATGGTGGTATAAAAGTAGGGTTTTCATTAAACTTCAACTTTGTAAATGTAATAATGTAGCATCTTCTTATACTTATAAACTCTCTTATTCTTTTTCCTAAATTTTTGATTTTTTAAATTGTGAGTATGTTAACAACTTTTCTATATCCATATCAAAATTATAGCTCATAAGTGAAGTTTTTTAGTGATTTCACATATTATTACAATTTATGTTAATTGGCCATTTTTATATAAATACTTTATTTTATACAAAATTTGGTTATACACCTATTCAATTAATTGAGTTATGAAATATGTTGGATACGTAATTAAAATTATTTAATAAAAAACATAGTTTAAATATTTATTAACATTTATTGATGTCATTTTTTGTGTTATTTTTCTATCAATTTATTTTTAACAAATCAGCACCACCATAGTCAAAAAGAAAATTATAAATTTAGAATATATAGAATATATAAAAACAATAATCATTTTAAAAAGCAATAATATTTAATTAAATATGACACAAAAAGTGTTTATCTTAATCATAACTATTATATTTTTTATAAAAAAATACTTAGGTGTCTTAGAGAAATATCAAGGGCCCACATCATTTTTTGTTAATTGCAAAGTTATTTTCTTTTAATACTTTTTTCTTTTTAACGATTTTTTTCGATTTTTATTTATTTTACGATCTTGGTCAAAATTTGAATTGATGCATATTCCACTTGAACCCAATTATGTAACATTGTCAAATACTATCAGTTTTGTCACTTTTTTTTTTTTGTATGGAGGTAATTCACCAACTTCATTTTCTAAATTAATTGTCTTTAATAACATTGTTAACGATGATAGAGATCTTATTAGAACGTAGCATAGTTTCATGGTTGGCTCTTTTAAATTGTATGAATTGAAAAAAAAATATTCATAAATAAAGTTGGTCTAGTTTTAAACATGATACAATAATTAAAGATTTATGACCCATTTGTGAGTAACAATTTAATACACAAATAAACAATACACATATGTTTTTTTAGCGTATTGGGTTATGCTCATGTGAAAAAATATATACAAATGAGAATTTAGGTAAAAATACATCACGAAATTATAAAATATACATCACGAAATTATAAAGTAGTTGAATAAAAGCCATACATGAAAAAAATTTCTTTGTATAACATGATGATAAAGCTTTAATGATCTTCCATACGTTCGATGATCTTTAGAGTTTATTCATGATTGTGTCACTTGCTACAAAAAAAACACAACATAAAACTCATATGAAACCAATGGCAACAGAAAGATTATAAATAAAAGTTCATATCCTAAATCAATTTTTTTGTGAGTAAAAATTTGTTTGAAAAAAGAATAAGACGTATGTTGTTGCATGTACAAAGAAATGAACAAAAACTAATAATATATCCAACAAAAACACTTGAATTGAAAGAGTATGTGAATGAATGAAAGCCTTACATGTAGAACTTTTCTTTGTGTAGCATGGTGTTGAAGTTTTGATGCTCTTCCACATATTCGACGATCTTTAGAGTTTAATCCTGTTTATGTCACTTGCAACAACAAAACATCATAAAGATCATATGAAGTCAACACAAATTACATAATGGCAAAAAAACTTAATTATAAACAAATTTTAAATACCCAAAATCTTTTTTAGAGAAAAAATGTGTTTGAGCAAAAGAATGAGAAGTATGTTGTATGACAAATAAATGGAAGAATCAATAACATATGCAACAAAAACAAAACAACCAATTGTGCTTAAATAAGAGAAGATGTATGATTAATGAAAATAAATGAATGAAAATGAATGGTTTATAACATAAAGAAGTTAAACAAATAATTAATTAACATACATATGATTAAATGTGATAAAAAAGAAAAATCAATAAAATGAGAAAAAAAGGAGAAAAAAGAAAAACTAATTATCTTGATGGAGGGAGTGCCACATAAGAATCTTTGGGTTTTACTTTTAATATATATATTGATTGATATATTGATTGATGATAAATAATATATATATATATATACATATATAGAGGAACCTTCAAGAAAAAACCATTTTTTTGTGAAAACCCGTAAAAACCGACTAAAAAATATTTTTTTAAAGATTTTTTTCCATCAAATGTTAGAATTGATATGTTGTTTCACATATATTTTTTTTCATAAGATGAATATCATCCATGAATTTGTTTCACAATATGAATAAAAATGTTGTATATTTTCGATTCATAATATTAATAAAAATTTTATTTTCTCATGGATGATACTTACATTATGAAAAAATATATATGTGTAACAATAGTTAATATCATAGTATTTGATAAAAAAATCCTAAAAGAATTTATTTTTTAGTCGGTTTTTACGGGTTTTTACAAAAAAATGATTTTTATTTGATTATTCCCCTACATATATATACTTAATAGATATAAAATATAGATATAGATATAGATATATTAATATGTATTCTTAACAAATTGAGGAAAAACACAAATAACTCATCTACTGAATATGTCACATAAATCATACTTAGAATTTGATTGTCGTAATCAATAAACAATCTTTTTAAGAAACTATAATATTCTAAGCAAAACGTAGTCGAACATAAAAACAAATATTGAAGAGAACATATGCTCAAACATCAACAATAACATATAACTCATACAAAACATGACTAAAATTATAGAGGAAGAACAATGACCTCCATTTTAACGGAACATCTACATGTAGTTTACAATTGGATGGATCATGCAAATAGAATCACACACAATTGTTAACAAACCCAAAAAAAAAAAAACACAAATAACTCTTCTTGAACAATTAATGTATTTATATGGTAACATGCATGTATTTGATGATTTTAGGGATAGTAGATGAAAAGTTTTAAAGGTGAATGAAAAGTTGGAAAATTTATGTCCAAAATAATGACACTAATAAATGAATTACATTATCAAATACATTAAATAGATTAATGCTATTAAAAACCACAAAATTCAAAATTGAGAAAAAAAAAAAGATGAAATGGGGCGGATGACAATGGTGGCTATGGGGGCCATGGCCTCCCTGTTATGTTTAATAGACTTTGTTTTGTAAATAAATGAACTTTTACTTAAGTTTTTAACTTGGCCCCGGTAGGTTTTATGTGTTTTCTTTTAACATGTCTTCCTTTCTAGCTACTATTCAATATCATTTGTTATGGTTTGTTTAGCAAGAGTAAGGAACAAAAAATTAGAGTAAAATTGCACAAAAAAAAATAAAGTTTAAAGCTTTAAAATATATCTATGATATAAGTTGCTTTCACAACGACCAAATTCACTTTTTATTAAAACTCGATCCATTTTTATAAATCCAATATATAATAGTCACTATAACAAAAATAAGATTGTGTATAAGAGCCCAAGATAAATAAGCATCTTAATAGTGTATTTTATAAGCTCAAACAAAGAGTGATATCTAAAAGCGTTACAATGAGTTTATCTGAATCTTTTGAGAGTCGTAACAAGTTTTTCATAAAAAAATCAAAATAAAGTGTCATATTAGTTAGTTTTATAGGACGCTTTTGAAAAGAGTTCTATAAACCCATCTTATTAGAGGACACTTGATATATTAGGTTGAGTACACCAAAATGTATCCAAGTTGTCATATTTAATCATTGTGTGTATTCAACTTTAAAACTTAGCAATTAACGTATCAAACATGCTAAAATTGCCATTTAATGTATTTCGTGACAAGTTGATACATTAAATGACAGGTTTTGATTAAGTTTGATACACACAATGACAATTTTAGCAGGTTTAGTACAGTAATTGGTAAGTTTTAAAGTTGAGTATACACAATGATAAAATGTGACAACTTGGATACATTTTAGTGTAGTTAACGCTTTTTCCAAATAGTGTTCTATAAAATAGCTAAAATGATGTTTTATTTGAAAATAGTCTAAAAACTTGTCACGACGTCCAAAAACGTCCTGTAAAATACTCTATTGGGACACTTATTTATTTTAGACGTTTTATAAACTCAATTTGGTTGTAGTGGGTGTATTTGGTTTGTGGATTTGTAGCAATTACATGGTTTTATTTGAAACTTCCAATATATATTAGTATATTACAATAAAGCAAATTAGACTCGTCTATATGACATAGATTAGGTTTGGCCCCCAAGGCTAAGAGGCTTGTGTTCCGCCCTTGGAAGTGTCCTCTTTAGGTGATGCCACATTTTATATAAATATATAGATTTTTCGTTGACATAAAGTCAACCGAATTTTTAAAATATGATATAGAGTAACTATTTTTGTTTTTAATATTTTAAAATTCTAATTTTTATTATTGTGGTTTCCATTATTTTTGTTTTCGTTCCTAAGGTTAACAAAATTAAAATCTATATATATATATAAAAGCAAGATGTTGGAAGATGATGTGGACACCCTATCTATTGAGTATTTGCTTAAAGAAATTTTCTTCTTTTTTGAATTTTTTAAATATTAAATAAATTAAAGACTATTCTACCCCTAAATGAAAATTACATGTTTTATCATAAGAAGGACTATTTGGTAATTTGACTTAACAATTTAATTAGCTTTAAGATTCATATTATTTAACTTTTAAAAACATTTATACTACCCTCTTCATCTTCTCATTTATTAATTAAAAAAACCTACAACATATTCATCTATAAATAACAACCTAATGTCCCACAAAAATATAGTCAACAACTTTTAGTTCTATGTTTTGCTATTGAGTTCTATGTTTTGCTATTGGTTCCTATGTTTGTTTGATTGTTGCTCATTCTTCGTAAGATTTCTAGGTAAGCTGATACTTTTTATGATTTCTGTAAGCTACATATTGTTTATGTGTGTATCAATTAATATTATTGTTTTTTATTTCTATAAAAAAATCCATATTATTTTTATACGTTTTGTGTATATTCCTGTTGTTATAAAAGTTTTTTGTTTTTTATTTAATTTTCAAAATTGTTACCTTTGTTTTTTTAATTTTAATTTTCATATTATTTATATTATAAGCTACATATTTTTTTCATTTTCATATTTATTCTAATTTTCATATTTCCTAATTGATTTCTCCGTAAGCTATATATTATTTATGTGTGTCAATCAATATTATTGTTTTTTTATTTCTATAAAAAAATCCATAATATTTTTATACGTTTTTGCATATATTCTCTGTTGTTGTTATAAAAGTTTTTGATTTTTTCTTTAATTTTCAAAACTTATTCTAATTGTTACCTTTGTTTTTTCATTTCCATATTTCCTGATTGATATTTATGTTAATACTATAACTTTTATCTTTCATTAAAATTCGTATAATGTTTTTAATTTGTGTATATTGCACATGATTGTTAATAAGTTTTTGAGTTATTATTTGTAATTTCTTAACAATTGTTATAATTATTTCTTTATTGATATTTTTGGTATACAAGTGTTTTAGTGGGTCTACTTCTTAATTTGTTTTGTTTATATTGTTATAGTTTTATAAAAAGAAATTGTTGACAACAATCAAATTCTTATGTGATTTTTTATGCTATGTTTTGTTGGGATTCTCTTCTCATTCTTTTATATTTTCATAGTCCCTCAATTTATTTATTTTTATTAAAAACTACTAAAAATGAGATGATATTTGCTAACATCTTAATCCTTATTTTTTTTCCTTTGAACCAATAGATAAAATTAAAAATATTATTATTTAAAATATACTAAAATCATAAATAAAAATGAATGACATTATAACCAATATATATAAATAAAATTAGAATCAATATATAATTAAATAATTATTATCATAAATTTTTTTAATAAATGAATTATTTTTTACGAAGGATGTTGGAAGTATGATGTAACATTTTATCTATTGAGTATTTGCTTATAACAATTTTCTCTTTTTTTTTGAATTTTTTAAATATCAATTAAGCTAAAGACTATTCTACCCTTAAATGAAAATTATATTTTTATTTTTTATTAATACAAGGACTCTTTGATCAATTGACTTAACAATTTAATTAGTTTAACTTCCATATTATTTAACTTTTAAAAACATTTATTATACCCTTTCCACCTTCTCATTTATTGATTAAAAGAAACCTACAACATAATCATCTATAATTACAACCTAATTAATATAGTTAAGTATGTATTATTAACTCTCTCATTAGTAAATTAATAAATAGTTATTATACTTAATATCATTAACTAAATAAATACATAAAGTTAAAAAAAATACAAGAATCGGTACATATAAGTTAAATTAGAACCAAACTAAAAGATATCGGAATCAATTAGCAATATATGAAAGAAAAAAAAATTAAAAACATATATATGTACGAGTTCAAATGAAAACTCAGTTTTCAGATTCACCTGAAAATAACAACTTACTACAATTAATAATATATAGTTATGTTAATATTATTTTTTTTAATTTAAATTGAAATAAAACTATGCAAAAGAATTGAATTAGAATTAATTTACATTTTTCATTTTACGTAATATAACTAAAACCTTTATTTTTCGAGATCTTTTATCTCAAAACTAAGTTATAAAGAAATAACCACATGCAAATCGAAAAAGTTCTAACATGAAAACATTAATGACTCAATTAGACTCGCATATGGTCTAAGTGATCACAATATTGAAGATTATTTTTACTCTTTGAGTGGGTTGGGAAGGGGGCGTCGAGAAGTGTTTTAGTCAAAGTGGCAAACACATATAAATATTTTATGAAAATATTGTGTTGGGTTATATCAATACATTATAAGATATGCAAAAAAAATACTCATTAAACATCTCATTGTTATAATTAATAGTCTGACACGTTTCTTTTATTATTCGAGTCGATTAGAATGTATGACGATATGAAAGTTATTAGTTATTACTTTATTATGCACGAGACAACTTTAAATCAAATATAATATTGATTTTTATTAACCTAATATATGATATGTTAATATTGGCTCATTAAACTACAATATTTTCTAAAAACTTTATTAACACCGCGCAACGCGCGGTGTCGAACACTAGTATATATTAAGTTAAGAAGTGGTATAGTTGTTTTATTGGTTTCCCTAATTGTCGAGTCTTTTATTAAATAGTAAATTATTATACAAGTTACTAAAACTCAAGTATAAGTTACTATAAAAATTAAAATAAAAAATACATTGAATAAAGATTTTTGATTCCCTAACCATTTTTTATCAATAAGGTTAAATTACATGTTTTCTCCACGTGGTACTGTGTTTTATCAAGATTTATTCATTTCTTGACGGTGTAATTGATCGTGTTTGTGTTTGTATGATTGTAATTTTGCAACGAGCTAAGTCCTTAATGTAACTTTAGAAACTTAGGTTCTTGATTTATATATTGACCAGACTTATCTATACTATATATATATAAGATTCTTAATCAGTTATTTTAAGCAAAACTGTTTTTCACCAATATTACAACTCTTAATACCGTTAGTACAACTATGTAATGCATCAATTAGAAACTCCTCCCACCCACGTCTTCAATTTCAATTCATATTTCAATTGATAACTTACACTCTATATCCCTATAGTTACTTAATTAAATTACTTTTACCCCCCCATTTTTTCATTTTTCATTTTACACCCTTATTATATTAACATAAATAATGTAAATTGCGTAAAATGTATTAAAATTTTTATTTATATTTTTAACAAATTATACTATTATAATCGTCTCGAAAATATCTTCAAAATGAGTCCAATATCGAATATTTTTAGATTTTAATCATATTATTAAATATTAAACATACATATGAATTAATTTGTTCATATATTTTTACATTAAATGTTAAATTGTTTATAAATTTGGAAGTTACAGTTAATACCCTTATGATTAGTCATTTAGTTTACTATTAATCCTCTATTTTTTCATGTGTCATTTTAAATCTTTATCATATTAAGATAAATAATCATATATGAACAAAATATGTTAAAAAAAATCTTAAATGTTATTTTTTACATGGGTCAAAAAATAATGATCAATTATCCATCTTCGTTATAGAATTTTAAATGCTTTGTACGGCATCGCGCACGGGCAATTTCTAGTTTAAAAAATGATTACAAGAACTCAACTCATTAAGAAAGAAATACAAACATAAGAATGAAACTATCTCAAAAAAACATAACCTAAAAGACATCCTTTATTGATTTTTTTAAAGAAGAGGGGGACCGTTAAAACCACCCTATCAATATTTACTATAATGTTACATTTTTTAGTTTACGATATCAAAATAATACAAATATAATAACTTTTTAATTAAGTAAAGAATTTTATAAGAAAATAAAGAAGGAAATAATGGACATTTTGTGGAAACTTATGCACATGGAAAACTTCTACGCGTTATATGGAAAGTGGAAACTTTTTTATCCTATGCGCTTTCAAGGTCTTATCATGCTGAATTATTGACATGGAAAACTTCTACGAAATTGCAAGGTTGAATAATTAGTATTAATGTTTTTTATTTATTTTAATTCGCATGTTATATGTATTTTATATAATATTATATATATTCTTATGTTTGTCAGGAAAAAAATCTTGCTTTCCTTATATATGGGTAATTGATTCAAATGCCCATAACGCACATCCACTTTGCACAATATACTCACACCGTTACGCCGTTATAACGGCGATATATAGCGCATCAAAACGTCGTTATAACGGCGATATAACGCACCAAATGTGCGTTATAACGGCGTTTTGGTGCGTTATAACGGCGTTTTGGTGCGTTATATCGCCGTTATAACGGCGTTTTGGTGCGTTATAACGGCGTTTTGGTATAACGGCCCTTATAATGCACATTTGGGGGTATGATTGCAAAGTGGGGGTGGGGCTTTGGGTATACCGGTAAAGCTCCCCTTATATATATTATCCGTTTTTTAGATACAAAGCAACATTTTAGCCTACTGGCAAAGCGCTTCCACTTTACTCATATCATAGGTCGAGAGTTCAACTATTATAAAAGTTTCTTGGGTTTTTTAATTTTTTTTTTTTGTTTTTTCTTAATTTTTAATTTTTTTTTCTTAATTTTTAATTTTTTTAATTTTTTATGTAAGACGCATTGGTTTTTTCCTGCAACTTCCTGTTTTCTTTTTCTACTACCATAAACTTTCTAAATATATCATGTTCTTTTCTTTCTTTTGTTTTACCTTACCATCAATAGGTGATATAATTAGGAATATTGAATTAAGAGATATAGAATATGCATATATTTTAAATCATTTAAATAAATATAATATATTTACTAGTTAATACACGGACAATTTAAATATATTGTTTTAATTTCTAAAAAGAATAAACATCTACACTATAAAGTTCACAATTATTTCACACAAATCAAACGCAATATCCAATTAAAAATATAAATATGACTTAGTTAATAAAAGAAACATTAATGATTTAGTTTAATCATAACCATTTAGAAAATTAAATATATAACATTTAAATGTCGTTTTTCCAATCCTTTATTCAAAGCTTTATTTGAAATTGAGTAAGTAAAGAATAGTTGTTAAAATATCTGAAATTAAAACTAATAATTCTTTTGTCGAAAGATTCGAATTTCGTGAATGATTTTAAAACTTGAGGGATTCAAAAATAAAGTATATAATATTTTTTATTTGTAGGATTTAAAAAAAATTATTATTCATAAATAATCTATAAAAATAGTTAGATTAAAAGGATTAAATCTGTAAATTCAAAAATATCAACAGTATGATTTTAAATAAAATTAATTTTCATTATTTATAAATAATATATAAAAAATAATTAGATTAAAAAAAGATGAAATCTTTAAATTTCAAGAATATCAACAATAGAATTGTAATAAAAGGTTATTCCTTAGTTAACTTATATCTATTTTTAATATTTAATAATATAAATAAACAAAATATTCAATATTAGACTCATTTTGAAGGTATCGTCGAGACGATTATAATGGTGTAATTTATAGCAAATAAAAACAAAAATTTTAATACATTTTAATTCATATATATTATTTACTTTAATATGATAAGGATGTAAATTGAAAAATGAAAAACTAAGGAATAAAAAGTAATTTCATCAAATAATTCAAAGGATAAAAAATGTAAATTTAGAAGGTGAATTTTGAAAAATATCTTTTCCATATATGTTAGTTACGTATTATAGGTACTAGATGTATGCCCGCGCGCAATGCGGCGCGAATAATCTCGACATTGAAACCTGAGGCTACAATCATGTTTTACCTTTTGTTCTATTTATTTCTCTCGATGTTAATTTTTCGATATGTATCATTTTATAACACAAATTGGATAGTATATAAATCTAGTCGATCTCGAACACAAAATAGAACACGTTCAACTTTAAAGTTGAATATTTTGTTGAGCTTTGAACTTTAAAGTTAAATATTTATTGCGAGACGATTACAAATACAATGATTTAATTTGTAAAAGAAGAAATGTATATTTTAACATATTTTAGTTCACATGTGATTATTTATCTTAATATGATAAATGTTTAAATGAAAAAGTAAGAGATTAGTAGTAAATTAAATAACTAATTATAAGGATATTAATTGTAACTTCTAAACTTATAAATAATATAACTTTTAGTGTAACAATATATCAAAAATTTTAATTTATATGGGTTTAAAATGAAAAATGAGTATGTGAGGAACATAAAACTAATTATTTCATATATATTTGTGATATTTAACACTATAATTAAATAAAAAAATATTTAATATTGGGCTCATTTCGAAGATATTGACGAGACATATACAATGATATAATTTGTAATAAAGAGATGTATTTTTTAATTCATTTTACTTCTTATACTATTATTTGTGTTAATATGATAAAAGTTTAAAATGAAAATTGGAAAAGTGAAGGACTAAAAGTAAACTAAAAGATTAATTACAAGGGTACTAAGTGTAAATGTTGAAAAACGGTTATGTTGAACAAAAAAACTACCAAATTGAGTTATTTCTTTTATATAATAGTATAGATTAATAAAGCATTAAAAAAATTAGATATACATGATGACATCATCAATGGAAGGATTTTCTTTAATTGGCCAATCAAATAGCTCAATTTCATATTGATGACATCAGCTAAAACCTTATTTTAATATGTATATATATATGCTAAATATCAATATTGAGGGAGATTCAAACGAGAATGACATCAATTTAAGAGAATACGAGAATGATTTTTGTGTACAAAATCATATATGATTAACAAAGGAAAAATTCAGGTACAAAAAACATGTACACAATCATATATGATTTATATAGTAAAACATATATGATTCATGTTGTTAATTATACATGATTAACAACTGCGCGGGTTACATGCGACTTACAACCAGCATGTAACCCACCCGTGTCCCATTTTTTCGTTAGTACTTAATCATATATGATTTTGTACAAAAAAAATCATTCTCGTATTCTCTTAAAAAGATGTCATTCTCGTTTGAACCTCTTTCAATATCAATATTCTAATAATGTTTTTATTTAAAAGGTTTTATCATTTTATTCAAAATACTTAGTCTTATTGATTATTATGTAATGCGATTAATATGTTTTTGGGCCCTATAATTTATGATGATCGCTATAAAACTCTCAGATTCGAAAACCTAGAAAGTTATATTTATAGGATCGATTTGATATTAATTACACCATTTTAATCAGTTTTAGTGCTCAAACAGATTTATAAGTTATAAGGGATCAGAGAGAGCTCACTGCTGACTCAATTCCAGATAGCCTCCTTCTATCTCCATGTGTTTTTCTCCATCTTCATTTTTTTTAGAAAATCTCTTTTAATCTTTATAAGGATATTGATCTGCAACCAATTGAACCCATCAAAATTCAAAAACTAAGTTTGACCTGTAACTTTTCTCTTTCCATCGAACCAGATCTATGAAGAAAGGCATTAATTTAGAACATGGAACCCTAATTTCCCCAATTGACAAATAACAACTCAATCCAAAAAGAACCCAAATCAGAAACCACCAATAAACTCATTTTTTTTTAAATATCAATGGAAGAATTTTCTAGTTTCATTGAAAACAAAAACCCATTACTTAATTGGAGCTCTCTGTTTTCTTGCGTTTTCAATTTTTATTTTTTATTTTTTGACTTTTTGATAGTGTTATCAAAGGTTGCTTGTAACATTTTGGAGCCTTGGATGTAATGTTGTTAGATGTTGGAGAGAATAGCTTATAATGTTGTTTCAAGTTGGTTTCTTGGCATCCAGGAGGTGGAAGAAAATGATTAAGGAAGGGGGAAAGGGTTAACACTCACATAACATATATAATATTATATATTTAATATACTATCTTAAAAAATTAATAATTATATTATTAAAAATAAGCAAAAGGACCAAAGTGCCCTTAACTTAATTGAAGTTAACATAATTAGAACGAGGGACCTAATTCGCAACAGAATCAAAACCACGATGATGATATCAGTAAGTAATTAATTCGTTTGAGGGATCCAATCTAAAACTTTGTTAAACCACAAGGATGTAATTCGTAATTTACTCTACATTCGTCCATATCCATGCATTTAATTTTTTACTAAGTATGGTAAAATAAATCGACTTGTAAAATTTGAATGTCTTGAATTGGTAACCGAGCTATATAAGTCATATAAGTCATTCGATCGAAGAGAGGAGTTATTTAAGTAATTCGACGATAAACTCATTTTTGAGCACTCAACTACACTTACAAAGATATCCGTCAACAGTTAAATAATTAGTGAATCTCGGGAGAGGGAGAAATTCAATTTAAATTCTCTAACCTCCTCTAAATCTTCCTCCTCCCTCCTGCTGCTTTTGCTCTCTTGCCTGCTGCTCGCTGCTCAGGTAAAATCGATTTTTAAACTTGGACTTCTTAATAAAAAAAATATATTTTTAAATCCGTCGAAAATCCGCTGGAAATATTAAGATATTTTCTAAAAAAATAGAAATATTTCCGGCGGATTTGAAAAAATTAATAAAAAATATATATATTTTTAAATCTGCCGGAAATCCGCAATAGATATTAATATACTTTTCTATAAAAATAGAATTTTTTCCGGCGGATTTAAAAAAAATAAAAATATATATATTTTTAAATCCGCTAGAAATTCGCCGGAAATATTAAAATAAAAATAGAAATATTTCTAGCGGATTTTCGGAAAAATTAATAAAGATAATTGATCGAATAGCTCTACAACTTTTTATCGCATCAACAAAAAAAGTTTTTGATAAATACATTTACAATAATGAAACAAATCAAGACGTCCATGTTCATGCAATAATATCTTTCCTAAGTATAGTTAAATAAATCGACTTGTAAAATTTGAACGTCTTAAATTAGAAACCGAGCACCTATATAAGTCATATAAGTCATTCGGTCGAAGAGAGGAGTTATTTAAGTCATTCGACGATAAACTCATTTTTGAGCACTCAACTACACTTACAAAGATATCCGTCAACAGTTGAATAATTAATGAATCTCGGGAGAGGGAGAGATTCAATTTAAATTCTCTAACCTCCTCTAAACCTTCCTCCTCCCTCCTGCTGCTTTTGCTCTCTTGCCTAATGCTCGCTGCTCAGGTAAAATCGATTTTTAAACTTGGACTTCTTAATAAAAAAATTTAAATTTAAATCCGCCGAAAATCCGCTGGAAATATTAAGATATTTTCTAAAAAAAATAGAAATATTTCCGGCGGATTTGAAAAAATTAATAAAAAATATATATTTTTAAATATGCCGAAAATATTAATATATTTTTCTAAAAATAGAAATTTTTTTGGCGGATTTAAAAAAATTAATAAAAAATATATATTTTTAAATCCGCTAGAAATCCGCCGGAAATATTAAGATAAAAATAGAAATATTTCTGGCTGATTTTTGGAAAAATTAATAAAGAAAATATATATTTTTAAATCCGCTAGAAATCCGTCGGAAATATTAATATTATTTTTTTAAAAAAATAGAAATATTTTCGGCGGATTTAAAAAAATTAACAAAAAAATATATCTATTAGAGCTTTAATCGATCTAGTTGGGCTTTTGATGGATCTTGTTGTGTTTTAATTGATGTAGCTGAGATTTTGATGGATCTATTTGGCCTTTGATGGAATTAATTTAGCTTTGATCGATCTAGTTGGTCTTTTTGGACTTTAATCGGTCTAGTTGGGCTTCAATGGATCTATTAGAGATTTAATCAATCTACTTGGACTTTTGATGAATCTAATTGGCCTTTGATGGAATTAACTATGCCTTCATATATCTAGTTGAGCTTTTAGTGATCCAGTTGGGCTTTTAAAGGATCTCCTTGAGTTTTGACGGATTTAGTTGGGTTCTATTGGATCTAGTTGGGTATTAATCAATCTAGTTGGACTTTTGATTAATGTAGTTTGCTGGTAGGTCTAATTGGGCTTTCGGTGATCTAGATGGGCTTTTGATGGATCTACCTAAGTTTTGACGGATATAGGTGGGATTTGTTGTATCTAGCTAAACCCTAAACCCTAAACTTTAATCTATCTAGTTGAGCTACGATGGATTTAGAAGATCTTTGATCGACCTAGTTAGACTTCAATGGATTTAGTTGGGCTTAGATCAATATAGTTAGTCTTTGATTGATACATTTGGCCTTAGATCGATTTAGTTGGTCTTTAATTGATATATTTGGCATTTGATCCGTCTAGTTTGGCTAGAATCAATCTAACTAGGATGTAATTGACATATTTAAGCTTAGATTAATCTAGTTGGGTTTTAATGGACTTAATTGGGCTTTAATTGACGTAGTTGGACTTTTATCGATGTATGTGGAATTTAATTAACTAATTGGGTTTTGATGGACCTAGTTGGGCTTTATTGGATCTAGTTTGGTTTGAAAGGATCTAGTGGGGTTATGATTGATATATTTGGGCTTAGATCGATTTAGTTTCGCTTTGTAGAGTTTTAATCGATTCAGTTGGACTTTGATGGATTTAGATATATATAAAGATAATATTTTAGTATTTAAATAAAATAGGTGGTATGAGTGGTACGGGTAAGGATGGAATGGTATGGTAGTGGTAAGATGGTGGAAAAGCTGATGTGGCGTTGAGGTGGCAGCTGGTATGACCTGTATGACTTGTACGGGTAAGGATGACCTCATATATCGTATATTGGTTGGAACATGTTAAAAAATACGTTTTAGTTTTAACAAATTACACCATTATAATCGTATCGCCGATACGATCTAAAATATGTTAAAAAATACGTTTTAATGTTAACAAACTGCTCCATAATAATTGTATCGTCGATAAGATCGAAATGAGTCTAATATTGAATATTTTTTCACGTATCTATTTTATTATATATGATATATATACGCTCCAACCGACCCGAATCCTATATCCACCTTTAAACTTACATATTATCCCCCTAAACTTATAATATTTATTCATTTTATATCTTTTAGTTTCTATATTTCATTTTACGTTTTATGTATAATATATTGATTGAAATATGTTAAAGTATCGGTAGCTACTGTTCATGAACCCAGTGCGAAGCCCGGGCTTATCAACTAGTTTTATTTAAACTTGAGGGTTGTATCTATTCTTTATTTTATGGTTATTATAGATAGGACTATCTTCACCAAAATGTATTCAACTTTACCCTTATTTCTATTGTGTGTATCCAACTTTAAAATGTGTTATTGTGTGTACTAAACTTCTAAAATGGGTTATTTCATCACCCATTTTACCTGCTGAAAAGGTAGCCGGTCACCCATTTTAAATTATGCAAATGTGGGGCCATGTGGATGCCAACTAGGAAAGATTAAACCTAGTCATCTTCTTCTTCCCCAATTTGAAAAACCCCCAATTTATAAGAACCCTAATTTATGAACCCTAATTTCAATTAAGAAAGAAATCAAACAAATTCTTTATAAAAAAACTCACCCAAAATCATGAACGATTTGTGATGCAAACTCCATCTTTAATAGAAATTTGATGAAATTGCCCCAAATTAGTGGAACCCACCTACTCCAACTATCAATTGATTTATAAAGTGCTCAAATCAAATGGGTTTTCTGATTAACAAACAAAGGTCTCAAAAAGGAGAGGTCTCAAATCAAATGGTTCCCTCACTTCATTGTTTCCTTTAGTAATTGAAACAGCTTCGTTTGCCTTTTTCTTTAATCAATTGACCCTTAATTTTACTTTAGTCCCGTTTTGCATTCTGGAGTAAAAAATCGTTAGGGTTCTTGTTTTGGGATAGTTTCTTGAAATCGACAATGTGATTGAGATCAATTTTCAATGTTTATTCCATATTTGTATTCAATTTAAAGGTTTAATTCATGGTTTGATTCTAATTTAAAAACCCTAATTTTGAACAAACCCTAATTTGATGAAGAAGATGATGATGAGTCATATGCCATGTAGGAACCAACTTGTTACACATCAGCATCAACAAGTTAGTAGGTGACTTGTTACATACAATAGCATTATTTAAAAGTATATAATACATACAATAACACATTTTAAAGTTGGATACACACAATAGGAATACGGGTAACGTTGAATACATTTTGGTGAAGATAGTCCTTATAGATAATATACAAAAAGAACTTTAGATTTAACTTGAATTATACCAAACTACAAATCTGTAACGCCCCGTTTTCCAAATTAGATTTTTTTTAACTGATTTCGTTAAGTCTTGTTATGTAACTTGTTTCGTTACGAGGTGCAGGGGTGGAAGTGTAATTCTCGGAAGTTGGGGGTGTTGTGTAGAGTGTGTATAAGTTCATTTAGAAGCTTCAATTTCTCCTGGTTGGGGCATTGGACGGTTTGGAGAGAAATGAGACCAAGGGGAAGAGATTGTTGGTGAAATTGGAGAAGTGTTGGAGAGGTTGTGTTCAATCGATCATCGGAATTCGATTGTTATCGTATTCCTAATATAAGGTATGTGTTCAATTGTGTTCATATGTTAATTGTTGGTGTTTAAGGGTTAGGGTTATTTTGGGTTTGAGAGTTCAATCAAGTGATGATCAATTAGGGGGTTTTGGGATGATTAATCATTGTTGGTTTGTTGTTAAATGTTTGGGCATGGTTGGGTAGTCATTGAGTGAGTTTTATGCTCGAAATCGACGTCGGATTGGAGGTTTTCGGACTTTGGAACGAAATTCCGTCGAAGGTTGATTTTTGGGTTCTGCAGGGTTCTTCGCGCCGCGGAGAAGGCCCTCGCGCCGCAAAGGGATTCGCGCCGCGAAGCCTGGGTCTTCGCGAACGCGAAGTGTCCTCTATTTTGAAAATTTAACTTATTCTTTTCGGGTTCGGTTGGGGTTTTTAGGTTTACAAACCCCTAGGGGATATCAACGCATGATGTTCCGTGAAGTTTGGGAGTATTTGGACTAGCGTAGCTAGGACATTTCGGTTTAAGGGTCGGGGTTGCACTTTTGGTCACTTTTCGGGCCGAGTTTGATTTATGTGTTCTTGTACGTGTATTATAGGTGTTTGAGTCCTACGTGTAATCTTATAACCAGTGTGAGATTTCAGACTTCAATACAAGGTGAGTACATTAACCCTTATACGTGGCTTGTGTGCAAATTACTTGATATGCGTATGTGGTTACGAGACTAGCATGCTTATGTGAAGCCGTACTCATCGTAATGGTGGTGGCCATCGTGAGTATTGGTAGTGTGTAAATCTGATATCAGAGTGTGTGATCCTTAACGGAGTGACCTTAAGGACGCTTGTGAAAGTATGCCTAGTTCTCGTTACGTTGTGGTTTGGGATATAATGTTATGTGTTTGTGGTTTGTGCTCACTAAGCGAAAGCTTACCCGTTGTGGTTTTTCCTTTAGATGCAGGTCCGTCTGGGAAGGACAAGGGTAAGGGAAAAGCTTGAAGTTCCGATCATGTTGCAGGCTCAGTTCAGTTGAAATAAAAGAATGATAAACATTGTTAAACTTTGAACTATGGTTTTGAATTACGTTTGTGTGTGATAAACTTGTTTAAGGATTTTGGATTAAATGTCTCTTTGAATGCAAATTAAATCTTAATATTTTTATAAGTTATCTTTTGGGACAATTTCTGCTGTGATGGTTACTTTTCTTTAATTTTGTTAATTATTCCGTTAAGTTTGGTGAAAAATGATTTTAGTTGTTACAATTGGTATCAGAGCCATGGTTGGAGGGATTCAGACATTCACACGAGGTGAGTGCTTGGACTCAAACCCAAGTGTTCGTGTTTTCAATACAAGTAACCATCAAAACTTTGATATTTTTGTATAGTAGGGTGTGAACTGAGCCAAGGATCGGAACGTCAAGACGGGTGAGCACTCTGTTTAACAGTTAAAATTTATAATATTGTTATTGGTTTGTGAATAGCATGCTATTGTGGTGACGTGTTAGCATGATTAATTATGGTTATTTAATTGTGATGTGGATGTCGTGTTAGATAATCTTAAATGCTATTTGTGCGTGACCACTATAGCGGTATAAAGATGTAGGGTAACTCTTATGCTTGATAGATAGGAAGTTGCCTAGTGTGTATGTGGATCGTTAGTGGTGTAAACCGAAATTGGGGATTAGGACCTTTGGTGACAACGTTGAGCCTAGATATGTAGGGTATAATTATGATGATATAAGGGCCCATATCATTACAATTATATTGTGCATGTCGGGACTTGGCGAGGTTATAGAGGGCACCTATGAACTAATAAGGTTGGGTTGGGATAGTAGCATGCTAAGATAGGTTGTATGAACCTAGTTGGGGGTAAAGTGTTAACCCGTGGGATGAGCATGCTAGAGATTAAGTGCTAGGTGTTGTATTAAATGGTTGTTGTTATTTGAATCAGTATGGTGACTACTCGGAGAGGCAGTGGATCTTCTGGTGGGGAGGATCAGGAAATCCCTGACTTGAGAGACATTATAGCATCTCAAGTGGGAGAAGTGTTGCACAGTTTATTGCCAGGGCTCTTTGATCAGATGAAGAGGGAGATGACAGAATTGGTAACGCAGCAGGTGCAGACTGCGACTGCGGAGCGAGTGGATGTGGCGGGAAGCTCACAATCGGGGCACACCCGAAATGTGACCTTTAAGGATTTCATGGCGTGTCAACCGTCAAACTTTCTGGGAGAGAAGGATCCTGTTATCTCTTCTATATGGGTTTCAGAAGTGGAGGGGGCGTTTCTCACCAGTTTCAGTCCCGCTGAGGTGAAAGTTCGTTTCGCTGCTAACTTGTTGAGGAAGGCAGCGAAGGATTGGTGGAATGTAGTGAGTAGTTCTAGAACTCCGGAGCAAGTAGCAGCCATGACTTGGGAGGAGTTCAAGGGGTTGTTCAAAGCGGAGTTTGAACCGCAGGTGGAGATAGAGAGGCTTACTAATGAGTTCCTCTACATGAAGCAGACTACTGAGTCGGTGAGCGAGATCACCGAGAAGTTTCTGGAGAAGTCTCGTTTTTGCCCGAACTATGTGGCGGATGAGACTATGAAGATGTATCGTTATGGGCAGATGCTCAAAGCTGAGATTCGAGAGTTTGTACTGATGGCTAATTGCACGAATTTTCAGCAGATGTTCGAGAGGGCTCGATCAAGGGAGATTGAATTGGAGCGCCAGGGGAAACGAAAGAAGGAGGAGCCCAGTCAGGTTCCCTCCAACAAGAAGTTCAAGGGGACAGTGCAAAGATCGGAAGGAAAAAGGGAGTATCCTAGATGCTCCAAGTGTGGCCGGAATCATCCGGGCGAGTGTAGGCCGAGTCTTATCACATGCTACAAGTGCGGGAAAACAGGTCACTCAATCCGGGACTGCAGAGTTGCAGCCAGATTGTGTTTCAGGTGTTTCCAGCCTGGTCATTTTGCTCATGAGTGCCCGAATGCAACTGCATCTACCCAGATATCTGGAGCGATGCCTTTAAAGGCGATAGAGGCCGGTCCGGCGAAAAAGGTGGAGATTCCGAAAGGCCGTGCGAGGGTCTTTCAGCTGACTGCAGAGGAAGCAAAGGTGGAGCTTGAAGTGGTGACAGGTATATTTCCCGTGAACTCAAACCAGCTTTAGTTCTGTTTGATACGGGTGCTAGCAAAAGTTTTGTTTCTACCTCTTTTTGTAAGGGTTTCTCTAATGTAAAGGGTAGATTAGATGAGCCTTTAGAAGTAGAAATAGCAGACGAGAAAAGTGTCATAGTTAGAGACATTTATAGAGGAAATGTAATAGAGTTGGGAGGGGTAAGATTTCGTGTCGATCTTATACCCATTCCTATGAAAGAAATAAATGTGGTGTTGGGGATGAGTTGGTTGGGTCGTCATGGGGCGTGGTTTGATTGCGGGGGTCAAAGAGTAAAGATCAGGAATCCTAGTGGGGGAGACTTGATCATCACTGGCAACGGCATGAAGCGACCGCCAAAGACGTGTTCTTTGGCTAAGGCGAGGCGGTATGTGAAAGGGGGAGGCATAAGTTACCTTGTGTACGTGGCTGAGATTGCGGGAGAGAAAAAGAAGAAAGCTGTGGCCGATGTTCCAGTTGTAAGGGACTTTCCGGATGTCTTTCCGGAAGACTTATCGGGAGTTCCTCCGGAGCGTCAAGTGGAGTTCGGGATCGACTTGATTCCGGGGGCAGCGCCAGTGGCTAAAGCTCCTTATCGTTTAGCACCTCCAGAGATACAGGAGTTGTCGAACCAGCTTGAAGAATTGTTGGGCAAGGGGTTCATACGCCCGAGTAGTTCACCTTGGGGAGCCCCTATCCTTTTCGTGAAAAAGAAGGATGGCTCGATGCGGATGTGCATCGATTATCGTGAGCTCAATAAGCTTACAGTAAAAAATCGATACCCGCTACCGAGGATCGATGATATCTTTGACCAACTTCAGGGAGTCGTGTGGTTCTCAAAGATAGATCTTCGATCTGGGTACCATCAAGTGAAGGTGAGGGAAGAGGACGTGCAGAAGACAGCGTTCAGAACGAGGTACGGACACTTTGAGTTCGTGGTGATGCCGTTCGGGTTGACAAACGCGCCGGCAGTGTTTATGGACCTAATGAACCGGGTCTGTAGACCTATGTTGGATAAGTCAGTAATCGTATTCATAGACGATATACTGATTTACTCTAAGACGAAGGAAGATCACGTGGTGCATTTGATCGAGGTATTAGAGACTTTGCGAAGGGAGCGGTTATACGCTAAATTCTCCAAATGCGATTTCTGGTTACAAGAGGTCCAATTCTTAGGGCATCTTGTTAATCGGGAAGGCATCAAGGTGGATCCAGCAAAAATTGAAGCGGTGATGAAATGGGAGGTTCCAAAGACTCCCACCGAGATTCGAAGTTTTCTTGGATTAGCCGGTTATTACCGACGGTTTATTCAAGACTTTTCTAAGATAGTTGTGCCTTTGACGAGGCTCACTCGAAAGAATGTGAAGTTTGTGTGGGGCGAGGAGCAGCAAAAAGCTTTTGAGTTGTTGCGCGGGAAGTTGTGTAAAGCGCCGGTTCTGACGCTACCGGAAGGGGTTGATGACATGACAGTCTACTATGATGCTTCTTATCACGGGTTAGGCTGCGTGTTAATGCAACGTGGGAAGGTAATAGCCTATGCGTCCCGTCAACTAAAAACGCATGAGGTGAATTATCCGACTCACGACTTGGAATTAGCTGTTGTGGTTTTTGCTTTGAAGTTGTGGCGACATTACCTCTATGGTGTAAAGTGTACCATTTACACTGATCATAAAAGTCTGCGATACTTCCTCGATCAGCAGAATCTGAATATGAGGCAGCGTCGGTGGCTGGATGTGGTTAAGGATTATGATTGTGAGATCCTACACCATCCAGGCAAAGCTAATGTGGTGGCAGACGCGTTGAGTCGAAAGGCTCATGGTGATGTGTTGCGGGTACCATTGATGAGATTGACGGTGACCACTTCGTTGATAGAGCTGATAAGGAGCTCGCAGGTTGAAGCTGTGAAAATGGAGAATCAGAAGAGAGAGAGGATTAAGGTCAACTGGCCCAGTTGGTGACCGATGGTAGAGGGCTATTGACTCGTTCGGGTCGAGTGTGGGTGCCTGCGTCATGCGAGGCAAGGCAGACACTACTGGACGAAGCTCATAAGTTCAAGTTTTCTATTCATCCGGGAGCTACCAAGATGTATCGGGATTTGAAGACCGATTATTGGTGGCCGGGGATGAAACGGGATGTGGCCCGTTATGTGGAGAAGTGCCTAACTTGTTTGAGGGTTAAGGCAGAGCACCAAAGACCTCATGGAAAGTTGCAGCCTTTGGATATACCTGTTTGGAAGTGGGAGCACATTACGATGGACTTAATCACTAAGTTACCTCGTACTCCCAGAAATGTGGATGCTATTTGGGTTATCGTGGATCGTTTAACAAAAAGCGCTCATTTTATTGCTATTAATGAGAGCTCTTCATCGGAAAAGTTGGCTGATATTTACGTTAAGGAGATCGTGGCTAGACATGGCGTTCCGGTCACCATTATTTCTGATCGGGATGTTCGGTTTACGTCACGGTTTTGGAGTAAGTTTCATGAGGATTTAGGGACGAAACTACAACTTAGTACAGCGTTCCATCCTCAGACTGACGGTCAGAGTGAGAGAACGATTCAAACTTTGGAGGACATGTTGCGGGCGTGTGTGTTGGATTTTGGCGGTAGTTGGGACACTTATCTACCGTTGGCCGAGTTTTCGTACAACAACAGTTATCATGCCAGTATTGGCATTCCCCCGTACGAGATGTTGTATGGCAGGAGGTGTAGAACTCCGGTTTGTTGGGGAGAGGTGGGCCAGCGGGAGTTGGGTAGTACCGAGATAGTTCAGAAGACGAGCGAAAGCATTGAATTGATTCGAGAACGATTAAAGACAGCTCAAAGTCGTCAGAAAAGCTACGCCGACAAGCGGAGGTCGGATTTAGAATTTAGTGTTGGTGATGATGTGCTTTTGAAAGTATCACCATGGAAGGGGGTGATCCGATTCAGAAAAAGGGGCAAGCTTGGCCCTCGATTCATCGGACCTTTCAAGGTGATCGCACGCGTGGGCAAGGTGGTGTATAGGCTTGAGCTACCACCGGAGCTTAGCCAAATACATAACACCTTTCATGTGTCTCAATTGAGGAAGTGCTTAGCGGACGAGTCGGCTCATATTCCGATAGACGACATTCAAGTTGATGAACGACTTAACTACGCGGAAAGGCCGATTGCTATCCTAGAAAGGAAGACGAAGACCCTTCGGAACAAAGAGATTGGACTAGTGAAGGTTCAATGGGAGCATCGTAAGGGGTCGGAGTGGACGTGGGAACCGGAGGCCGAGATGAGGGCGACTTATCCGGAACTCTTTCAGGCTTAAGCGATTTCGAGGACGAAATCTTGGTAAGTGGGGGAGAGTTGTAACGCCCCGTTTTCCAAATTAGATTTTTTAACTGATTTTGTTAAGTCTTGTTATGTAACTTGTTTCGTTACGAGGTGCAGGGGTGGAAGTGTAATTCTCGGAAGTTGGGGGTGTTGTGTAGAGTGTGTATAAGTTCATTTAGAAGCTTCAATTTCTCCTGGTTGGGGCATTGGACGGTTTGGAGAGAAAGGAGACCAAGGGGAAGAGATTGTTGGTGAAATTGGAGAAGTGTTGGAGAGGTTGTGTTCAATCGATCATCGGAATTCGATTGTTATCGTATTCCTAATATAAGGTATGTGTTCAATTGTGTTCATATGTTAATTGTTGGTGTTTAAGGGTTAGGGTTATTTTGGGTTTGAGAGTTCAATCAAGTGATGATCAATTAGGGTGTTTTGGGATGATTAATCATTGTTGGTTTGTTGTTAAATGTTTGGGCATGGTTGGGTAGTCATTGAGTGAGTTTTATGCTCGAAATCGACGTCGGATTGGAGGTTTTCGGACTTTGGAACGAAATTCCGTCGAAGGTTGATTTTTGGGTTCTGCAGGGTTCTTCGCGCCGCGGAGAAGGCCCTCGCGCCGCAAAGGGCTTCGCGCCGCGAAGCCTGGGTCTTCGCGAACGCGAAGTGTTCTCTGTTTTGAAAATTTAACTTATTCTTTTCGGGTTCGGTTGGGGTTTTTAGGTTTACAAACCCCTAGGGGATATCAACGCATGATGTTCCGTGAAGTTTGGGAGTATTTGGACTAGCGTAGCTAGGACATTTCGGTTTAAGGGTCGGGGTTGCACTTTTGGTCACTTTTCGGGCCGAGTTTGATTTATGTGTTCTTGTACGTGTATTATAGGTGTTTGAGTCCTACGTGTAATCTTATAACCAGTGTGAGATTTCAGACTTCAATACAAGGTGAGTACATTAACCCTTATACGTGGCTTATGTGCAAATTACTTGATATGCGTAATTGGTTACGAGACTAGCATGCTTATGTGAAGCCGTACTCATTGTAATGGTGGTGGCCATCGTGAGTATTGGTAGTGTGTAAATCTGATATCAGAGTGTGTGATCCTTAACGGAGTGACCTTAAGGACGCTTGTGAAAGTATGCCTAGTTCTCGTTACGTTGTGGTTTGTGATATAATGTTATGTGTTTGTGGTTTGTGCTCACTAAGCGAAAGCTTACCCCGTTATGGTTTTTCCTTTAGATGCAGGTCCGTCTGGGAAGGACAAGGGTAAGGGAAAAGCTTGAAGTTCCGATCATGTCGCAGGCTTAGTTCAGTTGAAATAAAAGAATGATAAACATTGTTAAACTTTGTACTATGGTTTTGAATTACGTTTGTGTGTGATAAACTTGTTTAAGGATTTTGGATTAAATGTCTCTTTGAATGCAAATTAAATCTTAATGTTTTTATAAGTTATCTTTTGGGACAATTTCCGCTGTGATGGTTACTTTTCTTTAATTCTGTTAATTATTCCGTTAAGTTTGGTGAAAAATGATTTTAGTTGTTACAAAATCAGATTGACTCTCATGAGTTCTTGGTTTTTTCATTTCATACAACTAGAGTAAAAGAATATATGTTATAAAAAAACTTAAAAATGATTTTCTAAACCATCTATTAGTAGAATATTCGAAAGAATAATATTTAAATCTTTACTTCAAATTCATAAAGAACAATATCTAATCTTCAATGAGTTCATAAAGAACTCTATGCTCGATATAAGGCGTTCACAAAAAATCATATCAATTAATTACAGTTAATATGTTTATGCAAAATCACATGAACTACTTACAACATGCTCATGTATAATCGTATCAATTAATTATAGTTAACATGCTCATAAAAAATCACATCATTAACTACAAGTAAGACATTTTTTATAAATTTTCTCCCACCTGCATTTCATAAGGGCTTAAGGGTGGTACAAAATGGTTTAAAGCCAACCCTTGTGCCATAGGGATGTATTTGTAACATCTTAAGTAGATATATTACAAACTAACTTTTGTGGCTAAAATAAGGATAAGAAAAGATAAATGACTCAATATGACTGGTTTAGTTTTCTTATAACATCCTGGATAATGATTCATATATAGTTGCATGTTATAGATGCAATCTATATCAGAAATAACATTGTAACACCCCGTTTTCAAAGTTAAGTTAAAACAGAGTTATGAGTTAAGGTTGAACCTTGATTGTTATGTCTTAGGAGTTGAGGGGCCCAGATGTCATTTGTGAAAGTGGAAGGGAAGAGTGGTCAGATAAAAGGGTTAGAAACCCTTAACTCTTCAGTGGCAGTTTCCAGAGAAACGTACGAGAAGAGAGAAAGAGGCGATTTGGGAGTGGAAGCAAGGAGGTTCAATTGGATGTTTGTGGTGATCGATTGCGTAATTGATCACGTTTCTTGCGCTTAAGGTATGCGTTCTATGTTAGTTTGATTGTCAATTGATGTCAACTTTGGAGTTTTGTGTTGGTTAGGGTTGGATGTTGGATTGGTGATCATAGAATCACCAATTGTTGTAATTGGTAGGTTTTGGGGTTGAATTACTCGCGTGTAATCGCTAGTTATCGACCCTAGTTGTTATGAGAAAGTGATTTTGGAGTTAATAGTCGAAATTTGGGTTTTTGGCACGAAGTTCGAGGCTGGTCGCGATTTTGGCCGAGACTGGGGAAACCCGCGACCTAGCCCCGCGACCTGAAGTCGCGGGGACAAGCCGCACAAGTCCCTGCCTTTTTCAAAAAAATTATTTTCTTTTTTTCGGAGATTGGGCTATGGGATCATGTTAGGGATGTTAAGAGAGGATGAGGCCTAAAGTTTGGGGTCAATTGGACTAGTCTAGCTATGGTTAAGACTAGTGTTTCGGTATGGAGTGTCGAGTGGTCCTTTTTGGACTAAGTTGATGTGTTATGTGTTTATGTTTGATTAGGTGTTTGCAAGTGATTGTTCTAGCTTGTGAAGAGTATCGAATTGCTAGCGATTGTCAGGTGAGTACCTCACTTAACTCTTGTTGTTATGTATGTATGGTTACGATTGCATGTGTGATTATGTGTATGCGTTCCTTCGGGGACATGGCAGAGTACCTATGGTGGTAGTAATACCCCTAGGGAATTATGATGAGATGTGTTCCTTCGGGGACGTTTGGAGAGTACCTATGGTGGTAGTAATACCCCTAGGGAATTTGCAGAGGCCTGGTACCAGTGTCGTTATTCTTCCTTTATGGTTCTGAGCCGTAAGGAAGATTGGAGATTTGCATGTATGTGGTTGCTATGTACATGTGATTGTGTGTGCATGATGGTAAGTGGTTAAGTGTGTGCTCACTAAGCTTTATGCTTACCCCGTTGTTGTTTATCCTTTTTAGTGTCAGGTACGTCCCGGAAGGGAAAAAAGAAAGTTTCCGAATGAGACTCCGAGGTTGCAGCAGTTCAGTCTAAGCATGGAGTTTAATAAATAACAAGGTTTAAGGGTTGAGTTAGTTTTTCTTGGTTTGGCATGTAACATATGGATAGGGGTTGTTTTAACTACGTTCATGATTTCAAGCATTTAGTTTATGTTTTCTTAAAACTTATGACTTATGAATGGTTTTAATGATGGTTTTGGACGAGCTTCCGCTGTTGTACGAACTTGGTTACTTTTCAGTTAAATTGATTGTTTTTAAGATTTGGGATGTTACAAACATATTAAGAGAATGTCAAAATCAAAATATGTGGAAATTATGTTCATGGTACAATAAACATGTAAAAATGAAGTAAGAAATAATGATGTTATATGTGAATTAGACATATTTTTGGGTATCAATATATGTCAGTAAGGTTTGCTGCAAGATAAATGTTGTATAAAGAAAGTAGAATTGGTAAATTGAAGTCTTGTTGTAACATCCCTCAAATAAGAGCGAATTCGAACTTGGAGAGATGTAAGCAAGAGACGTGGTATAAAAGAAAATCACCCCAAAGGAGAAGTTGTATGAAACGTTTACTACAATAATTAGGAACTAAACAAACAACCTACTAATTTAACTATAATTGCTAGAATAAAGATGGTTGTCCTCAAGCTCACGTTGTATGCTAAGATGACATAAATGATTATCCACAAAAGTTGCCTCTATGGCAATTCACTATCCATTACTATTTAGAAGTTAGAATTCCTACTACCTATGCCACGTGTTATGTAACACATCCTCAAACACATGAGATGTTAATTTAATAACAAACAAACACCATTGCAGCAAAAGTCTTAACTTAAAACTTAAAACGGTCTTCCACGTGGGTCCGTTCCATAGCGGACCACGTACACATCATCATTACATAGTAACTTGGTTTAGTATGCTAAAAAAAGTTATGAAAATGAAAAGTTAAGTCGAAGGACCAACAGTGTTATGAAAATGAAAAGTTAAGTCGAAGGACCAAGAGTGTTATGAAAATGAAAAGTTAGGAACCACTCTAGATAGTTCGTTTTAGAGACCAAATCTAAAATTGGGGCAAACCACATAGTCCACTGGTGTAATTTACTCTTTTATAATAAAGTTGATGGTTAAAATTATGCCTGTAAACGAATCGAACGAACACGAACGAGGCTTGTTCATGTTCGTTTGTTTTAGTTTAAAAGAACACGAACGCTTAACCAAACGAAAAATCATGTTCGTGTTCGTTCATTTAGCACATAAGGATGTTCGTGTTCGTTCATTAAACTCTTAAACGAACTTAAACGAACGGTTTACGAACGTAAACGAACACAAACAAACAAAAATGAACAAACATTAACAAACGAGCATAAACAAACAGAAAATCCTACATATTTTTAACTAACACCTAGAAGTTTTTATCCGAGAGGAGAGAGGCCATGCAATATTTTTTTTAACTTTATTTAAAACATAGTTAAATAACTAAATTACTTAATAAATAATATATAACTTATAAGTAATTATATATAAATGGTTATATAAACGAACCAACGGTTCACGAACATAAAACATAACCGAATGTTCACGAACGTAATTGAACGAACGAGGATGTTGTTCGTGTTCGTTCGTTTATTTAAACAAACGTAAAATCTTGTTCGTCTTCATTCATTTATTAAACGAACGAACATAAACGAATTTCCTACCAAACAAAATCACGAACGGTTCGTCAACGTTCAGTTCGTAAACTATAAGGGAGAGTTTTCATACTATAGGGGTCAATATGGAGCATAGATAAAATATAGGAGGGATACTTTTAGAACCATCATATTCGATTTCCCCAATTCCTTCAAACTAAAACAGGATTTGTTGAATTTTGTTCAATAATTTAGGGCTAAATTCATTGGTGTTCTTCGATTTTGCTACATCATCCAGCAAGATATCTATCGATTCTTTGATACAGGTGCTTCTCTTTCCCCTTATTGATGTTGTCTAAATCTCCAAATTGCCATTATTTGCTGCTAAGATTCAGTTTATGTGCAATTCTGGCTGGATGCATTCAGCTGCCTTTATTTGACCTTCTAATTTTATTACATTTGTTGTTGTTTATTTGTGTTTTTTGGGTTCATCTTATGTGCGATGATGATGGATTACTTGAAATAATCTGCGTGTTTATTAAGCAAATTGGGGTTTGTTAGGTTTTGCTCTTTAGTTTTTCCAATTGTTAATATAATCATATAATCATATGAATTAAGCTTAAATTACAAGGTTTTTATAAACATTTTCTTAATTTGGGTTTGTGGGTATAAGAAAACTAAGTTGAAATTGATTGATTTTGTTTCTTTGGCAATTAGGAACTAGGGTTTTTCTGAGAGATTTAGAGACCTAGTTGAAACTATGATCAAGATTTATTATTCTGATATTTTAGATCAGAAGGAATGAATATATCTTCAGATTGGGTGCATAGATTTATGCATTGAGCATCTTAAGCTGAGATTGATCTTTGATATGCTACATCTCAATTGATGCAATTCTGAAATAGGATAACTTTTACCCCTATTTGGAAGGTGTAAAATTGCTGTTTTTTTAGTCATCATTTTTTTTCCGATGGCCCTAAGTTAATTTTAAATTTGATGAACAAGGCCTATCTATCGCAGTTTCGTGCTAGAATTGAGAATCAACTTTTAGAAGTCACAGTTTTTGTGCATGTTCTTTTTGTTTCCTCATTCTAATTTGTGATCCTATTAAGATTATTGATTTCCTGATGAAAATGTTGGAGGAATTGAAAAAAAAAAGAATTGTGATTTAAAATATTACAAGCATCAAGAATGTAAAGCTTATTTGAGTTGTTTCCTGAAAGACTGATTAGCTTTTTGAATCATTGTACTTGACACTTCACTTATAAATTATAAGTAACCAACATACTTGAAAAATATAAGAAACCAAATACTTGAGTTGATAGAATTAGAGCGAATAATGTCTTTTTTCCTGCTATTTTTAACCAACCATAGTCTTTCTCTGGCTATCCAACTTGAGTGCTGCCTTTGCATTTTTGTACTTTTTGGAGATATGTTAGTGCCAAGTACAATAATTTGAAATGCTACACATTTTTTTCTGACTTTGATTGTTGTATGTTCTTCGTCACAGTTCAAGCATTACTTGGTTTGAGGAAAGTTCGAATATGAACTCGTCTTTCATTGTGAACGTGAGGACCAACAGAATCGCGTCACGTGGCAATCTGAATCAACACCTAAGATTTATTCAATATGAATATCATGCAGAGTGAATAAAGCTTTTTTTTCAGTCTGAATAAAGCATAAATATTCAAACTGAATATTGCCACGTGGCATGATACTAATAGTCCTCACGTTCACAATGTAACGAGTTCACATTTGAACCTGACCCTACTTGCTTTATATTATTATTATTGTTATTATTATTCAAGCATATAACATAAGCAATATTAATACGTGATCCCCATATTTATGATTGTGGCTTTTTAGAAACATGCTATGAAAGAGAATATGTTAATATGCGTTTTTGTGAGCAAGAAATTTTTCATATTTTATCCTTTCTCAGTGTTGGTTTTGAGGTGTATATCATATACTTAAATTTAACAGTGACAAAGTTTTGCTTTCAGAAGGACTCTTATATACAGAAATACCGTAGTGCGACTAATCTGATCTCAACTATTTTTTGGGTGCCATATGGATAAGACCGAAAACAATGACGATTTTACCTTTTGTCAGGCAAGTTCTCTCCAAATCCTCTATTAGCTGTAAACTTCATTTAAATCATTCTCTGTAACATCTTAAGGGGATTTATCGGTTTTTTATCTTCGTTACTGTCTATAGGTTGGTCTTCCAGATGACGAAAACAGAGATGCACAGAAGGGTATTCCAGACGTTAGTAGTGTCAGTATAAATGACGAAAATAAGAGTAGTGGTAGTATTTGGAGTGACAATTCAAGAAGTAATGCTGATAGGGAGAAGCAGGAAAAAGTTGGATCCTTAACTTTTAAAGTTATTGATGCATCGTCGCAAAATAAGCCGGCTGAACGTCCCAAACAGCCAGCGGTAGATGCGGGAAGTTCAGTTAGTACGTCACAGAAACCGAAAACTGGTGTAAAGAAGCCGGCATCAAGGGCAAAGGTTCCTTATCAAATTGGGTATAGCCAAGTGGATTGGCTGAAGCTAACGCGCACGCATCCGGACTTGGCAGGTACATCAATTGCTTCAATTTTGGGGCTATTTGTTTACCTTTTAGTAGTTCCATTAAGAGGCAATATCTGAATCGTTAAGAGGTGAATCTTGTTTGGCAAAAAAAAAAGACCTTGTCTCTTAATGGTTATAAACCCTTTGAATGATTTTGTATCTTGGGCCTCCCTTTAACCATTCAGCGCCCTAATTTCATTCTGAACAATTACCAAACAACAATATTTTATTTTGCACTATATCATAAGAGCCTCTTAGTCATTCTGATCGCTTAATCATTATGCACCAAACCATTTAACAACTGCCAAACAACCCTTAGCTAATTTAGACGAAAACTGCCAAGTGTGAATTTTCTTTTTTAACTTTTTGTATTTATGTTTTCTCATTTTGTCTAACTTAATTCCTTACAAACTATTGCCTTTTTCTATGTTTTCACAAGAATGATGGTTGGTTTGGTAAAGATAGAAGATATAGTAAGCATGATCGTTCAAAAGGTCGATCATTTTTGCTTTCTTATAACATGTCAAGAGAAATTATAAGTTTCACCTTAAAATCTAGGAATTCAAAGACAATATTTTGGATGATTTTACCCATTATTAGATACAAAACCAACAAAGTGAATCTTTATGAGACTTATGAAAATCGTTGGTCTTTTAGGAACATCAAGTTAAAAAGAAGAGGCTGTAATAATATTCAAGATTGAAGAGTTGAGAATGTGTGCATTTGCAATTCAAAAGCTAACTTGGGCTCCACTTAAGTCTTCAGCATTAGTTTGAACGCTTGTTAACTCAATTTCTTAGGTTAAAACTTTCTCTTGAATAATGTGATGCTAGACCTCATTATGCTTCTTTTTTTTTTGGAAAAGGTTCATCAGGCTTCACCCAGATTACATCTTTGGCAATTTGGTAATTTAATTACAGCCGTCTAAGACTAAGCCTGGCCACAGAATGCCAATGCCAGGACTCGAACCCAGGGTAGATGGATATTCCATCACATTCCCCCTAGGCCTTTTGCCAGTACGGCCTTGTGGTTCTCAATATGCTTCTTTCAGGCATGGAAAATTGGATTTGATGCAAGTTTAAGGGTACCTTCAAATTAGCACACTTAATTTGCACAACGTGTACTCGAATAGCCTCTTCAACAAAATGCACTCTTGTGCAGCCACCGTTGTTGCCACATATTCAGCTTTGGTGCTAGACAAAACAATAACATCTTGTTTCTTGTTGCACCAAAAAAACATGTACTCGATTTGGCCTTATTGGAGTCACCTTATCTTTTAACTCACCCACGCAAAAATGCTTTATCTCAAGCAATTATCATATGATCATATCACTGACATACATATATTATCTCGAGCAATTATCATATCACTTTTTTTGCAGAAAGATAACAACATATATGAAATACAATAATTTCCTCAATCCACATGTATATAAAGATCCTCAGCCCAAATATGTAATTCATAAAAAGTATTCTTAAATTGACATACATACCTCTTTGCTAGTAACATTACCAATTCATATTTAAAAAATTTATAAAAAAAAAACTAGTATTTCTATATATTTGAATCATATTTGTAACAAGAAAAGTACCATGAAATTTCTTTTGAGTGAGAATCTTGAACATGGTCCTATAAACCAACCAACCTTTTCCTTGAGTTGACCTTAGTCAAGTTAGCATGAATGCAATGTAGAAATTAGAATGGAACTTCATGCCAATGTACTGATTTACTTCTGAATTTGGTGGAATTTATGATTGAAGGATTGAAGGGGCAGTCGAACAAGAGGCTTATATCCTTAGACGAAGTTAAACAACACAAAACAGAGGACTCAATGTGGACCGTTCTTAAAGGCCGTGTTTACAACATCACTCCGTACATGAAGTTTCATCCTGGAGGTACTATCATATTATTTCTTTCATCATATACAAAGCTATGAATTGCTGTGAGGACATTCCATTTCTATATTTGCATGATTTGGTTTGTCCTCAATGAAGTTCCTTAGTGTTTTGTGCATTTTTAAGACTGCTTTTAAGATTCCCTTGGCAGAATATCAAGGGTTTCAAGTCATGAAAATAGTATCTTTTTAGAATCTAGAGTTCTATTTTGTTGGATATGTAGGCTGATTTGTATGTACTCTAAACCGGCTTACAACTTTGCAAGTAGATGGTGGGGGTGCCCGTGTTCTTGTATTCCGTATTTTGTCTTCTTATAGTCGGGCTCGGTCTTCCATCTTCCTTTGATGTGTGGATATAAACCGGTCATATGCTGTGCTTTTGATTGTTGACCTCTGATCGTCCATCTTTCAGGTGTCGATATGTTGATGAAGGCGGTTGGAAAAGATTGTACAGCATTATTCAGTATCCTTTTTATTAGTTTTCAGACCATCAACCATGTTCTTTTAATAGTATTTAGTTCACATCCCCTTGGCATTTTTGCCGATGGTTTGGAATATGCATAACTTATGGAAAAGATCACGGTCACCATGGGGAGGTAAATCATAGGTGGATGGTGGCTGGAGTCAAACCCTAGACCTCTCGCTTATTCTGCAAAAGTATATTCTCCTTTTTACCTCTTAGGCTAAAGCTGTGAGGACTTGTAATGCACAACTCGTTAAAAACATAATGCTACAATCGCGTGATATAACTTTGTAGAGAAAGGTTCATGCGAGAAACATAACTTTTTAAGAAAACGTGAGGACGATTCTCAACCACTCATACAGTCAAGAAAGACGGCTTTGACCGGGTCACCTTCTTTAATCATCTCCACCCTCCATGAATCGCGTCAATCCTCCGTGATTGCGTCCACCTTAACCGAAAATGTGTGGCTGAGAATCGTCCTCACGTTTTTCTTAAATTGACATCGTTCTCGTATGAACCCACCTCTTACTTTGTATGTGTGTGTGTATATATATATAAATAATTACATATATGAATGGGAGTGTAATTTTCTTTAACGGGTTTCTTTAGATAAATACCATGCTTGGGTGAATGCTGAGTTCATGTTGGAGAAGTGCCTTGTCGGCATTCTTGAAGATAAGCGATGATCGTATCTTCAAAGAGAAATTTGTACCATGTTGTTTGGTATTATACGATATCCGATTAAGAAACATCAAAGAGTATTGTAACATTCATTTGACATTGTAAAGATTTACATAAAGTTGTACCTTTATCTGGAAGTTTGAATGCAGATTTATGTTCCTTTTACAAATCCGCTTAGATCATCTTTAACCGAATAGTTTGACATACTCTTTTTTTTTTTTTCTGTTGATGAACATTGGATCATCAAACTTGCTACAAACTAACTTGTATGACTACATTATGGAAAAGAAAAGAAGTAAGACAATTTCCAACTAAAAGTGTACATTTTAGCTCTTAAATTTACACTAATCATAAAGATAATAATCTGTCTCTAAGTCACCAAATTAACCGACCGCTAATTTGGATAAATCTCAAACTTTTTGTCGGTGATTCAATTTGAATGGCAATAATGCATCGCCCTGTGGGGTTTTCAAACGCGAAAAGGCCCGGGCCCACATTTTCCATAGTTAATCATCCTCAAACCTAAATTTGGAGATATTTAAAGAATGGTTGGAAGGTTTTTTTTTTTTTTTTAAGGCAAAGAAGGGACTTTATTAAAAGAAGTCTCTAAGGCAGAAACGAAATAGAACAATCAAAGTCATAAGACGAAACCAGACAAGTGCCAAGAAAACCCAAAAAGAAAGCGACAAAAACAGAGAAAATCAGTTGCCAAAAGGAGCTTTGCACCAGCCACTCCAATTGATCTTGCTAGAACGCCCCCTGTTTCCCACCCAGATTCTCCAACAGATTCTAAAATGGAGAACCAAAATCCAAAATCTCTATAAAAAAAATCATTCTACTCCAACAGATTCTCCATTTTGGGGATAGAATCATTGCTTAAATTATTTAAATATTGCATATATGTATTAAAATATTATTTCTCTCCCCTCAACTTTTATTTTAAGCATTCTCATTGGTGGAACATAATAAAAATCATTTTCTCTCTCTTGGTAATTAATTTTGGAGATTTTAAGAGCTTTCTCCAAATTTGAAGATTTTGGCACTCTCTCTCTTACTTTCTCCATTTTGGAGAAAGCTTTGGAGAATCTATTGGAGACCAAAATTGTACAAAATCTCCATTTTTCTCTATTTTCTCTATTTTGGAGAAGCTGTTGGAGATGCTCTAAGGCAGAAACGAAATAGAACAACCAAAGTCATAAGACGAAACCAGACAAGAGCCAAGAAAAGCCAAAAAGAAAGCGACAAAAACAGAGAAAATCAGTTGCCAAAAGGAGCTTTGCACCAGCCACTCCAATTGATCTTGCTAGAACGCCCCCTGTTTCCCACCCAAAGCGCCGAGAGACTTTGTATCAAAGAGAATAGATCCTCTTGCTTAATGCGATTCTTTTCTAGTGTTAATGGGCCCATTACCGGTTTTTCGACTTTTTTGTGTGTAATAATTGGAGAGGTTCCAAGAAGATATCCTACATATTCTATAAAAGAATTTCTAAAAGAAATATTAAATTCGTCGTCTTCAATGAATTCTCTACTTCTGAGATTATAAACATTGGGTGGCTTGTCCGAATAGTGGGAACAAAAAAAATATTTTTTCTTGCTCTTAAGTAATCTTTTTAGATACATCTCCGTATTTGCAGAAATTTTTCTCTCATGAATGGGTAATCATATGTTGAGTTGTTAGCATTGAAAGCATTTAAATAAGCTAACTAATGTTTGGCAGTCTAAAATATCTTAACCCAAACCAAAGTGCAACCTAACCCAAACGTACGAGTTAGAAGGGTTGGTATTTTGTACATCAAAATAATCCCGTAATTTTGGATATGTTGTGTTCTCTACTCATAATTCTTTTTTTTTAATCGACCATTTGATACAACTTATCTATATTTATTAAATAACATATCACATTCAACTACTTCTCAATTTACGTATATATGTTCCCGTTTATTGAACATATATATGAAGAAGTTATATCGAGATTGATAAGAGATTGAATTGAAATTTGAAAACATATGGATATGAATAGACTATAGAGTATGAGATAGTGTAGTTGTCTAACGTAAATATTAATATAGTCTTTAACAATTATATTATATCTAAGATATAAAAAGATACTGAATTTATCGGATTAGATTCAAATGATCATAATTCAATTTCAACCAAAACATACAATTTAAAAAATTTAGAGCTCAATTAAACATCAAGTTATGTTTTAAATTAGCTTATTTTAGTTGGTTTAGTTGGGTTTTTGAACACAACTCTCTTATACATTCTTCATTTTCAAGGTTTAAAAACGGTACTAGAACATGCAACACTCAAAACCTATATTTTCTTCCACAAGTATTTTTACTAATTTTATTGGTATTATCTGCATATATAACCAATCGCAACTAGGCCATGGTCGGTTAAAAGAAGGGACCAAACTCTGTCACTCTTTGACCAACTTTGACCACAAACCAATGGGTTCACATCCCTTTTATAAACCATCTTTTCCATTCATTGGGTTCGAACTCTTACAAACTACTAAAATGATTCCAAAATCTTAATAAAACACAACATTTCATTAAACCCAATATTTCATTGGTTCGATTTTACAAACCATCAAACCAACACATACCACAACACCAACTATAGAATAACCTCAAATTCACCTCTACGCTCGAATCGGGGAAACCTTAACTTCATCGATCACCGGCCCACAAAGAGACCCGAAATCATCAACCCTCGTGTGATAATACGAGCTGTAAAACGTCACCCGGGTTCTGGCCGATAAGGCCGTAAACTTCATGCTCACCGTCTTCCACTTCCCCTTCCCGATCGACTTGAACGGTGCCTTGAGGGTCTGTTTTCCGGCAAAGGCTTCGACCATCATGTCTCCATGGCACCCGTTCTTCGCGTCCCCGATGGAGAAGCTGAGGCTGTAGAGTTTGTTGGGGACGGTTCGGAGGATTTGGGCGACTGCGCTTTCTCTTCCGGCGACGAGCTCGATGGCGGCGAGGCCGGACGGGACGTTGAAATGCTTGGCGTCGATGAATTTGACGGCTTTTAGAGACTCGATGATCCACCCGGGGAGCGGGGATGTGATGTCTTCTTGTCTTGGAGGGAGGAGGACGCCGTTGGAAGAGTTGAATAAACGGTGGGGACCTTCTTCGAACCCGCCATTCTTCACCAAATTAACTGAAACAAAAAACAATCAAACACCTTTCGGAACTAATTTTCTTTTCTTTGACAATTTTAAGCTCAGTCGATAGTAATTGTTAACGAGCTTAATAAGCCTTGCAACTTATTTAGTCAGCTAAATATAAGGATTTAAATTTCTGTGTGAAATTTGGCTATTTCTGAGAAAAAAACTCTAAAAAGGTGAATTTGGTTGATGGTATTTTGGTCAATTTCGTTTTACCTTAAAAGCTTGCTAAATAACTAAAATAAGTCATTTTCTATTTTAGTTAAGCCAAGCTTACTAAATAAGCCATATTCTATTTTAATTAAGCCCAAACTTACTAAATAAGTCATTTTCTAATTTCTATTTTAATCAAGCCAAGCTTACTAAATACATCATTTCCTATTTTAATCAAGCTACTATAACCAAGGCTTTGTTTGGCAAAACTAGCTGAAAGCTGGTAGCTGATAAAATAACTTACGAATAAACCATGTTTGGCAAAACTAGCTTATAAGTAAAGGGTATCTTGGGTATAATAGTTAGTATTAATAAAAATATAATTCGAAAAAACAATAAAAAGCTCCCGAAATCGCTACTTCGACTAGTATTTCAATAAGATATCTTATAAGCATGCTTATGGTCCATCCAAACATGTACTAGCTTATAGCTTATAAACTAGCTTATTTTCGTCAAACACAACCCCAAATAAAGGAGCTTTGTGAAGCTAAGTTTTTCAACAAATATGTCACTTTCAGTTACAAAAACACAATCCTTAGATCTCGGAAAAACCTTCAAAACAAAAAACTTTTCCCATAGATACACACCCATTAACTTTATCTATATAGGGGTATAAATGGAAAACCAACAAAAAAAGAAGCCGTTCTACTTACATCGAGTAGGTCTAGGAGGAAGGAGCTCTTTAATGGCAACCGCATCTATTAATGGACCACATTTAGGATCTTCTTGAACTCCAGGGTTATGGAAGATCAACCTCACACTACTGGAGTTGGCCTTAAACCCATAAGCATACACATCGCCGCCGTCGCTGCTGTACAGCGTCTGCAGCGGAAGGTCACCCGACTGCGGGGGCACCGACACCCTCAGCACCTCCTGCTGGGCGCACGTCCTCGAGGCACCGAACGTCACGGCGTACAGAGACCCCGATTTCACGGCGATGGTCTGCGACACCGTGGCCTCGTTGCCGAGCCTGACGGCATGGACGCCGTGGGCCACGGGAAAGTACATCCCGCCGGGCTGGGGCCCGCCGTGGATGTACTCCACCAGGCCCGTGATTTCCCATTTGGGCAGGGCGTTTTTGCCCAGCAGGACGGTTTTCTTGATGTCGGTTGGTTTCGGTGGTTCTTCGAAGTTTCCGTTTGGTAACAGACCTGCAAAGTATAAAACCAACAATGCCGTCACTGAACAAGCTAGCCGATAGCCGATAAGCTAGTTATGGATAAGATTGTTGACAAGGTATTGTTTGGTAAGCACAAGCTAACTTATTTTGAATGTACATGTTTAGATGGATAAAAGCTAATTGTTTTATAAGACACTCGAGGTAGCTTTTTTAAGCTTTTTACAGTTATACCCTTTGTTAATAACTTAATATTAACTATTATACTCCAACATACATTTTCTTTTGGTCATTTTACATACATATAAGCTAGTGTTATTTAAACATAATTTGTTCATAAGTTAACTTGTCAGCTACTAACCAGCTTATCAGTCATCATCAACTAGCTTACAAATAAATTATGTTCGGCAAAAACTGCTTAGGGTATGTAAAACGATCAAAGATGGTATATTAGGATATAATAATTAATATTAACATGGGTATAATTGAAAAATGCTACAAAAAGCCACCCGAAACACTACTCCGACTAGCATTTCAATAAGCTAGCTTATGCTCCGTCCAAACATGTACTAGCTTATTTTTACCGAACATAGTCTAAACCAGATCTATATAGGTTAGATAAGAATGGGTGTTTGTGAGTTTGAGATCTGAGGTGGAAAAGATGCATACCTTCAAGTGGAGTTGGAGTTGGAGTTGGAACAGCAGCAAGAACACAAGTAGAGACCAATGTGAAAGAAAGAAGAATGCAGAGAAAATTAGCCATTTTTTTACTGGGAGAATGAGAATGAGAATGAAGGAAGATGGGAGGAATTAGGGGTTTTATGCTTGAAATTTATATTTTTAAAAAAAAAGAAAAGAAAAAGATTTTATCTCGGAAAAAGAAAGGGAAAACTGACAGATATTTTCTGGTCGTTGGATAAATGGGGGTTTTAGTTGATGATGATGATGATGGCCACGAGGGATGTTTTTGGGTAGGAGCCCACAAATTTGTTTCCACCATTTCTGCAAATCTGATTTTAAAATCGAAACCAAACAAAATTATGTTTTGTTTTTATCAAAAACTTTTTTGTTTAAATTAAAGGGTTTTATTATATTATTAAATTTTTACTATCTTATCTGTATTAAATAATATATTATATTATTATAAATTTATCTTAGTTATATTATAAATCATTGGTAACTTTATAAGTTAATTTTTGTCGAACATAATTTAGTTATCAATTATTGGTTAGTTATGAGTCACCAACTAACGCATTGTTCGATAAGCACAAAGTAGCTTTTAAACTATCTTATTTTTTGTGTACATATTTTGATGGATAAAAAATAGCTTATAAACTATACACTAACTTTTTGATAAGCTATTTGGAGGTAGTTTTTTGAAGTTTTTTGTAGTTTTTTCAATTATACTCTTATTAATATTAATTATTATACCTCAATACAATTTTTGGTTATTTTACATATCCATAAGCTAGTTTTTGCAAACATAATTTGTTTATAAGATAGTTCATCAGCTACTAGCTAGCTTATACGCTAGTTTGCCAAACATAGTCTAACTTATTAATGGGTCTGCAAAACACAACCTTTGTTTTTATTAGGGTTTTTTTGTTTGTTTGTTTTAATTCATTGTTTTATTATTAATAATTAACAAAAGTTTAGTTTTAAAATATTTTTTAATGGATCTGGTCGAAAAAAGAAATTTATTTGATCTAAATTTCAACCCTGTTTTTATGCACCGAAAAGGGAACACCAAAAAACAAGACGGGAGTTAATGACGAGATTGGCATGTGGAACATTCGTTTCTGTGGTTACGTTACTTGCATGCTTTTAAAAGTTATCACATGATGCGTTTTTGCTACTTAGTTATACAATTGAAATTGCGAAATGGTGTCTACATTTTATATAGAAGCGAATTGATATTTTCCTTAGGCATTCGCATGTCGCAATTCTCTTTGAGTGGGCCAAGTGTATCATTATATCGTTACCGCTTTCAACGCGTATAAGAAATTTAACATGACAACGTTTTTCTTGATGTCCTTTAGTGCCACCTATATCGTTTTAATAGTTACATTCATTTTATTTAACTATTTTATACTAATTATTGTCATTAAGAAAATGGCAATGTAGATGGTCCTGTTTTAAAAAAATATGCAAATCGCCACATATATGCCTTTGTCGTTTGTCAAAGGCACTTTCATAATTTTGACACTTTATGATATTTTTGCACCGACTATCAATATCTCTTTTATGTTTCTCTCACTACTCCTATGTTGTCTAAAATTTTACTATAATATTTCCAAAAAAAAATCATAAAGAAATATTAATTACTTTCTTATAAATTTTAGATTATTAAAATTTTACTATAACAGTGTTTTTTTAAGCATAGATCGATTTTATGATAAATGTAGTAAAAAAACTATAGGTTTTTTAATGCTCAATATTATAAAGAAAATAGGATTTAATAAGGGACCACTAATTATATTATATAAATTCAAAATACATTTCTATCTAATAATTTTTTCCTCTCTATATATCAATATCAACCTATTCTATATATATACATTTGACAAATGGATTATCCCTGTTCATAAGCACAGTAACTCTAAAGTTACAATTCAGGCCCTTTAAATTTATAATTTACACCCTCATATTTTGTTAATATTTATTTTATACCTTTTCCCTTTTTACATTTCATTTTAATTTTTGTTATATTAACACATATAATTGTATATCAACTAAAATAAATTAAAAAAATACGTTTTAATTTTAACAAAATTACACCATTATAATCGTCTCTTCGATACTTTCGAAATGAGTCCAATATTAAATATTTTTTAATTTAATTATGATTTTCTATATCATATATATTAGAAACTATAACATTTATCAAATTTTAGTTATTGTTTCTAAGCAACAATAATTCATTATTTATTTGTTTCTTATACCAAAGTTTTAAATATTACCCTTTCATTTACTACCTTTCCTTTCTATATTACATTTTAATACTACATATATGCCACGTCTCATCCTCTTTTGAGTCGGTTTCAACAGTTTTTTTGCTTAAACATGTATCTAAACGCAATTTACATTATCAGTTCAATTATCTCACACATACTCACTCCTCCTTAAACCTCTCATTAATTCAATTTTTTATATCTTTTCTTTTGCTCTTTAGCACATATAACATAACCCAAATACATCAATTATACAATTTCCACCATTATTAAAGAATAAAAATCTCTAAGAAACAATCTCAAGCTTAAAAACTTTTTAAAATTTAAAAGATATACAACATCATGTATACAACTTTCATGATGCTTCCAATATCATTGATGGTGTTATTTTATAATTGAATGTTATTGTTCTTTAATTTTTATTCGTGACATGTGTTTGGTAAAAAATATCTTATGTCCCCTTTATTAGTGTTCATCACATGATTGATAAAATTTCAAATTTATTCAAATGTGGTAGATGTTATGTTATATGCTCTAAGAAAGAAATCAATAAATGTAATACATATGTGTTTCGTAATAGAAAAAATGATTTTTTTGGGGTTTAGACTTCTAGAAATTCAAAAATATCCATTCTAATTTTAATCCGTATAGTTAATTACCAGAGGTATTGACCACAACAAAAGCTATATTAACCCGAGTTTAAAATTTTATTTTCAAATGAGATTTTTTTATAGGTTAGTAACAGATCACCACTTACATCATAGTTGTTCTATAGATTTATGTTACATTTCAACTATTTTTATTAATTCATGTCAATATATTATTATAGTTTTCCCTCCCCGCAACGCGGGGTCAAGAAACCTCGTTATTAACATTTTTCAATATGATTTTGGCTTTAAAGAAATGCAAATAACATTGTCCATGTATAATATGGAACTTTGGCAAATGTGATTGTCCAAGGCCTTAATGGCAATTGAGAAACATACATTTATTTTCAATTAAGTTGTCCTAAGTATGGTTTCAAATAACCTGCATAAAAACTAATGTATTTACTTTACCATAAATAGTGTTAAATCGGAAAAGAAAAATAGAACAGTCTCAAAAAATACTCTGTTTTGAGGAATTATAAGATATAATTGTAGAATTGTGATGTGCCCCATTAGGGAACCCTCTCCCCGAGGGGCTTGCGATTCTCCTCAAAATCGGAGACGGATATAATTGTAGAATTGTGATGTGCCCCGTAAATATATTATATAATTAGTTATTAAATATATCATTTTTTTATAAATAATTAGATCTAATATCTTTTAGAAATAAAAATAGTACTTTTGACATTTCTTTTTATATGCATTTTTTTAACTTGTCATGCTTTTTCTAGACTAAAAACATTTGATCAAACAATTATGTAAGATGTTTTGATTCCGTTCACATATGAGTATTTAATGCTTTATAAAACCAAAATTTTGTAAATCTGAGATTTAAATATGAACCATTTGATTTTTTAACATATTTAATTTAAAATATCTCAAATAAACAGTAAAAAGAAGTTTTCGATTCCTCATTGGGATCCCATCTCTCATTGAGAATGAGGACCAGAACGCGATTATAGTCTTCAATAGAGATATGGACATGGATTAAACATCGAGGACGGGGATGGACCCCCTTCCCATGCCTAACAATTATCGAAATATAAACTTTGGCAAATTTCCTAGCAACTAATATAGATCAATGATGTAGCAAAGTAAATAAAGAGTATTGAGTTCATGTCATTAATCAGATATACCACATAACATGTCCTATGATAAACCATTATAATTTGATACAAAATCTTTATTTCTGATGTGTGATGTCTTTTTTTTAAAGTTATTATAATATAAGATCAAACTATGCTAATTAAGCAAGTAAACATAAACTATTAGAAATAAAGATATAATATTATATTGTCGATTTAATTATGTTTAAAGTAATTATTGTCCTCCAAATCTTGACGAAGATCTTTACTGATACCACCACCATGTGATCGATGACCCAATTTTATGGAAAGCCTTCAATCCCTCTCCCAACTTACCTTTTCATTTTTTAATAATATTCTTTTTACATAGGTGTTCAAATTAACATGATAAAATGACCATTGAGAGTAATTTTCAAAGACCCATTTTTTATTATCAGTTGATCTAAATCGACAATCTTTATCACATATATAATTAGTAGTGTATGAAATTAAAACTTGGTAAATCCATGTATATATAGAAAAATGTTTATAGATGTTAGCATTGAGATGTTAACATAAGTAAACAGGAAAAAGTTAAAATAAGTTAGCATTAGTTAAAGAAAGTTAACATACATCAACATATTTAATATTAAATAAACATATATTAACAATGTTAACTTACATGAACATGTACTAACGCTTCCTATGTAACTTTAATTTCTTATCGGAGCCCAACAATAAGTATGTATGTACAATCAGAAGGAAATATTAAGAATGAGGACCATAAAATCAATGGATCCTTTAGTTGTTCCACATCAAACAATGTTGTTTCGCAATTTTAAACAGAAAAATACTTGTAAAAGTTTTCATCTTGAGGGGTTGTTTTTGGAAATCATATATGTTTTTTTCTAAAATCCGATTCGGTCAGATGTCGTTTCATTTAGGTTTTTCGGATTTTGTCCAGTTTTGCTCAACCCTAAGTATTAGGCAATTGTCATAAAAGGATAAAATCATTATACCGATTCGATCAGACGTCGTTTCAAGCGTCTTCCATCCATCTGCATTTTGAGAGGTATAATGATACATCTGACTTTGTTCTACTTAGTTCCATGAGAGTAGGATGGAAGACGCTTGTTCCACTCTTCTTCTACTTAGTTTTGGTGTATCCCACATAGATGTCTACCAAACATAAGACAAGCTTGTTCTGTTATGTCTTGTACCATCCTATTCCGCGACCAAACGCATCCTTAACGGAGGAAGTTTAAGCTGTTATTTGAAAAGACCAAAACCAAACGTTTTACATATCATATGGATGAATGTTTTTGCAAAAAAAGTTGTAAGGACCTAGTCCGAGAAAATGAGGAAATCACATGGACTAAAAATAAAAGTTATTGTTATAAATACGAAAACCAAGACACGTAGCATGGGCATGGTCAATGATATCGCAGCAGGGGCCATGTATGGGCACAGCATATGGTGTGTGTGGTTTGCACCATGTGATCCATTTTCATATGCTGTTAATTGAAAATTAATTCGACGATATCCATTCGATCAGTTTCTATTGGATATGTTTTATAAATTAGTTAATAATTTAAGTGGTAGCTAATAAACTAGCTAATGAGTAAATGGTAAATAAATTATATAATATAACATTATATATATATATATAGAGGAGAGTTCCGTTGTTAACCACAAATAGTGTGTTAACCGTGTTAACTCACCTCCACCAATGAAAATGCTTAGTGTTTAAAGGGTATGTTTGGAAATTTGAACCCTTCTTCTCCTTCCCACACCTCCCAAATCCAAACCCTTCTTCTCCCTCCCAACCACAACCACAACCACAACCCATACCCCCCTCCACCTCCACCACCACCCCAACCCTTACAATCTGCCGCCGCCAACACTACCACCACCACCACAGCCGCCGGCTGCCATCACCACCACCACACCATCGTATTCGCCGACTTCCACCACCATGACCACCACCACCGCAGTCGGCTTCCACCACCACCACCACCACAGTCGCCGCCTCCTTCCAAGCACCACCATAGTTGCTGCCGCCTTCCAAGAGCACCACCACAGTCGTCGCCAGCTTCCAAGAACACCACCACAGCCACCACCGCCTTCCTAACCCTAGTCGCCGACGTCCTCCTCTCCGACCGCAACTCCGCCACCATTTAAACCCCATCGGACTCCTTCTCCGACCATGGCCAACCATCGCTCGAACTCCTTCGGAACCACTTCTCACCGTTGGCCTTCCACCAGATCTGTCGCCTTCCACCCGATCTGCCGCCAGATCTGCCGCCCTAGGTCGCCGATTTTGGGTTTTAGTGGTGGTAGTTTAGTGGATTGCAGATCTGAGGTCGTAAAATTAAGGTTTTGATGGTGGGTGTGGTGGTGGCTTGGAGATGGTGAGTGTGGTGGTGGTTTGGAGTTGGAGATGGTGAGTGTAGTGGTAGTTTGGAGATGGTGGGTGTGTGTGGTGGTGGTGGTGGCGGCTGTGATGGTGGCGGTGGACTAGTGGTGGGTGTGGTGGTGGTTTGGAGATGGTGGGTGTGGTGGTGGTGGTGGTGGACTAGTGGTAGTGGTGGTGGTGGCTGTGATGGTGGACTAGTGGTGGTGGTTTGGAGATGGTGGGTGTGGTGGTGGTGGTAGCTGTGATGGTGGTGGCTGTAGTGGTGGTGGATGTAGTAGTGGTAGCTATGATGGTGGTGGTTGTGCACATGTGTTTACCGGGTGGAGGCGGGGGTGCACATGTGTTCGCCGTATGGAGGAGGAAGGAGGCGGCGGTGCACATGTGTTTGCCGGGTGGAGGAGGAGGAAGGAGGCGGCGGTGCACATGTGTTTATCGGGTGGATGCGGTTGTGTACATGTGTTCACCGGGTGGAGGAGGAGGTAGGAGGCGGCTGTGCACATGTGTTCACCGGGTGGAGGAGGAGGTAAGAGGCGGCGGTGCACATGTGTTCACCGGGTGAAGGAGGAGGATGAAGGTGGTTTTCCCAAAATACCCCTGTGCACTTGTGCTTGCTGTATTTTTTAATTATTAGTTATTAAAAATTCCCTAATTATAGGGATTTAATCTTGACCCTAGATCTAGATTATTAAGGGTTGTGATGGGTTAACACGGTTAACACACTATTTGTGGTTAACAACGGAACTCAACCCTATATATATATATACTAATTTTGAATTTATTAAAAATAAATTTTAGAAAAAATTTACACTAACTTATGATTCAAATTATTGTTACATATAATAAAAAAGAAATTGATCAACTTCTAACGTATTAAGTAATTAATAATTTCAATAGTTAAAAAGTAGATTAAATATTTTTTATATATATACATGTAGCATGTTTTAATTATATATGAAATAAAATATAGTTTTAATTCTATATAACTTACATAAACATTTTGAAAACTGTTATATTTGTTTTAGAACATATTAAATAATAATTGGTATAATTAATAACATTTGAAAATAACTAACAATTAATATATAATGTATAATGTATAATTAAATTAAACTATTAATTAATTACTATAAAATAATATGTATAGTATTAATTAATTATTGATAATTAATATTTATTATTAATCACTAATAGTTAATATTAATAAGATCGAGGTATAAATGAAAAAAAATCATAAAAAACTCCTCAAACGCAACTCCAGTTAGCATTTCAATAAACAAGCTTATATTCATACAAACATGTATTCCAAAAATAAGTTAGGTTATAAGCTAGCTTATTTTTGCCAAAAACAACAATTGTTTGACAAAAATAAGTTAGTTTAAAAACTATCTTGTGCATCCCTCAACTCCATTTCGCAAGAAGATTTTTCCCATAGTACGTAAGGTGCACCCGTTAAACTTAAGATGGTGCTCAAAGATATTTTGATTTTTGAGGAGTTGAAAGTGTACATTTATGAAATCAAACACAAAAAACTCCTATTGCAATCTATAAAGAAAACCTTGAAAAAGCTCTCTCGAATAAACTAAAAGCCAAAAAAAATCCTTCAAAATCAATTAAAAAACTAAAAAATCCATCTTAATCAACCAAAAACTTTAAAAACTATCTCAAAACCAACAAAAAAACTACCAAAGACAAAATTCAACCAAAAAACTCATCGAGCGACTTGCGGACATATAAAGGTATACCTGCTTGGCAAAGATCCTACATGGTAATCATTTTTGAAGTTATCTTCATTATTTCATATTTGATTAAAAAAAAAACTTTCTCTCTCATACTTTCTCCATTTAGAAGATAGATTTGAGGAAACTGTTAGAGAAAAGAAAACGCAAAATTTTTCATATCCTCTATTTTTATTATTTTGGGACTAAACTACATTTTTGGTCCCTCAGATTTTTGTGCATCCGCTCAACTCCATTTCGCAAAAAGATTTTTTCCACAGTACGTAAGGTGTACCCGTTAAACTTCAGATGGTGCTCAAAGATATTTTGATTTCTAAGGAGTTGAAAGTGTACATTCATGAAATCAAAAACAAAAAACTAAAAAACTTCTATTGCAATCTATAAAGAAAACCTTGAAAAAGCTCTCTCGAATCAACTAAAAGCCAAAAAAAAAAAAATCCTTCAAAATTAATTAAAAAACTAAAAAAAAAAAAAACCATCTTGATCAACCAAAAACTTTAAAAATGTCTCAAAATCAACAAAAAAAAACTTTAAAAATGTCTCAAAATCAACAAAAAAACATTTTTGGAGTTATCTTCATATTTGATAATAATAAAAAAAATTATCTCTCATACTTTCTCCATTTAGAAGATAGATTTGAGGAAACTGTTAAAGAAAAAAAAACTCAAATTTTTCATATCCTCTATTTACATTATTTTGGGGCTAAATTACATTTTTTGGTGCCACACATTTTTGTGCATCCGCTCAACTCCATTTCGCAAGAAGATTTTTTCCACGGTACGTAAGGTGTACCCGTTAAACTTCAGATGGTGCTCAAAGATATTTTGATTTCTGAGGAGTTGAAAGTGTGCATTCATGAAATCAAACACAAAAAACTAAAAAACTCCTATTGCAATCTATAAAGAAAACCTTAAAAAAATCTCTCTCGATGATAACAAACTTAATTTGTTGCTTTTTGTTCAACAAAGCTTCACACTTGCCCCAAGCTTGGTTGTGAGAACTATTTACGCCTCCGACATGGATCATAAGATTTTTTTTCGGACCGATTTATGAAGCGTAGACAAACAAAAGTATCATTGCCTCCTTGATCTCTAAAACTTGGTTTAAATAGATAGCTACATAAACACTACGCTGCATTTTTACTGACACTATACTAAAGACAAGTAGAACATTCATCAAACCAAATAGGGTTGAATCTTCGTGGTTTTTCCCCAAATCAATAGGTATGCTCTAAAAAACTTCATCACGAATATTAGGATTGTAATCTAAAATCCTTTTGCATAAACGATGATCACCGAGAAGACCTGTTAAGTTGGTTTCCACACAATTTGGTTCTTTTGTCAACATCATTTTTTCTGGCATTGATGATGAATCTCCAATTGTTTCTTTTAGTTAGATATTTATCCATGAATGCTAAAAGTTATTAAAATTAGTGTAGAACTATTACAATATGTATAGATATATCATAATGTGAAATTGTGAACTGAAAATAGACCAACATAAGAGCTTATTCACTTAATGAGAGTCTCTTATACACATTGTTGACAACATAAATTGGCAATTGCAACTTCCACTTGCAAGTTGGAAGGTTGTTAAATGATCAAGATTCAAGCATAATAGCATATAACAATATTACTAGATTAGTTAACAGAGTAAGTTATAAAGGAACTCTTAAATTAGAAACAAGAATATTCAATTTCAAATTATAAGATGAAACATTGTTTAAAGACAAGAACACATTATAGATTCAAATGAAGAAAAAGTTTGGTCTATTTAAACTATTTCAACACGAAAAAATTGATAAGAACAAATTACAAGTTTAGAAAATTTAGATCGTTACCTAAAAATTAGAGATTTTGGAAGGAGGACAAGAGTAGAAGGACGACTGATGTCAGCAGTTGGCGAATAGCAAGATTCCGACCGGCGATCGGTGAGCAACAAAATTCAGGCGATTAACAACTAAAAATTTATTGTGAGATGTGAGTAACAACTTGTAGTCGTGGAATGGTGAAAGTCTAAAAGAGAGAGAAAAATTTGTTTATAACCCTATGTCTTGTTGTGTGCATTAGTTTAGAGAGGGCCCTATAAATTTTTTATGGGCTTTGGGATTAACTTCACTTACACATGGGTGGCTTTTATGTAAAGAAAATTATGGGCTCAAGAGGTTCCACGGTTGCTTCCGACCTTCATGTCACTCTAAACTTGGATTGAGTTTTTGCCCCGTCCTAAGTTGTGCCAAACGTGCGATAATGAGTTTTGTCACATGCTATCATATTTTGTCTCATAGTAAATGCAATCTCAAGGACACATTAGCATCCACGTGAAGATAAATGTTCTTTAAAACAAAATAAGTTTGGATCACTCAAGTTTGGATCGCTCAACAACACCTGAAGATATATGTTCGACCACTAAACAACACCTGGAGATATATGTTCTTTAAAACAAAATGTTCACAATCAACAAAAAGAAAATTAGTATGCAGAAAACTCTATCGAGACTACAAATGATGGACGATTGTATGTGTTGTTGGTCAACTATGGACATCAAGCTTGTTTGACGTCCATTACAAGGTCATCGGTTACAATGATCATTGAATTAACAAGGAATATTTCGTGAACTTTTGGATTATTCTCTCTGAAATACAATATGATCTTTAGTGCGTTGAGCCTCGAAGGTTCTGGTACTTACACATTATTTGATGTGACCGTTAGTTTATGCTTATAACATCCAAGGGGGACCTTGAGATAAACGACTGATACATGCTTCTAAATATTCTTGTCATTGGTTATTGTTTGAACATTGATGGTTAAATCCGTTAACGATATATTCACAATTAAACTTCTTTAAAGTGATGCTAGTAAAGAAGGAATAAATGGAAATTCTTAATAGTTGGATAAACATTGATGAGTATGAAATTGTATTGGATACAAAAATGTATACGATGTTATGTTAGTTGATCGTATGTTTATTATTATGCTTGTCTTAGTTTTTAGAGACCATCGTTAATTGTAATTTTTTTACCCAAAGAGTAATACTTATAAGTCTATTTGAAACAGTGCATTGACAACCATATAAGATGTTGAGATGTCATCCTTTTCTCCCTCATCGTCATTTAATTTATTTAAGCACCCTTTATACTTATGTAACCAATCATAGGGTTGGATTCTGTTAGGAAGTTGAGGTTAACGTGAGAATTGTGAGAAGTGGTTATCCATTGTTAGATGAGAAATGGATGCACATTTGGAGAAAATGCATTAATACACCCGATCAACTCCCTTTTAATGCGCAATTCATTGGAAGCACATGAGATTAAAAATGATTCAATTGTTCAGATACATTTCTCATCGTTCCTTACTATTAACTCAACTTCTCACATGATAATATGCCACCAATCATATACTTACCTATGTTTTGTATTAACTAAAGTTTTACACAAGCAATCCTCAATTAAAAAAGAATAAGCCAGAAAACAAGTAAAAAGTAAGAGGAAATTTTTATTCTTTTGATTTAGAAACCATAGCAAATAATTGTTGAAATGAGTTACAATTTAATGGTGACATGTTGGATCTTCTTTTAACAACATGCATTAATCAAACAACATTTGTCAGCTAATAAATCATCAAGCATATCTGATTTAAAAATACCAAAATATGAATAAATTCTATAAATCTCAATAGGGGTGTGCATGGTTCGGTTTGGTTCGGTTTTGAGGTAAAACCGAAACCAAACCGAAAATTTCGGTTTTTAGAAAAACCAAAACCAAAACCAATCAGTTTTTCGGTTTTTGGTTTTCGGTTTTAAGTTCGGTTTTTGGTTTTTAATTCGGTTTATGGTTTTTGGTTTTCGGATTTCAATCTTTTGTCCAAAAATCAAAATTCAAGATCATCAATTCCTGTTTATCGCATCTGAATGTTTAAAAGATAGAGTTGGTGTTTTATAAAACTATGACTTCAATTTAATATTGACTAATTTACATTATTAATCGTTATCATCATCATAGAATGACTTCAATTTATTATTTGTTTCATCAATTTTTAAAATAAATGTTTTCTATGTGATGTCAAGTCATTCATGGACTCAACTAATTATGAGAAGGAGAATTGAAAGGGTAAAATTATTAATTCGTCGAAAACTAAAAGAAAATTAACAGAGCACTGGAGATAAGTAAGAACTCATAAACAAGAAAATTATCAGAGAACTGGAGATAAATAAGAACTCAACAAAATCTTCCAGTATTTACTAAATAACTAGGGTAAAACTAAAAGAAGTATTTATTCGGTTCGGTTCGGTTTTTTCAGTTTGGTTCAATTTTTGAAAATTTAAAAACCAAAACCAATGGTTTTGGTATTGGTTCGATTTTTTCGGTTTGTTTTTTCGGTTTTTTCGGTTTTGGTTCGGTTTCGGTTTTTTCCTGCTCACCCCTAAATCTCAACTCCAATCGAGTTTTTAGGCTCTAATGGGTAAAACCTTAACGTCATCGATCACGGGCCCGCAAAGCGATACAGTATCGTCGGACCTCGTGTGGTAAAAGGAGCTGTAAAACGTCAATCGGGTTCTTGTCGATGTGGCCGTAAACTTCATGCTCACCGTCTTCCACTTCCCCTTCCCTTCCGATTTGAACGGTGCTTTGAGGGTCTGTTTTCCGGCAAAGACTTCGACCATCATGTCTGCGTGGCACGTGTCTTTCGCGTCTCCAATGGCAAAGCTGAGGCTGTAGAGTTTGTTGGGGATGGTTCGGAGGATTTGGGCGATGGCGCCTTCTCTTCCGGCGACTAGTTCGATGGCTGAGATGCCGGATGGGACGTTGAAAGTCTTGGAGTCGATGAATTTAACGGCTTTCTGGGACTCGATGATCCACCCGGGAAGTGGAGATGTGATGTCTTGTTGTTTCGGAGGGAGGAGGACACCGCTCGTCGAGTTGAATAGCCGGTGGGGGCCTTCTTCGAATCCGCCATTTTTAACCAAATTAACTGAAACAAAAATGGTTCATGAGTTAAAAAGCATCTATGTAACAACTTTTCTATGATTTCTCTAAATTAGAGAACCTTGACTTTCTAACAATAATTACATTCAACTCCTACAAATTCGTTAAAAATAATTACATACAATTTCTTCAAAAAAATAAATAAATAATTACATACAAATAATTTCTCTATTGTTTTATAAAAATAGATAACTAAAAATTAAAATCTATAAAGTTAGTTACACTCAACTCCCGTAAATTTTGCATTTTATAAAGATGTCAACATAAAATATACAGTTATAATATTTTTATAGTTTCATCATACAAATACCCTTTTTTAGAACTTTATACAAAGTAATAATAACAATTCAATCTTATCGATTGAATTGAATCAAACGATCATTTTTTTTTCTTCATTTCATCTCTTGTCTATTTTAAGAACATTAGAGCATTTCTAATAGCATTTTAGATTTTAGAGATTTATGGTATATTTTTGCTCCAACAAATATTTTAAAATAGAGATTTTGGAAATTTATGGTATATTTTTGCTACAATAGCTATGTTAAAATAGAAAAAACAAGACGCTTACATCGAGTAGGTCTAGGAGGAAAAAGCTCTTTAATGGCGACGGCATCGATTAGTGGGCCACATTTGGGATCTTCTTGAACTCCAGGGTTATGGAAGCTCAACTTCACACTGCTGGAGTTGGCTTTAAACCCATAAGCATACACATCGCCCCCGTCGCTGCAGTACAGAGTCTGCAGCGGAAGATCGCCAGACTGCGGTGGCACCGACACCCTCAACACCTGCTTCTGGGCACACGTTCTCGAAGCACCGAATGTCACCGTGTACAAAGACCCAGCCTTCACGGCAATGGTCTGGGACACGGTGGCTTTGTTGCCGAGCCTAACGGCGTGGGCGCCATGCGCCACGGGAAAGTACACCCCGCCGGGCTGAGGCCCGCCGTGGATGTAATCCACAAGGCCCGTGATCTCCCATTTGGGTAGGGCGTTTTTTCCCAGTAGGACGGTTTTTTTGATGTCGCTCGCCTTTGGTGGTTCTTCGAAGTTTCCATTTGGTAAGATTCCTGCAAATTATAAAACGAACTATGGCGTTAATTAAATAGAAGTTAAATAAATAACTATCAGGATCAGGTTCAAATGAAAATTCAAATTTGATTGTGAACGTGAGGACAACCAAGAGCATGCCATGTGACATATTCATTCTTAATAATCATGTATTATTCGGATAGAATGAATAATACAATACAACATGTTGTATTATTTAGTATTATTCACTCTGAATAATAATACTGAATGTTGTATTATTCACTCTGAATAATATAATACATGATTATTCACAGTGAATATATCACTTGTCGCTCTTGGTTGTCCCCGCGTTCGCAATGAAATTTGAGTTGCAGCCGAACTTTCCTCGTACTGTTAATTGCATGATGTTGTTTATGGAAATGAAACTTACGGTCCATTGGAGGCAGAGGAGGAGTAGCAAGAACACAAGTAGAAATTAAGGTGAAAGCAAGATAAATGGAGAAATAATTCGTCATTTTTGCAGAAAGAAAGAAAGAAAGATGGGATTTGGATGGAGAAAATTAGGGGTTTTGAGGTTCAAATTTATATGTTGGATTCTTAGTTGATGGATGATTATTGAAGGCCACGAGGGATGTCGGGATGAGCATGTTTTTGCACGATTTCGTGCGATCTAAATACAAGAAAACAATATCATATATAAGTTTTTAGCATCTTGTTATAATAGAATGGAATATTGTTTATGATCTAAATCTTAACCCACATTGAGCCGTGTTTGGGATTAGATTTGTGGTATCGGTTGGAGGGTCATTCTTGACATGTTATAGGTCCTAGATGAAATGTAAAACAGGATTGTTTGGTAAAATAAGGTAGCTTATTTTTTGTATATATGTTTGTTAAGACCAAAATTAGCTTATAAATTAGCTTTTTGATGAGCTACTTTCAGTAGCTTATGAGGAGTTTTTCGTGATTTTGTTCAATTATACCCCTTATTGATAATTAACTTTTATCAGTTAAAATTATATATTAACTATTATTAAATAATAATTATTAGTTATTAATAAATAATATTTATTTGTTATTAATAAATAATTATTATTAACAATTATTAATTTCTATGAATTAACATTAATTATTAATTAAATTAAATACCTTATATATTATTTTATTTTAAATATTATTAATTATATTAGATATTATTTAATATATTTAATTATCAAAAGATAAATATAACATTTTTTAAAATGTTATATAGTTAATACATGTTAAATATTTTAATAAAAAAATATTTATATCTAATTATTAATTATATTTTTTAAAATTATTAATTATTTAAAATATGTAAAATTGATCACTTTTATTTTTATTATATTTAATTGTAATTTAAATTATAAGTTAAAAATAGATTTTTTTAAAATTTTGTTTTAACAAATTCTATATTTATTGTGTATATATAATAATAATAATAATAATAATAATAATAATAATAATAATAATAATAATAATAATCAATTCTATATATAATAATATAATAATCAATTCTATATTATTTCAATATATCTCTGTTATATAAACTTTTTATTGTTTGTGTTATTTAACATATTATATTATTAAAAATTTATTTTAATGATATTATTAGAAATTTGTCCTAATTATATATAAAATATTTGTAATTGATTATTTATTAAAGATATTTTTTTTGATCATTTTACATATTCAAAAGCTAGTTTTTACCAAACATGATTTGTTCATAAGCTAGCTTATCAGCCACCAGCTAGCTTATCATCTAGTTTGCCAAACATAGCCTAAGTAGAATAAAAAACCTTTAATGTATGGTCTTTATCATAAAAATATCATATTCTTGGATTGAAGATATACTAGTAATTCGTATAAACTGTTCTTCTAGTACTCTTGGACAAAATATCAATTAATAACTATTTCTTAGTTTCACCATGAAAAACATCTTATAATATACCTTTTAATATATAGATTGACACTATTTGAAGTTACAGTGTTAACAATTCAGAGTAACATTTACAATAATCTACACTTTTAGAGATGAAGCTTTTGGTTTGTTTGTATAAATTTGAGTCTTATAAAACATGAAGTACTCTATTATGAAGCTTGGACATTTTAGACGTTCTACAAAACCAATTTATATATCAAGGTTTTTTAATCAAGTACTTTTACACTTTAATACTAACTAAAAAAACTATAAAAACAATGATCAATACTATAAAGTGAACGGCCAATTAATTTTTTATATATTGTCTTTGCCAACGTAATTAATTAATAGATGTTTTGGTTTTCAATATAACGCAAATTTCTTTTTAGGATCCTATTAGATACTAAAAAGTTTGTGTCAATACTTTACAAATTCTTATTATTATTAGGGCATCTCCAATGCATGACACTCTTGTCATGGACTGCCACATCAGCATTCCACTCACCATACAACTCTACCATTTAACATCCACACTCTATAACACTCTAATAAGTTTAATGGAATTTCCACATCATTATATATATATATATATAGTTGTATCAGACACAAAATTGTATATGATGTTATGTTAGTTGATTGTATGTTTACACTTATTATGCTTGTCTTAGTTTCCAGAGACCATCGTTAATTGTAGTTTTTTACTCAAACAGTAACACTGAAAAGTCTTTGAAACAATCATTCACATGGATACTTAGCATCATAACTTTGTTCCTAAAGGGTACCTCGACAACCAGATTGGGAAAACCATATTGTTACCGTTTTTCCATATCCTACATATTCCTCCAATAAGAATATTAGACGTTGACATGTCATCCTTTTTCTCCCTTCTTGTCATTTAATTTATTTAAGAACCCTTCATAACCAATCAAGGGGTTGAGTTTCAGTGGAAAGTTGAGGTTAACGTGAGAACTGGTTATCAACCATTAGATGAAAAATGGATGCATATCAGGATTGGATGCACCAACGTAAGATGCATCGAGATGCACCATATCAACTCCTTTTAAATGTGCAATTCATAAGAGAGCATGAGATTAAAAATAATTCAATGGTTCAGATCCATTTCTCACGTTTCTCACCATTAACTCAACTTCTTAGGGCACCACATGTAGCAACCTAAGTTATGTATTAACTATATATAACTTTACACATTTCTCAATTGTAAAAAGAAAAAGACAGAAAACAAGTAAAAAGTAAGAGGAAATTTTTATTCTTTTGATTGAGGAACCATTGCAAATAATTGTTGAAATGAGTTACAATTTCATGGTCAAATGTTGGATCTTCTTTTAACAACAGTCATTATATAATCAAACACCCTTTGTCAGCTAATAAATCATCAAGGATATATCTGATTTACAAACGACCAAAATATGAATAAATTTCTATAATTTTCAACTCCAATCGAGTCTTTAATTAGGCTCGGACGGGTACAACCTTAACTTCATCGATCACGGGTCCGCAAAGCGATACCATATCGTCAACCCTCGTGTGGTAAAACGAGCTGTAAAACGTCAATCGTGTTCTGGCCGATATGGCTGTAAACTTCATGCTCACCGTCTTCCACTTCCCCTTGCCTTCTGATTTGAACGATGCTTTGAGGGTTTGTTTTCCAGCAAAGGCTTCGACCATCATGTCTCCGTGGCACGTGTCCCTTGCGTCTCCAATGGCGAAGCTGAGAGTGTAGAGTTTGTTGGGGATGGTTCGGAGGATTTGGGCGACCGCGCTTTCTCTTCCGGCGACTAGTTCGACGGCGGAGATGCCGGATGGAACATTGAAAGTCTTGGAGTCGATGAATTTAACGGCTTTTTGGGACTCGATGATCCACCCGGGAAGTGGGGATGTGACGTCTTGTTGTTTCGGAGGGAGGAGGACGCCGCTCGTCGAGTTGAATAGCCGGTGGGGGCCTTCTTCAAATCCGCCGTTTTTAACCAAATTAACTGAAACAAAAATGGTTCACTAGCTAAGAGCATTTTCAACAATTTTTCTATGATTTATCTAAAACAGAGAACTAAAGCTTAAGATCTATAAAAATATTTACATTCAACTACAATATTAGGTTTTCTTATTTCAGAGATTTCCACATTAATTATATTGATTGTAATATTCTTTAATTTTATGATCCCAATATACTTTAAAAAAAACGTGTATATAATAATAATAATTCAATATCATTGTTGTAAGTACATAAAATAATCATTTTTCTTACTCTAAATCAAGTCTTTGTGTAATTATTTAGACTTGTAACTTTTTCATGTTTTCTCTGTTTGAAATAACATTATAAAAAATCTACTACACCATTGTAGGGAACAAAACTAGGGGTGGCAACCGTGTCGTATTTGGGTTGGTGGGCCAGAAATGCTCAACTCGGACACGACCCGTTTAACTAATTGTGTCGAAACCTTTGACCTTAACCCACTACCCGTCATTCCAAACATGACCCGTTTAACTAATCGTGTTGAAATATTCAACCCTAACCGACGACCCACCAACCCGACCCGCGTAACCCGTTTAACTATACGAGTTCACGAGTTGGCGGGTCATAAACGAGTTGGTGGGTCATAAACGGGTTGGCGGGTCAAATACAACCTTCTTCAAAACTTCAAATACAACTAATAAAATTTGATTTACTGATTTTAGGCGTTGAATTGAAATTGAAAAGGTAAAATGAAAGTCAAAATAAAATTTTGCAATATGAAAAATATTAAAAAGATAAACGGGTTAGCAGGTTGACCCGCAAACCATATACCAACCCGAAACAACCCCCGAAATAAACGGGTTGGCGAGTTGACAGGTATTTTTTACTAAATAGTCAGATTTTATGCAAACGGTTTACGTAACTTTGCATGTTAGATTTTTCCAATTTTTCATTTTTATGTTTCATATAAAAAATGGATTAATAAAAAGATCGGCTATTTCAGTAAACTTTCTAAAAAGTATATGAAGCTTACATCGAGTAGGTTTAGGAAGGAAGAGCTCTTTAATGGCGACAGCGTCCACAAGTGGGCCACATTGGGGATCTTCTTGGACCCCAGGGTTATGGAAGGTCAACTTCACACTGCTCGAATTGGCTCTAAACCCATAAGCATACACATCTCCTCCGTCGCTGCAGTACAGCGTCTGCAGCGGAAGGTCGCCCGACTGTGGCGGCACCGACACCCTCAACACCTCCTGCTGCGCGCACGTTCTCGAAGCGCCGAACGTGATGGCGTACAGAGACCCGGGTTTCACGGCGATGGTCTGGGAAACTGTGGCTTCATTGCCGAGCCTGACGGCATGGGCGCCGTGGGCCACGGGAAAGTACATCCCGCCGGCCTGAGGGCCGCCATGGATGTACTCCACTAGGCCCGTGATTTCCCATTTGGGTAGGGCGTTTTTGCCGAGTAGGACGGTTTTCTTCATGTCGCTCGCCTTTGGTGGTTCTTCGAAGTTTCCGTTTGGTAAGATTCCTGCAAATTATAAGATGCGTTAATTAATTTGAGGTTGGATAAGTAGACGAAAGTTCAACATCAAACTCAAATTTCATTGGGAACGTGAGAACAACCGAGAGCGTGTCATGTGACATTATTCAATATATTCGCTCTATGAATAACATGTGTTATTCATAACGAGTAACACAATATTCAGTGTTATTCAAAGTGAATAATACAACATTCGGTACTGTTCAGTTTTATTTACTATGAATTACACTAGACGTTGTGTTATTCTCTCTGAATAATACATGATTATGATTATTCAGAGTGAATATGCCACATGACGCACTATCGGTTGTGCTGGAGTTTGCAGTAAAATTTGAGTTTGCAGCCGAACTTTTGCCATAACCGATAATTGCGTAATGTTGTTTATGGAATAGAAACGTACGGTCCATTGGAGGAGGAGCAGCAGCAAGAACGCAAGTAGAAACCAGCGTGAAAGCAAGAAAAATGGAGAAAAATGTGGTCATTTTTGCAGAAAGAAAGATGGGATTTGGATGAGAAAATTAGGGGTTTGAAGGTTCAAATTTATATGTTTGATTCTACTTGATGATTATTATTGAAGGCCACGAGGGATGTCGGTATGAGGCTATTTTTGCGTACAATTTCTCCACGATTCGTGCGATCTAAATAAAAGAAAATAATATCATATTGTTTTTAGCATCTTCTTCTATACTTCTATGTGTCTTCGTATTGAATATTGTTTATGATACAAGGGGGGTGTTTGGAAGTGATTACCTATGAAAATGCTTATTAACTTATCTTTCTTACCAAAGGGCTTCTAGCCCAACAATATCTTGATGTTTATAGGGTGTTTTCCTTGGCCTTTGGTCATGGGTTTAAACCCTACTGTGGGCAAAAGGTGTAGTTTAGTAGTAGAGTAGGTTTCGTTGTTAAAAAAAAAAACTTATCTTTGACTTTTTTTTTTCTTTTTTAAAGTTAAAATATGTTGCTTTTTTAAAATACTCTTTATCAGCTTTATGAAGAAGGAGATAATCAATCCAAACATTTCAAACATAGCTTTTCCAAGAAGGAATAAGTTGATAAGCAATAAGCAGTTTTCACTTTTCAAACTAACTCCCAAACACCCCCTGAATCTTAACTCATATTGTTGGGGTGTTTAGAATTGATCTCTTATACCAGTAATAATAAGTTTTTATTACAAATCATGTCTAGCTTAGTTGGTATTCTTAAGGACGGTAACATCCTAGGGGATTGTGGATGGTATCTAAGTCTACACAGGTTCAAATCCAAGGGAGTCAATTTGAGGACATGTGAAATACTCAGTCCTTGGGCTGATCCAATCATAGACTGGGCCGCCCCCATCCAAGTCAAAGACTGTGGTTGGGCTGTGGTTGGGCTCTAGGTCCCGTGTAAGCTGGGCCGGGACAGCGGCGGATTAGTGGGTTGCCCTTGGATGCTCGGTACCGCCGAGGAGGCGTGCGTGCGTGTGTGTGTTCGTGGTAATCGTTCGTTGGTTCGATGCCTTTCATAAAAAAAAATAAGTTTTTATTATTGGCATTAGTGATAAGAAGTTTTTGAAACTTATTCTGATGTAATACTATCATAAGTTACTCTATTATCTTTTATTTGCTTATTTGTTAAACATGATAGAAACGAAGTTATTAATTTATTATGTTTTACTATCATCATACATTAATCCAAACTTTCTATAAAATTTGTTTTAACACAATATAAGTTAATAATCAATTTTAAAAAAATACATAAGCTGTTTTAATAACCAAATCCCAAACCCCCCTAAAAGATATTAAAATAAATGAATGTTTAAATTTATATTTCTATTTGTTTTAAATTAAGTGTCACCTTTCAAAATTACATATTTATTTTTCATATTTATCTTTAGGTTTGTTTAGCAAAAATAAGCTAGTCGAAGCTAGTTTATCTTATAAGTCGGTACATATTTGAATGAACCATAAGGTACCTTATTGAAATGCTAGTTGAAGTAGCGTTTTAGGAACTTTTTGTAATTTTTTTCAATTATACTTTTATTATTATACTTCAAGATATCTTTTTTGATCATTTTACATACTCAAAAGTTAGTTTATCATCTATCAGCTAGCTTATCAACTAGTTTGCCTAACACAACCTTAAGGCTGTGTTTGGCAAGCATAAGCTAGCTGATAAGCTAGCTGATAAGCTAGCTTATAAGCTAGTCCATCCAAACATGTACCAGGAAGCTAGCTTATCAGCTAGCTTATAAGCTAGCTTTTTGAAACGCTACTTTGAGTAGCTTATGAAGAGCTTATTGTAGCTTTTTCCAATTATACCCTTATTAATATTAATTATTAAATTCAAATATACTCTTTTTGGTCATTTTACATACTCATAAGCTAGTTTTTGCCAAACATAATTTGTTCAACAGCTAGCTTATCAGCTACTAGCAAGCTTATCAATCAACAGCTAGCTTATCAGCTATCCGCTAGCTTATCAGCTACCAGCTAGCTTATAAGCTACGCTTGCCAAACATAGCCTAAATCTACTAGAGATTCTTTAAAATATATAATAATTACATAATTTTAAAATTTTATGACTCCTCATTCCCAATCTAGTAATTTCACTACTTAAATGGTTATAGTGGAGTAGGTGTTAACAAAATTTTGAATGGTAATCTCTTATTCCTTGTAATAATTTAAGTGACGAGACATTGACTCATAAATTCAAATATCATCAAAGTCTTCAGAGATTTACATGACTAATTAAATATATTCATTCATTTAATAGGGATATGACTTCTTTGCCTTAGGCCATCCGCAGCCGTGCAGGTGATACCACCTGCACAAGCTGCCACCTTAGCACCACATCAGCTTTACCACTACCTTACCATTTCATCCACATCCGTACAGGTCATACCACCTGTATAATTAAATAATAAAATATTACCTTTATATATATATAGATTGAATGTATGTGTGTGTGTGTTTGAGATTTTTGTTGAACGGTGAGCTCTCACCGTTGAGGCTGGATACAGCCCCCTTGCAGGTACACCTCGGCGGTGTTACCTCCTGCAAGGGGCCGGTGCAGGAGACCTGCACAGCCGGCCGCGGATGGCCTTAGGCCATCCACAGGCGTACAGGTCATACAACATGTACAGACTGCCACCTCAGTGCCACATCAGCTTTACCACTACCTTACCATTTCATCCACAACCGTACAGGTCATACCACCTGTATTGTTTAAATAATAATATATATATATATATTCTGTATGTATATATATATATGTGTGTGTGTGTGTGTGTGTGTGTGTGTGTGTGTGTGTGTTTGGCATTTGTTACCGCCTGCAAGGACTCACCGTTGAGCTCCCTTGCAGGTCCACCACGATGGTGTTACCACCTGCAAGGCACCTGTACAGGCTCCAAACCGACTTGGCTGCGGATGGCCTTAGAGCATCCACAATGGTAGAACCTCCAAGAACCTCAATTGCCATATTTGCTCTTGCCACATCATTGACACATCAACAAAATAAGAACCTCAAGAAACTCCACTATGGAGATTCTTACAAAAACCTTACTTTCCATATTTTGAATTTATAAAATGGTTAAGAAATAATCAAAATAATAAATGAAATAATAACACAAAAGGAAAGTATATACAAGAACCCGGGTTCTTGTTCAAGCAGCTGGGTTCTAATAAAAACCTGTGACTGGACAAAAACCTCTATCCCACAGTGGAGGTTCCTGTAAAAACCTCAAGAAAAACCCCGAGAGAAACCTCCATTGTGGATGCTCTAACTTCCTCTAAAATATTATTCACAACAACGAGCCTTTAGAATATTAGTAAAACTCTCCGCATCGAAACACGGGTAAACCCCTCGTTGATTTACAAATACAATTGAAATGATACTTTATGTCTCATCTGTAAAATATTTCAAACTATTATGTTATTATAAGTACTTAAATACATACGAAAAACAATTTAATTAAAATATAGCAAAAATTGGTGTAATTGCAACACCATAAGTTGTTAAATTTTAAGACAATATTCATATGCACGAATAAGGTCGAAGGTTCATGCCATCCAAATAAACCATAAATTACTTTATTTTCAAATAATAGATGAGTGTTTGGAACGTATTATAATAACCTTGTAAATTATTGGCCTATGAGAGCATCTTTTATTTTATCCAATGTTGTACATCTTTCTTGCATCAAATGTAATAGCAATTCATTCAAATTCAACACCAAATTTTACGGTGTTGATGAATAGTATAACCCCAAAATCAGTTTAATTAATATAGAGCTATTAATACAAAATAAGTTTAGTATATATGTGATTTAACTCCTTATTTTTTCGATGAGACCGTCTAGATCAGCACACGTACGAATGGGCCATGGGTATTTCGATGATGTATTTCTCCGCTTTCCTCTCGTGCGCCATCTGGACACCCATGTAAATAGCCCACTACTAAAAACATTAACAGCTGTCGAAACAGTTGCTAAATGGTCGGACAAAATTTACCGACAGTTTTTCGACGAAAACGAGTGTCGATAAAAAACTAATCTGTAAAGGCTAGCACAATTTTCCGACGGCATTTTCGGACGATTCTCCGTAAATGGTCGGAAAAACTTTACCGACAGTTTTTCGACGAAAACGAGCATCGATAAAAAACTAATCGGTAAAGGCTAGCACAATTTTCCGACGGCATTTTCGGACGATTCTCCGACTGTTCCATTTACCGACAGTTTTCCGACGACTAACTAAAAAATAAATACAAAATAAAATAAAAAAGAAACAATCAGTAAACTGTCGGAAAGTAGTCTGTAACATTAACGGTCAATAATACATTGTACAACTTATCAATGAATCTCTCCCTTGTGGACATCATGTACCCATGATTCCCACTAGAAACTACATGGAAACCTTTTTTACTATCTATTCAAGTATTCCCGCATCAACATTGATTTTAGTAATCCCTGAATCAGGCTGCTTCTAGGTCGGTTTAATCAAAGTTCTTATAGAAGACTTAGACTTCCCCTTGAGCTCCAACAACATTTTAGCTCCCATTTCAACAACATTGTGAGTACACGGATTGCATGTTCCATGTACACTATTGTTCCTCAAGTTCCAGGCTGCTCGCGAGATTGTAACAAAAAAAAACTCAAAATCATCTTTACATAAATAGTTCGCCGTTGTTTCAAGCACAAACCTTATCTCCTTGATTATCATTCTTCAATAAATATTCCAATGTCTTTTTCGTTTTAAATGCTAAAAAAAATTATTTTGAAATATATAATATAATAGAATATTATTATTATTATTATTAATTAATGGCATGAATGTAGTTCCTAATTTTTAGATTTTCACCTATAACACCATATTTTATAAATTGTTTCTTGATCCCTATCGACAAAGCCCCAAACAAATGAAATTTCACCGTTCATTGCTGAAATCTCCCACACCAAAAAAATAAATAATAGAGTAAATTACGGATTTGGTCCTTAAGGTATGACGAAAATTACGGATTTGATCCTTTAACTTCAAAAATTACATAGATGGTCCTCTAGGTATGCAAATCGTTATGGATTTGGTCCCTGGGGCTAACGTCTGTTAGTTTTTCTGTTAAGGTGAAGGGTATTATGGTCCTTTTCCATTTCTTTGTTATTTTAACATTTTTCTAATGCACAAGGACCATATGTGTAAAATGAAACTCATATGTGTTAAACTAAACCCAGAATCATTCAAAGAAATAACAAACCCTAACACAAATCTTGTGAAATGCAACCATCTCCGGCGACCGGCGGCTCCAACACAACCACCATCTCCGGCGACCGGCGGCTCCAACACAACCACCATCTCCGGCGGTCCAATGCAACCACCACCATTACCCGATCACAACACCGCACCATTTTCTCTCTCTCTCTCTCTCGATGATGCCGCCACTGGAGTTGACGGAAACCTCCAAATCTTCTCCGGTGGAAAAACCCAAGTCGGAGAAGAAATCCATCTCCGGCGGTGGGAGGAACAACGGCAAAGGGAGTGCCATGACGGAGGGAGGGGGCTGGAAACAGTCTTCAAGACGATGAATAAAGATGGAGATGGAGGATAGTTGCAGATCTGTGCGTCGTCGTCCTTGTGGGCTTCATCACGACAATCGATTTCTTCTTCGATGTGTGTTCCAGATCTTGATCTTGATTTAGGGTTTCAGATCTTAATGGCCTTCATTATCGATTTCTCCAAACAAAACAAAACTCTTCTCCTCTCTCTTTTATTTATTTTTTTTTAATTTATGAAGAGATTTAAAGATTTAAAGAGAAAATTCAGGTTTGATTTGATTTTGGAATGCATTTAAGATCTGATTGAATGTTTGATTTGATTTTGATTTAGGGCTTCCATTTTAATCACATTGAATGTTTGATTTAGGTTTCCATTTTAACCACTGAATGCTTGATTTAGGGCTTCCATTTTAATGTGATTGAATGTTTGATTTATGTTAGAATTTGTTAGGTGTTATTGGATTGTTTGATTGAAGGTTTGATTTGGTCCTGATTTAGAATTTCCATTTTAATATGGTTGATTGAAGGTTGTTAATGTTCTTGAATTTGTTCTTGATGATCATATTGGAGAAGATGAAGATTTAAGAAGAAAAAAAAGGAAAATCAATTAAAAATGGTAGAAAAAGTAAAAGGACAAAAATGCCCATAATTTAACGGAGATATTTGACGGACGTTTGCCGGAGGGACCAAATCCGTAACAGAATGCATACCTGAAGGACCATCTATGTAATTTTTGAAGTTAAAGGACCAAATCCGTAATTTTCGTCATACGTTAAGGACCAAATCCGTAATTTACTATAAATAATATAAGATGAAAGAATTTAAAACTGATAATTATATATGTACAGTAAATATAGAATACACTAAAAATTAATTAATGATTTATATAATCATTACATAAATTTTGTAAATTTTGTTTTGTTAGAATTATTTAACTTACATAACGATTACTCTTAGGCTATGTTTGACAAGTGTAGCTTATAAGCTAGCTGTTGATTGATAAGCTAGCTAATAGCTGATAAGCTAGCTGTTGAACAAATTATGTTTGGCAAAAATTAGCTTATGAGTATGTAAAATGACCAAAAAGAGTATATTTGAATTTAATAATTAATATTAATAAGAGTATAATTGGAAAAAGCTACAATAAGCTTCTCATAAGCTACTCAAAGTAGCGTTTTAAAAAGCTAGCTTATAATCTAGCTGAGAGCATCTCCAACAGCATCCCCAAAATGGAGAAAAGTAGGGAAAATGGAGATTTTGGGGTATTTTAGTGCTCCAACAGCTTCTCCAAACCTATCCCCAAAATGGAGAAAGTTGGAGAGAGAAGATTTTTTTCTCCATATTTGGAGATCACTCCAAATATGATTACACTTTGAAACAACCAATGAAAATCCATGAAAAATAATAATTGAGAGAGAGAAACAATTTTTTAATTGATTGATAATATTTTAATACAAAAGTCAATGTTGAAATCTCTAAAATGGGGAAGCTGTTGGAGATGGATGCAAATTATTTTAGGGATTTTAGTTTTTAATTCTCCATTTTAGAGAAAATTTGGAGAAGCTGTTGGAGATGCTCTGATAAGCTAGCTTCCTGGTACATGTTTGGATGGACTAGCTTATGCTTGCCAAACAAAGCCTTAATAACGTTTATTTATTAACTAATACATATTAATATTAATAATTATTTTTTCACTACTATATAAGATTTCATCCGTAAAGGACTAAACTCACGCCATTAATAATAATAATAAGTTAGTATATTATATATTTCAAAACTGCATAAAAAAGTAAAAAAAAAATGTCACATTAGCAAATAATAGTGACTTGAAAGACATATCATATATTATGTCAACATCTGTTAATAATTAAACAAGTCATCTAGGTACTTAAATGTTTTAAAGTTTCATTTAGATTATGTTTGGCAAACTAGCTGTTGATTGATTATGTACAAATTATGTTTTGCAAAAACTAGCTTATGAGTATGTAAAATGACTAAAAAAAGTATTTTTTAAAATTTAGTAACTACTATTAATAAGGGTATAATTGAAAAGGCTACTCAAAGTAGCATTTCAAAAAACTAGCTTATGGTACATGTTTGAATGGACTAGCTTATCAGCTATATAATCTAACTTGTTTTTGCCAAACATAGCCTTAGATGCAAAAACGACTGTTTAGAAATACATTATGAAATCAAAAGAAAGTATATTATCTTTTCATGCAATTAGACTTTTTATTCTAATTAAATTAATTACCACTGTTAAAAATATCTAAATTTGAATGTTGTTGATGTTTTGAAGAAAAGTATTACCGTTACAAAAAACAAAATAAACAAGAATACAAGGACCACGTGTATCTAGTAGACCGGCTCATTAAAGCAGCCTATCATTAAGGACCACGTGTTCCCAATGATTGGGTTCGGTCCACACGCTTCCTTTAATTACAATTTCAAAACTTGGATTTAAGTTAAGATTTTACTATTTTTGTAAATAAATATGAAGTATTCCTTATTTTATTTTATTTTTTAAAAATATTACACTCTCAACGTTCCTTGAATGCATAAAAGTGTGATTAATAAATTTTATATTTACACCGTATACTTTAATTTTGGTCCTCTCTAGTTTATTGAAATATTTGAAAATGAGACATAAGCTTTCATAATTCTGGAAATCGTCCTAGTAGTTATCATTTGTCCCATATGACTAACTCTGTTTATTTTCTTTTTCTCTATTAGTAGGAGGGGCATTTCTGTCCATTTAGGCTTTCATCTCTCTCTTCTTAACAAGGCCCATGAAACCCTTTGATAAACCCTTTCATACCCGATATACGTTTAGAGTTGATGTTGAGAAAGAATCAAAGGAATCCTCAGTTTGAACAACTATGTGAATTACAATAAATGTGAGTTAAACTGGATGTTGAAACAGAGGAATTTAACTTGGTGTCTCTGCTATCTGCAAATTATTGGATCCCTTGCAACAATTAGATAACATATTTGACTCCCCTACTTCTCGAGATAACGGAGAATTTTTGCTAGAATTTCAAGTTGATGCATGTAAATGGTGAAATATGAATAGGATAATGAATCAAGGAATAAGACACTAGCATTAGAAAGAGTAATGAGGCATTCCGGGCCAACTACACTATACTATAGACCACTTCAAATCTTTGTTTTCGAGAGGGATATAGTACACCTCTAATCATCTTCAAAATCCATTTGAAAACTTCTGAAACCAAAGAACACTCAATCTCTCTATTTCCTGTCAAGATAGACGATCAAGGCAATCCATTAAAGTGTAAGTTTTGTCTAGTTTACCTAGGGGTTTAAACAAGTCGAGTCGAGTAACAAGGTAATCTAGCCGGGCTAAAAAATTGTAATACTAGGTTCGAGCTCGACTCGAGCTCGATGAACTTTTTCAACGCACGACTCAACCTTAAGCTCGAATAGTTTTTGTTATCAAGCTCCAGCTTGTTTATGGTTCAAACTAGCGATCGATTAACCCGTTTATTGGATTGAGCTTGATGTTTTTTTATATTTCTATAGTATGCTTAATAAATATAAGCATGTTTGGCTCAAAAAGAGTATGCTCAAATGGCGCTGATCGACTCGACTCGAAATACTAAATCGAGTTTCGAATGAGCCGAGTTGAACACTGGACTTATAAAGGTTGACTCCTTGAGTTAAACGAGTTCTATATTGTGTTTGAGAACGACTCGAGCTCGAGAATTATTAAGGTTAAGGTAAACGAACAGGAGGAGTAACGCGTTAAAAGCTCAATTCGTTTACACCATTTACCAATGAAAACACAAACATAACAGTTGACTTATTTGTTGTTGCATGACAATTCATTACATCAATTTTCGCAGGTCTTCCAGCAATTATCCAAATTATCACCTCTAAATATCAACAATAAACAAAATTTCTATAGATATAACTCAAGAAATTTGAATTGGAATCCTTTCATCTCAAAGTAGTGACATGCCAACGAATCAAGTAACCTAGACTCCAGATAACAAACCAAGACAAGATATGAAGATGAAAGGAGAAAAACCCTCATTACATGAAGTAACACAGTCATACATCAACCACCAAAATAATAAGATCATGATTTAACATACATCAACCACCTAAATACGATCATGGATTAACCATCCAAAAAAGATCATGAATTAATTGTTGGAGGGGCGTCAAATGCATATTCATTCAATCACCTTACTCATAAAAAGAAAATATACCATTAACTTCATTTGAACTTCACTCCTCTATTTTGATCATCCATGATGAAATTGACATGATTTTCACATACCATAGACATTTTTTTATCAATTGGACGAGGGATTGAACCTGGTTTTGTCGCATTTTTTATCAAATAATTTGGTTTATCATTTGAATGAAGGAGGATGATTAAAGGTTTTTGATTGACATTAAAGGGGTATGGAAGGTTTATTGAAGGATTTTGTGGGTTGCTTAAAGAAAAGGTGGAAAGCTTAATAGACAAATATGTTCCTTCCACTAACTCGGAAAATAAACAAATTAGTGACAAGTGACCACTTTTAGAGCAAAACAAAAATCATGAACGCGATTTTTAGAATTATGAAAGTGTAGGTCCCATTTTCAAATATTTCATTATACCACAGGGACCAAAATTAGAGTTCATCTCTAAACTTAGGTACTACAAGTTGAACTTTTCTTTTAAGTATCTCTGATATATTTGGTAATCGCAATAACTATTTTTTGCTCGTAACCTATTGCAAACATCCTTAAATCAATAATAGATTGACTTGATTAGGCCGAATGTATCTAAACAGTTAAATCCAATGTTAACAAGTGTAACTCAATCAAATTATACAGGTTGACCGGGTTGATAATTTGGTATATCAAAATATTCTCCTAACTTTGAACATAGTGTTATTTCTCTACTCACAATTTATTTTCCATCTTTAATTATTTTGTACACCTTATTCAAACTCCTTAAATATTAAGTATATATACATGTTCATATTTACTGAACATATATGCGAACGAGTTATATAAATATTGAAAAGAGATTGAAAATTTATGTATATGAGGGCAATGCATGAAGTAACTGTATAATATATATATATATATATATTAATAAAAATTTAACAATCATATTAAATTCAACAAATAAAAGGATATCAAATTCATATCGAATACAAATGATTGTAATTTAATTCCAACCAATAGATATAATTTAAAGATGTTATAACTTACTTAATTAGATATCATGTTGCTATGGGTTAGTATTATATATGTGTTTGATTGGATTGGGGTTACCGCGTTTTTAATTCATATCGAATACAAATGATTGTAATTTAATTCTAACCAATAGATATAATTTAAAGATGTTATAACTTACTTAATGTTTGATTGGATTGGGGTTACCGCGTTTTTGAGACACCTAGTACCCCATGTTACTTTCCTTTATAGTAAGCATTTAATTTGTATCAATCAATGTTTTAAAAACCGGTTTTTTAATCGAACCGTGTCGCTGCCGGTTCCCGGTTCGACCGGTTCAACCGGTTCAACCGGTTTAACCCGGTTTCTAAAGGTACAAGGATCGAATATGTAAACCTGTAAAATAATAGGGACCAAGAATGTAATTACTCTATTTATATATTAAATTATTAATTAAAACAAACCTTCTCCTCTATCTCTATACCCACCGCGACCTACCAGTACCCACAAACTGACAAACTCAACCCCATTATCCTCTCTCTCTCTCTCTCTCTCTCTCTCTCTCTCTCTCTCCTCTCTCTCTCTCTCTCTAAATCTCTATCTCTCCACTCTCTCTCTCTCTCTCACACATACACACACACTTTCACAGATCTGTATTACGTCTCGCCGTCGACCTCGCCGAGAGAATCGTCGCCACGACCACCACCGCTGCTCGCCGTCGTTCCAACACCGCCGCTGCTCACTCCGTCGTAGACCACCACCGCTACTCGCTGTCGCCGTCCATACTCCGTTGCTGTTCGTCGCCACCGGTTTCCCTCTCCACCTCCACCGGTTCTTCCGGTTCGGTCCAACCGGTTCGACCGGTCCGACCGTAAAACCGGCCGGTTCTCTTCGACCCTAAAATCGCCTATTGAACCGGTCCTTTCGAACCGGCCTTCCTACCGGTTACCGGTTGAACCGGTTCAACCGGCCGAACCGAACCGGTTTTTAAAACATTGGTATCAATAGATATAACTGGAAGAAAATCTGATATCCTAAAATTCCATATATTTTTTTCCTAAAATCCACCAAGTATATTATGAGAAGCAGAAGATAATATAAACATAATTCTTTTTAACAGTAAGTTAATGTATACACACGTTCTAGTCGTATCGGGCCTCCTTACGGACAATCCCACTAATCCGTTGCGACCCGGCCAACCTATAGCTAAACCTGACCGGCAGATTTTAGGGGCCCTATGGACCTACCCGAACCTAGCCCCGAAGGACCAGATCCAGAGTCTGGATATTGCGGGAGAGTGTCGCTTGTGGGAATCGAATCCTGGTAGTGTGGCTCTCACCCGACATTCCTCAAGAATGTTACCTATTCAACTGAGCTAACCCCATTTGATTATATCAACATAAAATAATAAGCTATTTTCATCTAATTAATAAAACAAATAAAAATTAAGAATAAACAAATTTTCATTGAACATAACCACAAATTCGAGGAAACGTAGGAATAGAGATAGTCAACGATATGGCAGCAAAGCCCATGTTATTGATACTATATGCCCACAGACACCTTTTCATTTGTATTAACTAAAATATTAGTTGCATCGTATCTAACCACGATGTTTGCATTTTCAAAATTAAAAGATTTTTGTAATCCAATAAGTAACATTGTTATTCTATTAAAACTACATACGATTGGGTTTTAACGAAAAGTTGAAGTTAATATGAGATACGTAAAAGGTGGTTATCAATTGTTGGATAAAATGCTTTGAGATGAGATGCATGAAGATATTTCATATCAGTTTCCTTATAAAACACAATTTTTGGGAGTGAATGAGATCATGCGTTCAAATTCATTTCTCATGCTTTGAGATGAGATGCATGAGATCGCGCGTTCAAATTCGTTTCTCATGCTTCTCATTGTTAATTCAACCTTTCACACGATCCTTCGTCTGTATATGAGATGCATGAGATCATGTGAGAAGTACTTTTAAACAGTTGATCACTTTTTTAATCAAATACCTTCTTTTGAATTGTGGCTTTAAAGGGAGTTGATTTAGTGCAACTCAGTGCATCTTATCTCATTGCATCTCATCCTAATGTTGGTTCATTTCTCATCCAACGGTTGATAACCACTTCTCATGCGTCTAACCAAATTTGGCACTTCGCATGAGAACTCAGCCCTATATATAGGGGTGGGTTCTCGTGTGATTTGAACGTGAGGACAACCGAGAATGCGACACGTGTTCTATGCGATTCGAATAATACATGATTATTCGGACTAATTATTATGCATTATTCATCGTGAATAACACAACGTCCATGCTCTGTATTCTAATAAAAACCAAATTACATTTGAGCTTTAACTATTGTAATCAGTTAAAAAAACCAAACTTCTTATGTAAAATCAATTATTTTGAGCTTTAATAGATTTCTGATCTGGACCCCATCAATCAAAAAATGACCTTGAAATCAACCAAAAACCTATTAAAAATCTTTTAAAAAACTTAGAAATTCCTTAAAATCAATTAAAAAAAACTTTAAAAGTATTTGGCAATAGTGGAATTAGGCTTAAAACTTATCGGACAACTTTATGAACCTTTAATATACTTTAAAAGTGTTTGTGATAGAATTTTTTTTTTTTTTGATATGCCAGTGAATTTGAATAATTCTGTATTATTAAGACCGAATATGTCATGTGGTGCGCTTTCAGCTTTCCTTCCATTTACATTTGAAATTTCACAAAACATTGTGAAAATAAGTTAAAACTCAAACTTTTATAATAAAAACATTGTAAAAATATGAGTTGGAGTTTTCGGGTCTATTTTCCCTCTTAGCTTCAAAGTTTTGGTGGCGTTTTCGATGATTTCTTTTAGGTTTCTTTTGGTTTGTAAGTTGTAGGCTTTTCCTGCTTTGCTTGGTTCCTTTGGTGTTCTTGCTCTTTGTATTCTTGGCTTTTTAGGCTATGTTTGGCAAGCGTAGCTTATAAGCTAGCTGGTAGCTGATAAGCTAGCGGATAGCTGATAAGCTAGCTGTTGATTGATAAGCTTGCTAGTAGCTGATAAGCTAGCTGTTGAACAAATTATGTTTGGCAAAAACTAGCTTATGAGTATGTAAAATGACCAAAAAGGGTACCTTTGAATTTAATAATTAATATTAACAAGGGTATAATTGGAAAAAGCTACAATAAACTTCTCATAAGCTACTCAAAGTAGCGTTTCAAAAAGCTAGCTTATAAGATAGCTGATAAGCTAGCTTCCTGGTACATGTTTGGATGGACTAGCTTATAAGCTAGCTTAGCAGCTAGCTTATAAGCTAGCTTATGCTTGCCAAACCAAGCCTTAGTGTCTTGCTAAATGTTTTTCTAATAGATTTGGTTTCTTTGAGGATGACCTTGCTGAAGCTCTCTTCCTGATTTAACCTTTCTTTATTGTTAAAAAAATTATAGTCTTACGCCTTGAAAAATAGTTTGATTTAATATGATTCAAAATATATTTATCTTTTTATTTTCTTGTGTGCCATTTTTGTTACCGTTAAAAAAATCCGGTCCACCGTCACGACCATTTAAAACGTTGGTAACATTTCATAAAATCTATGAAAATAAAAAACAAAAAAGGAGGCTGATATATAATTGGTGTGCACGTGTTCCGCATTTGGCGGTACAAGAAATTAAATGGACCTTGGTTGTATGATTGATGTTAATGTAAAACGAAACTCCACATCCGACTAAATCACGCATCTTATTCATTTTAATGGAAAAAAGTACAATTAAATAAGTTTTTTTAATAGCGAAAAGAGAAGACTAGAACGAAAGCTTCGGCTAGGTCATCATCCCCGACTAGAAAACCTTAAATTTATTAAGCCAAATAGCAAGAAGTTGCACAGCGAATACAAGAGAGAAAAATGTCCGAAAACAAACCGAAAGAGAAACACCCAAAAGACAAAAAGGAGAACAGCCACCTAAAAAGCGTTAAACGGTTATGTACACCAGGTCTTCCAATTAGCAAGCGAACCCTTCTTCTACCTGTTCTTGATCCAAAGGAATGAAGTAGCTTGCAAATGCTCAAAAAAAGTTAAGTTTACAATTAAATAAGTGATTTCCCTCAATTAAATGTTTCGCATTAGTTGATAAAAATAAATTTGTCAACTTATAAATCAGGTGTATGACTTATAATTTTTTTTTTTAGAAAAAGTATTCTTACTAATGTTTTAGTGACTTATTATTTTTGTATTTTAAATATACATTTGCTAAGTTTACATTACCAATTTTTTAAACATGTCATTTTTTTAATCATTTTACAGTTATAAGCTACTTTATCAGTTAGTTTTTACTAAGCGAATCTTATTTATCGGCTAGCTTATCAAACATCAACTATTATATCAGCTAGTTTGCCAAACATCAACAGCAAACATCAACGCGATTTTGTTTGAAGCTGAAGGATCTGACCCTAGAAAATTTTCGGAAGACCCTTTTTGTAACACCCCATTCCGAAAGAAAGGGAGGTTACTACTAACATATCGAATTTGATAAATAAAGTCAGAAATAAAGAGCCTCCAAACAAAAGATTAAAACTCCAAAGAAACGAATTATACACCTCCAATAAATAAATCACTACACAAACTATCAAACCCAGTCGTAATCTTCAAATAATGAAAACTATCCTAGTAACGAAAGAATATAAATCGTCAAAGTTACTGAACTGTCCCAAAACCTCTTGTAACCTTTAAATATGCCAACTCTTCAGATCGCAGACTCCTTTGTTCCCCTTCTAATACCTGCTGCGAAGAAAGAAATGCGGTTGAGCCAAACGCTCAGTGGGCGGATACAAACAAATAACAAACCAATAATCGAACTCAAAATGAATGTATCAAAATTTGAATTTAGACACAAGGCTCAACCTTCTATGAGTTCATAAAAGCCAGATAGTTGTTTATTCAAAAGCAAACGAATCTAATAAGCTTAACTCGAAATCATAGCATATGATTGCACGTAGCAAAGGATGTAAATCAAACATATATATAAACGAATCTCAATTATCGAACGATGTGGTTGTCAATCATAGTGAACTAACAAATAACGTATTCAAACGAAAACATACAAATGGACTTATCGAGCTCATATAACGCATACACTTGCATATCAACCGACGTGACAAGTGTCAGACACAGCCACAAAGGCCTGTACGCTGGACCTGCAGATCCACACGTACTAATGTGCGATGCGGCGTTGGGCACTACACCGACATCCACCATATAACATACACATAACATACATATGAACTAGGGTCGACCCATACGCCTCCTCACACAAACATATCATAAACATATAAAAGCTCCCACATGAGCACAAAAGAGGAGACGTCGTGGATCGATCACACCGCCACGGGTAGTGTCACGCCATTGGTGCCACAATGACGTGCCTATGGTACCCCCATAGGTGGTTAGTAGCTCGACTTACCCGGAGTCAAAAACATAATGTCACAACTCATGCGACGATATATAATCTTATTATCAAAATGCACAATTTAACAACCCACAATCAAGGAAAAAATGCTAAGTGAAGTACTTTAAAGACATAAAGCTTCATATAGTTTTACCGGAAAAATAAACGGGGTATTTTGAAGAAAATGTAGGTTTTTATCGAGATGAAGCAAGTAAAATGGTTGGTTAGAAAACAAAGTTTTTACAAAAGCATAAGCCGTCAAACAATTTAAGGAAGCGAACGATACGATATAAAAAGTCGAATGATTGAGTTTTTCACTCGGAATTTCCAAACACGGTTAGGGAATAATTTTCGTAAAATGTTGCTTAAACGGAACAAAAATACAAGAATCCGTAGAGCAAATCAAAGCCAAGCGCAGAATGTGAATTTTATACTTATAACTATTAGAAATCGAGTTGCACTATTTCCAGCATTTTAGACGTTTAGAATTAGAACAATTTAACATATTTTCAATAGGTTTTAGAAAAACATATCTAAACGGAAGTTTTAGATCAACGTCTTGGGATTCCAACGAATCAAGAACGGACTGAATCGGGTTTAAAATGAACCCAATACGAATTTTTGAAAACGGTTGCGCTATTCTTGTCTAAAACGAGAGCAGTTTTTGAAAACATAGATTTTAGCCCTCTTAGACCCAAAATCACAGTTTCATCGTGTGATAACATTTTGTAGAGGACGTCTCGAGGTTTTCGAAAACATATTGTATGCCTTGATCCGATAAACGAGTGATTTGTTATGATTTTTACAAATAACCCGAATTTTCTAAAATAAAATTCAGCAGATTATAAAAAAGGTTTCATTGTTTTTATAAATTCAAATATTGGTCTAGCATACATAAAACCGAAAAAGGACTAACCCGAGAACAAATGATTAACTATTGACGAAAACATGACCAATGTACCATCTAATCGAATGGAAACGTAAAACACTTTGATGGAACGTAAAAACATGATAATCTTAAAATCGAACGGAACGAATTAATAGGAAACATAGAAACCAAATGTATTCAACGAATCAATAAACACAATTGAAATGACGAATTGATACTCATATAATAAACCCATAATAATAAGAGGGAATTAAAGCATCCCTACATACGTATCAAATAAACATAAACGAACTTAATAGATCAAATACATACACACGGGGAAATAAGGAATCCGTACCTTTGCTAATATCCAAAGATAGCTAATGAAAACTCTATTGCCTTTTTCAACGAACCTTAAAATCACGATCAAACTTTTATCCTCAAACTCAACTTCAAATCATATTGATTGTTACTTGAAACTCCAAGGATAAATCAATGGGATAGTAACATAGAAATAAAACCCTAACCATAAGAAAGTAAATACGGCCACCATAGGGATATTCATTCTTATTTTATTTTCTCTCAATTATCTCTAGGCTAAGTCAAAGAAAAAGAAAACCAACATCCTAAATGATAGCAGGGCCGTCCCTGGGGGAGGGCGGGCCGGGCGGTCGTCCAGGGCCCAACGGCAAAAAGGGGCCCAAATTTTTTTAAGTATATACTATATATAGTAGCAATATACAAAAATTGTAAAAAGACAATATATATATATATAATAGGGCCCAAAAAAGATTTTAGCATCATATTAAGAGTACAAACATGTATTAATTAATTATGTTGGACAATAAAATTTGTAGAAAGTTAAACTAGTCTTTCTATTATAGTATTGTTTGTTGTTTCTGAGTTTTATTATCTCATATTAATATATAAAAACCTTTTTTTTTTGCTTAGAAACCTTGATATAAGTCTATTATTCATCTTCCACATACTCTTTTACATATTTCATCCGCATGAATTTAATTGTGTTAAAATATAATAGATTTATTGTAACTAAGACGACTTAAGTTATATCTATATTTAGGATTTCAAAACTACTTCACCTTTCCTTACATTATTGACTTCTTATTACCTAATATTGTGTTCTAATATCCATGGTTATTAAAAAAGTTTGTTTCAACTCAAAAAGTTTCAAATATTACTGAAACATTATATTAAAGGTTTTTAAGTAAGATTGATGGTTGTTAAAAAGACTTATTGGTCTTGTGTTAGGAATACCAGAAAAATGATAATTGTTATTCAAACCGGTGCTTCCGCCACAAGATCCATCTTTGACAACTCTTTACCTAGGTTAGAAGATATGTTCGATCTTGTTGTCGATAAGTCGTTGAACTAGATAATCCTTAGATGAAATGAGTGTCATAAGAACATCATAGAGTGGAGAACCTTTCCTTGTAATTGTCTCGATAAGGTGTAACCGTGTTCTTTTTCCGCTAACTCTTGCTAGCTTTTAATGAATTGCCGTTTAAAAAAAAAAGATACCGGGAAAAATGGTTTCATATGAATTATTACTATTTCTTAAATTCAATGTTATTTTTTCGATATAAACAATATATTGAAAATTATTCGTAGTTATTGGGGGCCCATTTTTACATCTCGCCCAGGGCCCAAAAAATGGCAGGAACGGGCCTGAATGATAGTATCATGGACGTGGACCATATATCTATATGGTTAACAGAATTCTAAATTTCATTTATTGACAAAACTAACCCTTGAAGTTTTATTAGCCTTTCCAAAATGAATCAAAACTTTTATTTCTATAACCTTTCCTAAGGAAAAAAAAAAAAAAAAACGGGATATTACACTTTTCCTACTATTTAGAACCTGTCGAAATTGTGGTTTAGTAGTAGAAAACCCACCTTACAGCTGAATTGGCTTAATTGGGTTACTTTACCTTGTAAGTAGCTTTTGGGTTTTGCTTTTCGGATTCTGGTTTTTGTGCTCTTTGTTCTAGCTTCTCGCTAGCCTCCTTTCCTTAATAAAGCGGTTGGCTTGGGGTGGGTGATGGCCGAGCCGAAGCTCCCCCCTTGCTTGCCTTTCTTTTTGCCGCTCAAAAAAAAAGTTTGCCAAACATAGCCAATATTTTTTTTAATGATGTATTTCGGAACAATATTGTTAGCGGATGTTTCTTATTGGACCACCGATTAATAACATTTATCATTGGCCTTAATGATAAAATAAATAATTGATGATAAATTGTATTTAATATATATAATTTGTTCACCAATTATTTTAAAGACTTTATGTAAAACATTTTCAAAGGTTTTGGGTTGTGCTTCAACCACTTAATCCTAGGCATGGGAATTGTCCCCGACCCATCGGGGAACCCGGTCCACCCGCCCCGGTCGGGGACGGGGATTCCCCGGTAAATCGGGTATTGGGGACGGGGACGGGGATCCCCGTTTTCTCAAACCGGGGATGGGGACGGGGACGGGTTTAGCACTCCCCGCCCCGCCTCATACCCGTACCCGTATATATATATATATATATTAATTATTTATTTAAATTATATATTCACTTTCTATTATATCGGTATATGGTTGTTCCAATTTCGATAAATTATGAATATTAGTTGATTGGTATTGACTATTAATTGATACATTTTGGTACGTGCGTCATTAAAATTGTTTTTGGATTAAGTTTAATTTATTTTGATATTACGTTTATAAATTATTATACGATTACGTCTATAAATTATTACACGATACATTCTTAGTTTTTATTGGAAATATGTGAGATTTAAACACGTAAGGTATCGCAAAACATTTAATTTAAAATAGATTTATGAACGTACATAAAATCCCCGTTTCCCTGTGGGGATCCCCGCTACCCGTTGGGGACGGGGACGGGGATATGATTAAATTCCCCAGTGGGAATGGGGAAGGGGACGGGGATGACGATGAGGGCTCGGGGACGGGGATGGGGATTGGGGTCCCCGCCCCAAACCCGCCTCATTCCCATGCCTACTTAATCCTTCTTTTTACCCTTTATTGATTGTTGTATCAATATGGCTATCATATTCTCTCTTTTTTGTCATTTATTTGTTTTAATAAATTACTTTGTTAATGAAATTAGTAATATATTATTACAAATATAATAAGCTAATGACAATACAAATACTTTATCTTTATCTTTTCATTGATTAATATATTAAATAAAATTAAACGCGTTTATAGTGAAATTAAAATATGAATTCTTAAAATTACTAGTTTTGATTTATGTTCTTACCGATTAATTTTAGTATATTAATTATGATCTATGATTAAAAAAACTACTGTAAATGGGAGATTCTGGGCCAACATATATGAAAAAAACTTGGGAAAGTCTCTTATTATATATTTATATAGTTCATACATATAAGATTTTTGAATTGTTAGAACTTAGGTGTGTTTGTTTTTTAAAAATTTTAAGGTGGATGATGTATCTCTTATAATTTTAAAGAATGGTAAGAAGTTTTGAGAAGATTTCTTAAAATTAAAATAAACGGTCTTAATTTTCAGAGTTAAGAGATTTTAAGAGATATTTAAAAAAACAAACAATTCCTTATCAGGGCCAAATCTGGAGGAGTGTGATTAGGCGTAGAGGTGCACACGACCGGATTTTTATCCGATCCGGATCGGATTTATACTGAACCGGTTTTTTTCGGATTTGTCAGAAACCGGTTTTGTTAGAAACCGGTTCAGATTTCAACCGGTTTTTTCGGAAAAATCCATATCTGATGGAACCGGTTTCGGATCGGATTGAAACCGGATATTTTTTAACCGGATTTATACTAAACTGGTCCTCTATTGGGTCTTTTTTTTTTGCTAGAAAATTTAGAAAATTCAATTGAAATCTAATCTGAATTGGTGTAGGCCGTGATTTTTTTTTAAATTGGGCTCAGTGAATTACATATGGAATGATGGATCATGATGGAAGTGTCTTGGATTTTTTTCTAATCGAAATATAATCTGAATTAGAGTATTAGACTTACTGACTTTGACTTAGTTGGACACTTGGACTTTCAGGCCCATAAAATTTAGGCTCCAGTTCACAATGATCTATCATTACTCAATACTCATTATTCATTAGGCCCTGATCTATCAGTAATCAGACTATCATTAGGATTTTAGGCCCAACAGCAGTAAGCCCACATAGACATTACCGGTTTGATTTGAAACCGGTTCGGTTTAAACCGGTTATCCGGTCAAAACGGATCGGATCCAATCCGGTTAAAATTCGGTTTGAAAAAAAATCTGATCCGGTTTGAAAAAAAAAATTGGTTTTTATAAAACCGGATTCAGATAGTTTTTGTGCAAAATCGGATAACCGGATTTTCTGTACACCTATTTAGGCGTACGTTAAAGGCCCAAATTTCATATCTAATAGGTTTCAAAAGAAATTTTGTATTATGTCAAGGGTTTAAACATGTATTAATTAATTATGTTGAAAGAAAAATATAAAAAAAATTGGTTCTTCAGTTTATAGTATTGATTAATGTTTCTCTAAGTTCTTTATGTAGTACAAAAACGTAAAATTTTTGACATAGAAATCCTTGAAATATTCTTAATCATTTATGTCAGATTAACTCTTTTGATTATTACATCCAAATGATTATGTTCAGGAAAATCCTTCATCGGCTCTCCTTTCTCAATCCTTCGTTAGTCCTCACTTCTCAAATCATTGGGTTGATTCATTGCTTTGGGGTTTAATGAGACTAAGATTATCGATTTCTCAAATCTCAATTAACATTTTCAATTGAGACTATTACGAAGTCTCGGGGTATGAAGGTGTTTCTAAGTTCCAACATTTATTTGTATTATGCATTCCTTGTTGATTTGTTTTCCAATTGAGTCATATTATGATAACAAACTTACAAGCACTTGAGCATATTATGAGTCATGTTTTGTTTTGTATTCATCATCTAAAACTTACTCGTTAGTGACTCATTAAGTCATATTACTTCAATACTTGTCTTGATAAATTTCTCAATTAAATCTTAGTACTTGTCATGAGTCTTGATAATTGAAATTAGGGAGCACATTAATGTTTCTTTTGAGACTTGAGACTTGAGAGTTTTATTTTGTTGTTTTGCATGAGACTTATTGTTTAGTTTTGTTCTTTTGCATTAAACTTAAGAGCTTGAGTTTGTTGTTTTGCTACTTGAGAGTTTTGTTAGTTTCATGCTTTGCATTAGTTTTCATGACTTGTTGTTTTGCATTAGACTTACAACTTTGATGTAATTTACTATTTTGGTTAACACAAATTATAGTTTTTCATATCTTTAAGTTCCAAATATTGAAGTAAATGTTAGCAATTTTAAATATTGAATGTAAAGTTTTAGTAAAAACTATTGAAAGTAAACGCTTATTTGTCTACTTGATTCCAGGGGCGGAGCCAGAAATTTATAGGAGAGGGAGCATGGTATAAAATAAAACAAAAATATAAGTTAATGTTATGAAAATGCAAAAATACCGATATCATAAATTTATATTGATAATATTCGCCCTTTACATATTTAACAGTGACCTCAACGAGCTTTCAATTTTTTGGAACTTATCTATGATATCTTCATTATCAATCTCAATAAAAATATCTTTTTCGATATAAGTAATTAACGAATCGTTAATCCATTGATCTCCCATTCTATTACGCAATCTATTCTTCACGGCGTTAAATGTTAAATACTAATCCATGCCCTTAAATTTTGAACTGTATGATATATAAAAAACTAAAATTAGTATCAATCACTAATTTACAGTTAGTAAAAATATTCAATTTGGTAATTGTGAATAACGAGGTTTGTTGAGCCCGCGTTGCAGGGAGTTGAGACGTTATAAAAATATAACGATATAAATCGAGAAAAAACAGTTAAAAAGTAACATAAATTGATAGAACAACTTTGACTCAAGCGACGATTAACCTAAAAAGAAAATCTCATAAAAAATACAAAATTGAAATCGGGTTAATGTAGTTTTTGGTGTGATCAATATCTCTACTTAACTATACTGATTAAAAATATAAAATTTTTGGGTTTCGGGGTGAGGGTGATGGCCTTGCCGAAGCTCTCGCCTTGAGTCTCCTCTCTTGCCTTTCAAAAAAAAAATTTAGGATTAAGTCTTCAAAATAAAATAATGATTAAGTCTTCGGAATTAAGACGCGTTCTTTAACAATTAAGTTTTTAAACATTTTTTAAAAGACTATGTAATGGCATGCATTGTAAATATTTAAAATATTTTTACGTAGTATAAATTATATAAAAAATCATAATTAAATCCAAAAAAAATCAATATTGATCTCATTTGAGAGGTGTCGAATCTATATATATATATATATATATATATATATATTAAAAGAAGGTTTTTGCTGATGTCATCAAAATGAAATTGAGTGATTTCATTGGTTAATTAAACAAATCCTATCAAATGATGATGTCATAATCTATTTCCATTTTTTTGCCAAAATTTACATACCTAAAATTTCTCATTAATTTATTAGTTTCCCTTTTATAATTTACATTTTGTATCTTTATAATTATTTGATTAAATTACTTATTACCCCATAGTTTTTCAATTTTCACTTTACATTCTTATCATATTAAAGTAAATAATGTATATGAATTAAAACCATTTAAGTTTTTTGTTTTTTTTTATAAATTACACGCTTATAATCGTCTCGACGATACCTTCAAAATGAGTATAATATTGAATATTTTTTTAATTTATTTATATTAGTAAATATTAAGAATAGATATAAATTAAGTTGTTTACATTCTATTACAATTTTATCGTTGATATTCTTGAAATTTAAAGATTCCTATTTTTAATCTAAATTTTTTTATAGATTATTTATAAATAATAAAAGTTTATTTTATTTAAAACGCTATTGTTGATGTTCTTAAAATTTAAAGATTCCATGCTTTTAATCTTACTAATTCTATAGAGAGTTAAATGCAAACTTGGTCCTTGTGGTTTATAAATATTAATGACTAAGGTCCCTCTAAAGAATTTTTAACTAACAAGGTCCTTATATTTTTGTTTTTTATAACACATTTGGTCCTTCTTATAAATAATATTTAAAAAAATTAAAATTATGAAAGCGTAATTTTGTCCATTCACTTTTCCTATTTCTTTAACCTTAGTTTATAACATATTTGGTCCCTATTTGATTAATATAATAATTTAAAATTATTTAGTCTCTTTTTAATATATTATACTATATTAATATTTTTATATTAAACATAAATATATTCTTTTATATTGAATAAATAAATTTTAATACCACATCTGATTATATCAATTTACTTTACAAGTTATACAAATATATTTTATTTTTTCATGTTAGTTTTATCATCCATTTGAAGCAAATTGCATTTTATGGTTAATTTCGAGTTATATTATTAAAAAGAGATCCATCAGATAAAAATATAAATATAAATCACTCACGTAATTAGATAAAATTAATATGTTTTCCTCATAAATCATGTATTAAGCTTTGTGTATTTTCAAATTATTTCATCCTCTAATAATCTATATATAATAAATAAGTAACTAGATGACATGTGTCCTTGTCTGGTGAGTTTGTTTGAGTTTTTTCTTTGCCTAAATATGTATCTGGACGCATATACGTTATTAGTTCATTTAAGCTTTTTTTATTGACACGTGTCCTTTTATTAAATAAATCTCACTAATTTATTAATCCTAAAAAAACTATATTTACTTATCATTTCAATTAGACTTATCTGGTTGACACATATCCATATATATATATATATAACACATTTAATAATCTTAAAAAAAAGGAGTTCCTTATATAATTTGGATTGTTCAAATTAATTTTTGCAGTGCATATATATTTATATAAGAGGTAAGAGTTTCATAATTCTCACATTCAAGATGATAATAAAAAAAAATAAAACACTTTTCATTTCTACGTGATGGATCTTTTTCAATAATATAACTCAAAATCAATCATAAATTGCAATTTGTTTCAAACTTATGATAAAACTAACATGAAAATATAAAATGTATTTAGTTTGTAAAGTAATTGATATACTTATGTTAGAGGGTATTAAAATTTATATATTCAATATAAAAGAATATATACATATGTTTTAACATAAAAATAGTAATATAGTATAATACATTAAAAAGAAACCAAATTAAATTGAATTATTATATTAATAAAAAAGGGACCAAATATGTTATAGATTAATATTAATGGAATAAAAAAGTGAATGGACAAAATTACCTTTTCTTAATTCTAATTTTTATTAATATTATTAATTTTTTTTAAAACCCTACAAATCAAAAACACTATATAATTTATTTCATAATCCCTCCCGTTTTAGAATCATTCACGAAATCCAAATTTTTCAACAAAAGAATTTCAGATAATTTAACAACTATTAGATGACTAAAATATTTAATAATAAAGTAAGAGTAATTTTTTTTTCATTTAAATAGTTGATTAATTAGAATTATTTTAAAAATAATAATTCTCTACTTACTCAATTTCAAAGAATGCTTTGAATTAAAAAAATGAAAGAAAAGTAATTTAAATGTTATATATATAATTTCCTAAATGGTTATGATTAAACTAAATCATTAATGTTTCTTTTATCAATTAACTAAGTCATATTTATATTGTTAATTGGATATTACGTTTGGTTTGTGGTGAATTATTTGTGAACTTCATAATGCAAGCGTTAATACTTATTAGAAACTAAAACAATATGTTTAAATCGTCCGTGTATTACACGGGTCATTAACTAGTAGACGATTATAATGATGTAACTTGTTAAAAATAAAACGTATTTTTTAACGTGTTTTAGTTAAAATATAATTATTGTGTTAATATAATGAATATGTAAAATAAAATATTAAAAACTAAAAGATATAAAATAAATAAGTATATAACTATAAAGGTAAAAGTTATAAATTTTATAGTAATCAAATATGAAAAAGATGCATGTATATGTATATATGTGGATACAACTTACCAAAATATACTTTTAAATATATTTATTTATTGTTATTGTTTATTATATTTTTCTTTTTACTATTCCTTATGAATAGTAAAAGAAAGTTGATAAATGTTAGGAGTTTCAATTTCAATGGGGCTATGTGGGGTAATGTTTTCTTTGAGTACTTTTATCAATACAAAGACACGTATATTTCTTATAAGCTATTTATTAAACCCAGCTCATTATTTAGTTTGATAATGTTTTATTGGCCCATTCACAATCATCTTCAATATTAATTATTTACCCTATAATTGTTTGCTCAGATTACTATATCAAATAAAATTTTGAATTTTTTGAGGGTTGAGGGTTAGCAGCTGCTAACCCTTGCTATTAGCTCCCTCCGCCCATGCTTGATTCGGTAATTGCTTGTCTACTTGATTTGGTTAATTGGTTGCTTGCTTATTTGGTTGAATGTAGAGGTCTAGAGGAATGTTATTGTGGATTGATGAACTGAAATCTATCTATGAAATTGGTGCATTCCAAAATGAGTTAGATAGTGTGAATATTGTAATATAAAGAAAAATCTTTGGAAATCACTTCTTTGAACTTTATAAATTATATAATGGCCCATGTTTTATTCGAACTTCAATTGGATTTGTGTAGGGATTTTTCTAACGGTGTTGATTATAGTGTATCAGTCCTAATAATAGGAGCGAAGGGGGTTGTTTATCAAGTAAGTTGTTCTAAAAACATCCATATAATGATGTTATAGTGTGCGTGTCTAGAGGGGCTGTTTCAAGGCAATTTAGAATCTATTTACAAACTAATTTTGATTACTCCCTTTCTCTTTGTCTAGAGGGATTAGGTAGAACTACACTATGATATTGTAGAAGTATTACTTGGGTGCCAATCGAGTACGGATAAAAGCTTTTTCGTAGAATTTTATGCTCAAATTTGTCGTATTATCAATTTGTTTAGGTTGATAAATCAACGCTTTCTCTGGAGTTCATTTTCGCATAAAGCTTGATTCGGTTAAGGTTCTTTGCACACTTTTTCTAGACAAAATCCTTATGCAAATATGGTTCTTTACTTACCCCCCCCCCCCCCAGGTTGTATCTTTTCTTTCAATAAAATTGGCGTAGAGATTAATCGTTGACCTTAACTTGGTTCTATACCCCTTAAAAATTTGCGCTTTTTTTGTTTATTGAATTGGGGGCATAGTTTTAGCTATCCACCTAAGCCATCCAAGACCATTAAATTGGCCTTGTAGATTAGGTCCCTCAAATGAAATAATTACATGCATGCTCATTATGGTTTCATTTTTATTATGGATTAGGTCTTTTGTCCTACTCATTTTAAATTAAGGGTAACATCGCCTTTTTATATTTATATTTTCTCTTTTTTAAAATTACACTTATTAAATTTAATATTATATATAGAGAGAGAGGTGGGTTATTGGGTTCAAATGTGAACCACTTTTTCATTGTCAACGTGAGTACAGCCGAGAGTGCGCCACGTGGCAATCTGACTTCACGTTCTGGGCTGTCCTCACGTTCACAATGAAAAAATGGTTCACATTTGAATTTTCTTCTCTCTCTCTCTCTCTCTCTCTCTCTATATATATATATATATATATATATATATACAGGGGTGGAGCCAGAAATTTATAGGAGGGGGAGCATGGTATAAAATAAAACAAAAATATAAGTTAATGTTATGAAAATGCAAAAATACCGATATCATAAATTTATATTGATAATATTCGCCCTTTACATATTTAACAGTGACCTCAACGAGCTTTCAATTTTTTGGAACTTATCTATGATATCTTCATTATCAATCTCAATAAAAATATCTTTTTCGATATAAGTAATTAACGAATCGTTAATCCATTGATCTCCCATTCTATTACGCAATCTATTCTTCACGGCGTTAAATGTTAAATACTAATCCATGCCCTTAAAATTTGAACTGTATGATATATAAAAAACTAAAATTAGTATCAATCACTAATTTACGGTTAGTAAAAATATTCAATTTGGTAATTGTGAATAATGGGGGATATGTGGGGTAACGTTTTCTTTGAGTACTTTTATCAATACAAAGACACGTGTACAGTGCCGTTCCTGACATTTTATAGGCCCTGAACGAGATGTTAAAAAGGGTCATCGCTAAGTGCGAAAAAGGACTTTAATATATCGTCTTTATAATTAAAAAGTAACATACTCTTGAATTTTAAATATACTAGTTCATATAAAACCATTCTCCGAATATTTTCAGACATATAATCAATCATTAACTATTTTTTAATTAATATTATCTATTATATCATTTTTGCATAGCATCGCCATTAGTTTCACCATAAAAGACATCATATGATAAAAAAATCGATTTATAAGATATGTCTAAAATATCAAAGTGTCCGAATAAGGACAACTTATACGGTCAACCTATAAAACGTCTTATTTAATAGCATTTTAATAGGTTTATAGGACATTTAGACATCTTAACAATTTTTTTAGTACATTTTTAAAGTAAAGGGTTTTATTAGCTATTTTATAGGACACGTTTGAGAGAGCCCAATAATTTTATGGGACACTTGTGATTATATGATAATTTTTCAAATAATGTCATAAATATTAGTTAATATGACAATTTGTTTAAAAACATTTAAAAACTTGTAAAATGTCAAAGAAATGTCCTAAAAACATATTATAACACTTTTAGATTAGACGTTTTTGGTATGCTTCTATAAATTCGAGACTTATAAAGTATTTTATTATGAAGCTTAGACATTTTAGGTGTCTTATAAAACCAATTTAATACTAAATATATCAAAGAATAATCAATTAAGTAGTTTTAGACTTTGACTCTAAATAAAAAACTTAGAAAAACAATAACGAATACTATAAAGTGAACGACCAATAAATTTCTTTTACATATTGTAATTAATTATGTTTTGGGCCTTAATATAATAAAAAAAAAGGTCATATTAGATAACAAAACATTTGTGTCACTTTTATTTATAATTTTTTTATTACTACTATATGTATATATAAAAATTTTGGGCCCCTACTTTTTATGGGCCCTAGGCGTACGCCCTGCCCGCCCCCCTCCAGGCACGGCACTGCACGTGTATTTCTTATAAGCTATTTATTAAACCCAGCTCATTATTTAGTTTGATAATGTTTTATTGGCCCATTCACAATCATCTTCAATATTAATTATTTACCCTATAATTGTTTGCTCAGATTGCTATATCAAATAAAATTTTGAATTTTTTGAGGGTTGAGGGTTAGCAGCTGCTAACCCTTGCTATTAGCTCCCTCCGCCCATGTATATATATATAGGGTTAGGTTCAAATATGAACTCAATTTTGGTTGTGAACGTGAGGACGAATCTCAGCCACACATTTTCGAGTTACGGTGGACACGATCACGAAGGATTGACGCGATTCATGGGAGGGTAGAGATTATTAAAGGAGGGGATCCAGTCAAAGCGTCTTTATTGACCGGATGAGTGGCTGAGGTTCGTTCTCATGTTCACAACCAAAATTGAGTTGACATTTGAACTTTCCTATATATATATATATAGGGGTGGGTTCAAATACAAACCACCCTTTCGTTGTGAACGTGAGGACAGCCCAGAGCGCGACACGTGGCAATCTGAAACGACGGGTCAAGTCATATTCAGTCTGAATAAAACTACATGTTAGTGTTATTCATACTGAATAACGCTTGACCCGCGGATGACCCGCGGCTGACCCGCCCGCGTCCAATTGCATCAGAGTGCATGTTAGTGTTATTCAGTCTGAATAACGCTTTATTCAGTCTGAATAACTAAGTCGAAATTTTTTTAAATTGCCACGTGTCGCGCTCTCGTTTGTCCTCACGTTCACAATGAAAAGGTGGTTTGCAATTGAACTTTCACCTATATATATATATAGAGGGATTTTCATTTGTGAACCAATAATATATATACACACAGTTATTTGTCATCCCTATAATCAGACCCCTATCCACACCACACCACCTGTGTCGGTGACCTCCTCCGACACCTCTAGTATTCCGACAACATCTGCCACCACCGACTTGGTGACTTCCCCTCCCCCCTTTCTTCCCTCTCTCCTGGATCCGACCAAGAAGCAAAACCACAGTAGAAAAACAACTTCTACCACCCCACCTTCAAGGTTTGTTTTCCAGTGATCGGCCTAGGGCCACCTTCAAGGTCTGTTTTTCCATAACATAACTTAAATCATAGTGACCAATTGACCATACATGTAATGATTTTATTTAAGGGGCCCAAATCAAAATTTCAGCAACCATAGGGACAAATTTTGTAATTTACTCTTTTTTAAAGCCTTTAAAATAAATACTTTATCTAAACTTAGCATGTTGCTAAAAACTATAATATTCCTTTTCACTTTAATGTGATTGGTATGAAACGAAGAAAACGTATATACCGATTTTAATATTTGTGTCAGGCTTGTTAACGTGATTAAAGCTTTAAAATCCGGAGAGAGAGAGAAAAAGAGGAAAAAAAAAAAAAAAAAAACTTGAACTCCAAACAATAAATAACCAACAACCACAAGAAGAACTATCAACCACTTTCCAGCAGTTATTTGAGCAATGTGCCAATTTTTATAAATTTCTTGAGATTTGATATTAAACCGGTCGAATTAAGTTAAATCGGAGTGTTTTTGACGGTTTAAGCACTCTAATAAATCCAGTCTGAAAAATAGCCAAACCGACCGGCCCGATCTTAATAATTTCATATACAACTTTTAATGATGTTATGTCGATAGAAATTTTATAAGACTCCATTTCAGATATATATAGGTGTTATCCTTTTTAAGTTAAAAGCACATTTGAGGCTCGAATCGCCTAAACCGATCAGACCAAACCGTCTTTTGTGGTCTGGTTTGACCGGTTTGGTCACTCGCTGCCAAACCGCCTGGTGTAGAAAACTTCATAAACCGCCATCGTGGTTTGGAGGGTTAAAGCGTCCAAACCGAACTGCGAACAGCCCAAGATCCCGAAGAAACAGGAACTACCAAAGCAAAAGGTTACAAAGTACCAATTTCCCTTAACTACAACCAACCAATATGCATTACACCTGACTTCCAAGACCAAAGCAGTTGGTATCTAGGTCACCTTCAATATTTTATCACTTGGGCATTGTTTATTATGTTTGACTAAATATAAGTCTCAAAACTTGTAATAAAAGTACTACAATTATGAGGAGCCAAACGATCTTAGAGACAAAATGATGTTGATGGGAGCTTCTATGAGAACAAATTAAAGATCATGTAGCCAAAGAACTAGCTAACATCATAAGAAATTATATTTTCGGTTCCGTATAAGTTTAGTAAAAGCCCTTGTATGTTACAAACCCCGACACATGTTTTACGCATGCGAAATGTTACGAATTAGTGGTAGAAACCCCGAAAACCATTAGAACCATGACCCAAAACAAATCTAATGTAGCATATACTATAGTAGCGCAGTCGTACCTGTGCATAGAAATAATCTGATTTCCGGAGCTTTTCTATTTTCCCAACAAGCTATTTCTCTATACTCTGATATCTGACTCCCGATCTCGTGTGCTAAAAAAGCATCTGCTGTTGATTTGGAAAAATAACCCATCTAGAAATCCATCATCTCACAGCCTCTGGTGCAGAATTACAGTAAGGGGTATGCAAGCAAACCAACTTTGTGCTCATTAAGCAAACCGTCGCAAAACCGATGCCGGCTGTGAGACCGACGATGCTTTTTTGTTTTTCCAACCTCATTGCCCTTCTAAGCATGCTCCAAAAACACGGGATCAAACCCCCACAAGCAAACACCATCAGATGGTCTAAACCACTGTAATCAATCCCAGCAAGTATGGCTCCGATAGCAGAAACGGGGCCCACAATCCCGATCAATCCGGACCCCGCCAACGACCCGTACCAACTGTCTGTCGCTCCGAAAATGCAGCTTGCAACGGCAGCTCCGCGAGTGATCCCGTGGAGAGAAACCGGCAGGACCATGTGTCTACCGAACCCGTAAGCTTTCGGTGCAGCCACACCTAAAGCGAGCCCCTCGGCTAGAGCGTGCAGAGCCACGGTCAGACACGATAGTATCGACTGCAGGGTGGGTCCGCTCATCGTGATGCCGGTTGTTTCAGATAAAGTGTTGGCTGAATTCTTTTTCCGGCTGACGATTTTAGTCGCTGTGGAGGTACAGACGTGTGTGAATGCGGACCCCGTTGCGAGAAGAAAAGCGAGTGTGACGAATCCCATTTTGGAGGAGAAGAGCAATTGAAGCGGCCGCCAGGCTCCAAGAACAAAGGCGATGCCGGATGCAACACCGGTGAGAAGCGAGTGCTGGAGATGGAACGCGAGAGCAAAGGCAACAAGAATGTTGCCACCCAGCAATGGACCAAGACCGAATAGTAATGACACAAGGAAGCCAGAAGCACCTTCTGAACTACATCCAACATAATTTAGTCAGAAATGAATTACCACCACCCATCTATAGGATGCAACAGAACAAGAGAATATAAGAACAAAAGACCAAAAATATAAGATTGCATCTATCTGCAAAAAAGCTACATGGCAAAGAAAACATGGAAATGACGCAAACAATATATCGGCAAGTTATCTTTTTGATATGCCTGCGACTAGTTAACCAAAAACAAGCACTAGGGTAACTTAAGGCGATTTATCAACTGGTACATAACTTCAACTATACCAATTAAATAGATTCACACGTGTCATCATATGGACCTTTATTACATTGATAACTACTGTAGTAGACTGTAGACTGTAGACAGAGGCCAACTAGTTAAGATGATCCATAAATAGTAAAAGTAAACAAATGTCAAATCACAGAAAACATAGAGATTTAAGTGGTTTAATCGTATATAGCCCTATTCAAATTGGGTCAAAACAGATTTCCTAAACTAGGCCGGGATTAAACCGATCCTCCTTCAATTTGGAAGATTCAAGGCATATTTAATAATAACTGAACCTTGTTAAGCAATTATATGTGAGCTAAGTGATGTATCTGCTTTAGGTGCTAATGAGTGTGACACATACCCAATATACCATCATCCAATTAATTTATCTAACACACAAGAATGTACATTTGTGTGCCACTTGGTTTAGAATTTCATAAAATGTCATGCCCACATAACCAATGTTACACCCATTACTTCCACACTAAATCTAACTAAGAATGTCCAAGTTAGTGCACATATTCTAGTAATTGCCTTGCAGGGATTTATTGAACTCCAAACATGATTGTCAAAAATATAAAACACAAACTTAATATCATGCTTCTCAATGTCAAATATATTAATCCAGCAACAAAAATTATCTTAGTATATACTACAAAATATAAATGAACTTCAATATGGTAAACGTGTTGGTAATATTTAACATTCAGCATGTGTTATGTGTTTTACCTAGAAGTGTTGGTAATTTTTAACATTCAGCATCATTCACCAAAAGTAACTTACTTGTAGTTGAGGCCCAAATTTTGGAACATGGCACCAAGAGCTTCCATAGATGCGACTGAAAGTGTAGCTGCGGATGCAACATGAGAAGGAGAGGCTTCCTATAGAAGCATGAGAAGCTGTTACGACAATTTCATTATATGAAGCCAGTTTTCCTTTATAAAAAAAACAAGCAGCTCAAAGGATGGAGACAAAATAACTTTTATTTTCATTCTCTCTTCTAGGTAATAGAGAAGATGGAACTTTAGCTCATTTTGCAAAGCTTGGCCATCATACTTTTTTTTTCTCAATCAATGTAATGAAGTAAATAATTTCCTATTCAATGTAACAAAGTTCAAAATTCTCAATCAATATACAAAAGTTTCAGACTTCTAAATTAAAGTAATAAAGTATCAAAATTTTCTATATAATGTAACTATTGATGACGTGAACGTCAAGGTGTTCGTCCACTTTGTTGTAACTTTTTCCCAACATTTTGTAAACCTTTCGTAAATGGGTATCCACGTCATCAAATGTTACAAGATCAGTAGGTTACCAGTTAAAATTGACACAAAATAGGAATCTTGTAAGCTTTGCTACGTTTTGATGCATTTTACCCTATAAATAAATGTTTTCTCTATAAAGTTACAATCCAGGAAGTCCAAAGGTAGATTACTGCTTCAGCTCTTACTTTCATCTAGCTGCATTTGTCATGAACTATATGTAGTATATCTGTATATGTTAGAGTTTAGACCTCCTTCTACTTCAATTTTTATAATTATCAACCTTACCCATAGAATAATTCTATGGTATATAACAATGCATCACTGAAATATCAATAAGAAATACAGTGATCACATGTCTGTTAAACTACTCCAAGATTTTCAGGTTGAGCCTTCATTTAAGAGCTTGTCAGCTATCTCATGATCAGCAATCTGATGTAAAAAAAACAATCAAATTGAAGCACATAAAATACTTTTCCCCTAATATATAAAATCGAGCACAGCGTGACAGTATCACTCCACAACCCACTTAAGCCAGATCATTAAACACAAGCAAAAATGCAAATTTCAGATAGAGTTTACTGGGATCGTTTGACTCAAGAGTAGAACTTCCAGATTCTTCAATCTTCACCACTTGAAAAAATTGTTGAAGTAAAGGAAGACGGTTCCTAATCTAATGCACTTGGCCCTTGGGTCATTTTCAGAAGGTTGAATTTGACAGCAAGAATTTTGCAGGTCACCTAAACACTAGTACTGGTGATCATGTGGCTTTAAAGCTGTAAACTTAGATTGTTTCAAGGAGTAATTTTTTTCCCACTAACCTAATATCCAAATAACAATAGTCACCATGCTGAGACAAAGCAAGACAATATTCTGATTGCCTCCAGCTGTATTGGATTTAACCTAGTAATCTACTTTTAATCACCATAACCCAAGCATCTATTAACTAAATCGCAGACTTTCTCTTTTGGATCAATGAGAAACAATGAATAGTGATGTAAATAAAAGGTTAATGGTGAGAGGCTAGTGACTTGTGAAGTTAAAAACTTAAACTACCCAAACAGGTAATCATAACTTAAATCAGTACATAGAATAATGATCATAAAGAGAGAACATTCTGCAAAAAAGCCAAGGAACCAATCAATATTGTGCATATGTTCCCTAATTAAAATTTCTCAGTGCTTTAAAAACTTAAGATCTCTCATAAAGGTTGGTACCTTAAATGCATCTGGAAGAACCTCGGCAACCACCATCCAGATCATACACCCTGCTGCAAATCCCGTACAGAATGGCAGCAGTTTGTTGAAGGCATCCGCACATATAAAAGAAGGTACTGCTACAAGAGGCTGACAAAACATGGACAACATAAGATACCAGACCAGAAAAGCAGCACCTATTATAAGGTAAATACTATCTTCACTTCATATGGTCCATTTCATATAGCGATTTGACACAAAGGAAATGTTTAAGTGTTCCTTGGAGGTTATGCTTATATAATGCATCCATAGCTCCTGCAAGACAGTGCTCAATCACAACCCTTCTTGGCCCCCACAATTGCAAGAGCATTGTTGAACCGTCATCATTTGTTAGACAACCATGCAACATACTATGAACTTATGGGAATAAACATTTTTGGTAATAATTAAAAGATCTGGTCGGTTAAAAAACTTATAAGTGGTATCCTCATAAGTGACGTTACACATGTAAAAGTAAAAGTACTGTGACAATCAGATGCTTTTAGACCATATTTTGCATAAAACAAGCGCCAGTTTATAAATATAATTTAATGGTGCCCTAAAGACACATTAATGCTTTGCCCTTTAAAGGTTGTGCTCTTTTACAACCTAAAAGAAAATCAGTTTCCCATCAGTGTTTAAAAGAATACCTGGGGCAATGAGGTAATCACACTCCATAACATAGCATTCTGTGGAGAAACTCCCCTCGATGCAAGAACCATACTTACGGCTAAGCCTTCTGGTATATTATGAACAGCAATAGCTAAAGTTATCAAAAGACCTTGAGAGAGACCTTTCGAGCCAGCAAAAGATACCCCAACTCCAGAACCTTCCCCAAAAGAATGAAGAGTCATGATTCCAATTACAAGAATAACCTTGCTTGCATCTGCGCCTTTTATGTCCAACATACTGACTTCACCATAATGCTCAAGAAACTAGAACATAAAAAAACTAAGTCAAATACAACGAACCCCAGCAAAACACTTGCATGCCAGAAACAGCAATAGAAAAACACTTTTGAATGAAGTTATAACTTATACAGTTCCAAAGAAATCTAATTTTTCTAGTCAATAGCAACGTTCCCATATGATCCAGTTGTAAGCATAGACTGCAAACTACACATATTCCCAGATTCATGTCATTACTTGGGCTTTCATATCTGATACAGTAACACATTTTAGCATATGTTCCCGACTTCTCTTAAGGGTCATTGTTATATATACTCCAAAAGGGCACTAAAATCTAGTGTAATCCAACAATAGGGTCATCTTGAAATCTAGTGTCATCCAACAATAGTGGGAAGAGCAAGGAAAACCCCAAATCTGATCCTAAAGTATTAGAAACTTAGAATATTAGTCACAGACCTTAGTTCACCCTTCATTAGCTAAATGTCGAGGATGTGAACTATTACCAACAAAACTAGGGGCAACCTATTGTAATATAGAAAGTGTTGAAGTGCAGAAAGGCTGCAAAAGGATGATAACAGAAGTAATTCTAGCTTGTTGGTAGAATTTCAACAATTTATTATTTAAGAAAATGCTTCAACATTGTTGTTGTTTGTCAATTGTCATGAATTTCTCTATTACATCTTTCTTAATAAAATAACTTATGACTAAATAGACTTGTGGTGACTGTAGGGAGCTAATGAGGGAAAGACGAAAAGAACGACCATACAGTTACAGTTGAATAAAATAGGTTGTTTTGCCTAGGAATAGAAAGGCCATCTCCATAGGGTAGTTGTTCCCAAGGTTTCCAAATTGAACTACCATTCTACATTTCATGATTTGCCGCATGTACTGTTATATTAAGCTGCTTTTTTAAGGAAAACTCATATTTTTCTGAAGGGATGCACTGATATATTAATAAAACTTCCAACGATGTCCCCACACAGAAAGAATTTATAAACCTCATCATTTCAGAGAACCAACAAGATAAAGCACAGAGAGAGCAACAGACATCGTACTTGAATAAGTTTAGATATCTGCATACTAAACCTAATAATAATGCTTACATAATAAGTCAAACTTGAGATGTAATATTGTTGCACACGTATCAAGATTCGAATGATATAATAGTAATGGTATTGTTGGGATAAATCCATAGCTCTACCAGCAAGAAAGAAAACCCTTTATCCATGCAAGAAGATGCTGGGAACTTGTATAGAGATTATGCTATAACAATAAAAGGAATAGTATCTGACTATATGTGATTATCCACTTGACATGGCAGACAAGAAGAACAAGATGCATCATGCATGTAAGTTCAGATAAGTCGGTAAAGCCAAATTAAAGGTACAAAAGCTGATCGGTAAATACCTTCTTACATAGCCATATAAAAACGCTACCAGCCAAAATACCAATCACAACCCAATTGCCACTACCATGATCCCTCCCTTCTTGTATTAGATCAAAGCTTGCTGCTAACATCACTCCTGCAGCCATCCCATTGCAAATCCCTGCCCACTGAGCATCAAGTTCCACAAAAAAGAACGGCAAGGCACCCAAGCCAGTAGCAGCAGCCATTGCCAATGTGAACAAAGCAACGGTAGTCACTGAAACCCTGCCGTTCCCACTGTTTGTTTCCTCGAGTTCATCGGTAATGGTATCAGATTTAAAGACTTCACCTAAATTGGTACCGTCTATAACACTTCCTATCGTCTCCTTCAATGGAGCAGTTATTAGCCTTTGTGAAGTATTGTTTTCTGAATCCGCTGTAACAGAACCATATTGTACTAGTAAAAGAAGAAAAAATAACAATACGTGTTTGAATCCCAAATCCATTCTGATGCGCATATACACAACCTACTCTATCCTGATCTCACTACAAAATCTCCATGGAATACTTCTTATGATGATCTACTAATGCCGGTGGGCAGAAGTCTCTCTATAAACAATTTTACCCAGTCACTGACAGAACCAACTTCAGGAGCTCAGACTCTGCTTAAACAATTGTATGTTAATAGCCTATAGTAAATTCTTCCGCTGAAAACCATATACGTATATGCACAAGTTCAGCTAAAGCAGACTTCGAGTTCTAAAAATATAAACCATGAATCTGCATCAGCCTTCTGAAACAATTGCACCTGTGGGAACCTCACCTGCAATTTAAGACGAAAACATAACGATAGGTTTCCAAAGCTATAATATAAGGCAATTCCTACTCCAAGTTAAACCCGTTATGATGTTGTTAACATATTCATAAACACCAACACATGCTTTGCAGCTTTAGGCTTACCTTCTGGCTACCATCTTAATCATAAAGCCAAAAAGAACCAATATCATCAATTTCAGAAGTTACACTATGAAAAAGAAATTTGTAGTTCTAAACTTAACCTAGCTAATGCATGATGAATTACCAGACAATTCCAAAATTCATCCAACCTGAGTATCTAAATATGTAATCTTGAATTTTTTATGACAAAATAAAAACTTTAATCTCAAAGCATAATTCTACAAATTCAGCTGGTTAAACAGATAGTGTTGTTTTAAATCCTATTCTAATCATTTCCTGATCTCTAAACCGTATTGGATCACATATCACACACTAAACGTCTAAATTGAACCCTAAGAAAAGAGGGAAATTGATCAATCTCCACACTTTCCAGTTTTAAAAGTCCAGCAAATGAAATAAACATATTTCGATTTCAAAATCCATAAACAATCTACTGCAATGCAACTGATCTAATAAAAGCAACTTGATCAAAATCAAAAGACAAAAACCCTAACAATCCATCCAGAAAGGGGAAACTATAAGAAGTATATATATATATATATATATAGAAATCGATGAATCGAACCTGTTAATCTCAGAAATCAGCCGTCATATGGAGAAGTATTTACGGCTTCAGATATCACGGATGCTTAGATTGTGAGAGACGACTTTAACAGCCCATGGATGACGGAAGGGGGATTCTGCCATGGGAGACAAAAACCGCGGTTGTGAGAACGAATTCCGCGGTTGAACCCCCTGTTTTCTTATTAATTTACATTTTCAGTCCCTCTACTAATTTTATTACTCACCTTTAACTTTAACTTTAAACAATTCTTGCAAATCATGTCGAACTCACTTAAATAAAACAATAAGTAGTGTACATAAATTAATCGTATTTTTAAATAAAACAATAAGTGAGAGAAAACAATAAATTAAATTATATAAAATCTCAAATTAACCCAAAAGACAAAAACCCTAATCCATCTTTTTCTTCCTTCTCTCCTCCATAGCTGCAGTGCTGCACGCCTCTCTTCTTCCCCTTTGAGTTCTTCCACCACCAGTCCACCACATCTTTGAGTTCTTCCAACACCATCGCATATTTGAGTTTTTTCACCACTATCGCAGCAAATACGTAAATCGATTTTTGGACTTGATTTAGAACTCAAATCAAAACTTGTTTAAGAACATGATTTTTGTCTTTATTAAGAACTCAAATTGGAAATCGATTAAGAACTCGATTTCTGCAGAGATGAGATCGATTTTGTAGAGAATTCGTTCTTGAAGCTTTTTGTTAAAGAGGGGAGGCAGAGATGAGTTGGAATTTGCCCCAGATGCTGCAAACGATTGGTTAGTATGAGGAGGGTATTTTGGTAATCTTGGCTTCTTGTCGCCACCTTGTTCCACCAATTTTGGTGGAACAAAAAATCACCTCTTTTGTCCCATGATTTTAAAAATTAGTCCCACCTGTCCCACCTTCTCCTTGTCCCAGGTGACGCCAAACATGGGACTAAAATCTTTTGTCCCATCCCGTCCTATGGAGTCTGCAAAACAAACGCACCCTTAAGGACGGTAACATCCTTGAGGGGCTATGGATGGATCCCAGTCTACTCGGGTTCGATCTCAAAGTGAGTTAATTGAGGGCATGAGAAGTACCCAATTCTTGGGTTGGTCCAATCATAAACTGTGTTACCTCTAGCCTAGTCAAAGACTGTGGTTGGGCTCTAGGTCCAGCGTAAGTTGGACCGGGACAACAGCAGATTAGTGGACTGCCAGTGGATGACCTATACCTTCGGAAAGATGTGCATGCGTGTGTTCGTGATAGTTGTCTGTTGGTTCAACGCTGCTATACCTTTCAAAAAAAACTTTAAACAATTTTTAATTTTTAGAATAAACCAGCTATAATTTTGATTTCTTATAAATAAATGATCAAATAATAAACGAATGTAAACTACCTAGCTTTTTATGTGTTCATTAGAAGATTGTGTTACAGCCACTACATATAAAAATATAAGTTTTCTTTTTTATATAATTGATATAATAACTTTATGAATTCATTGGATATTTTAAAAGATTCACGGTTTACATGAGTTTATTGGATGACTATTTTAAAAGATTCACGGTTTATATGAGTTACATATCTCGGATCAAGGATCAAGACGGGTTGTTCAAATCAGGTCGGGGTTGTTTATAATTGATCGTAAGGAATGGCATTTACATAAAAAATAAAATAAAATTGTTGAGGGAATAATGTGAACCAAATCATATGTAGTATGGGTGTGCAAAAAACCGTCCGATCCAATTTAATTAGGGCTACCATAATTGGATTGGATTGGAATTAAAATTTCAACATCTAATTTGGATTAGTCCATTCTTGGATGTCAGTCATACTCTAATAAAAACAAACCG